>OX578150.1:39033406-39633406 GCA_951213105.1 Amaurobius ferox
CTGCTCTTCCGTCGAAAACTCAAATTCGAATTTCCGATCCCATCACAATACTTTTCCTACACATTTATGTTATGTATGTAATGAAAATAAAGATAATAAGAATTCATAATAAAAAGCTAGGGAATTGAGTAAATGTATTCTGTCACACAGTATTAGTCTTGTATAAATAAATACACAAGTAATTTATCTATCGAAAAATAAAAGTTTTAAAAAATCGGCTATTCAGATTTTGCTGTATTTTCTTCTCTCTTCCTGATAAACCATCAGCAGATAGCGAAGCCCAATAAAAATGATATAGAAAGAGGAATTCCCAAGAACGAAGCCTTATTCTCGAAACTCAGGAGGAATGGGGAAAAGTTAAGTAGAACAGCGCAACATCGGAATTTTTAAGAGTCAAGTATCGTGATGGAACTGATTGAAAGGAAAGAGTACTTGCTGTTCCGAAATAAACTTCCCACGATAACGAGCTCGCTTACAGCGAATAATCGATCACAATGAATCGATTTAAGATGGCTCCCTCAACCATGGGCACCAACTTGAAAAATTATTGCGAGTTCTAGAAATTTTAAATCGAATGACCCATTTTATCAAAGAATTTAAATCGAATTTAAATTTCATTCAGTCAGATTATCTGGTATAATAAGACGTCTGAAATACTAAAATGAAGCAAATTATAGTTAAGTACAAAAAAGTTTTATTTTTTTTTTTCTGTAGATAATTATTTATTTCATTTATTTTTCTTTTGAAGGCGCAACATTATTATAATACAATATGCAGATACTGTGTGAATTTCCAACTCACTTGTCTTTAAAATAAATAAATAAATAATGTAAAATTTAATTTTACGTAATTTTGCCAATGTTAAAAATGTCAATAAATTTATCTTTAAATCATTTCTAAATTAGAATCGTGTATTCAAAATACAATAAACAGTTCGAGGGGGGGGGGGGGGGGGGAGATTTCTATTCCGTCCCATCCGTAAGCAAAAGGTTAAAAATGGGATTCTAGACTAGAATATTATTTTAGTAGTTATGTATTGTAGTGGAAGAAATATTTCAAGATTCATTCCCGATATGTAAAAGTACGACGCAGTTTTTTTTTTACAAAGCCCTACGCAAAAACATCCCTTCGTTGGAAATGTGGTCATACCTGGCTCCGTGTCTCAAATCTTGCCCATCCCATGATCATCAATAACACGATCTAACAGGTCCTATACACAGCAACGGTTCTCAACCTTCCTGAACTCTAAAATCACTGTCACCAAATTAGCATTTAGCGAACCATTTTAATTAAAATATTTTAGTGAATCATTTACACTAGAAAATTATTTTAGTGAACTCCTTGCACCAAAATATTGTTACGAATATGTAAAATGCTTCGCTGTGTTTTGCCTTGAGAAATAGCAAAAATTATGTCTCGTATTTTTTCCCCCATGATGCATCTACACATAAAATTTGATTGCGGTAAGTGCATTCGCTTTTCAGTTATCGTGTCCACACACACACAAGCGTTCAAAATGGGTTTAGGACGTCTTAAAACGTACTTATCTGGCAAAATTTCGAAATCAAGAATGTTTATGAAACCAATATCTATACAATGCACGAAAAAATGTAAATTAAACAAAACATCGTTCGTTACAAAATTATTTTCGCGAACCCTCTTATGCAGTTCTGTGACCCCCTGGCGCGAACCACTGCTAATACGTTCATCCCCCAGAGCCTACTAATTATGACAGAACATCCCGGACAAATGCGAGACATTTAATTACTCCACATTGGGTGTCCATCTCGGCAGCTGGCAGTGCCCCTGTTCCCGTATGAATCACGGTGACGGTGGAAGCCCACTTGTGGAATAGGAAGTAGTACCAGCAGTGTCGTTTGACACCACTGTTGACTGTACACCTACACTCCCATTCCTTTGAAAGCATGGATCTGCGGAGAGGACAACCGGGTTGCAGAATGAAGCTGGTGGACGATGACAGTTGTACGGCCCACATTTAGGGGAGTATGGAATGAGAATGTGGAAGTAATTAAGAGTCGCGTTTCTATTGCAGATAACACCATCGGTCAACCGGGCTATCGCTCTTTAGCAGTGGCGGGACTTAAAACAGATTCTAGCATGATCTCATACCGCGAAATCCTTAAAAATCTCTATCGCTCCCCCCCCCCCCCCCCCCCATTTCATTGCTGAATTTCACGGTAAGGCGATACCACCACTATTCTTCAGCTCAGCATGACTGCAATGATAGTAAAACATTTATGTGCCAAAATTTTGCCAATTTGTCGGTGACAGATGGAGTCAGTCATACCATGCAGTCGGTTTTAACCTTTAAGATGCAGCACAGGCTGCTTCTAAAACTAAGCATATCACTTCTATTGCAGAAAACTAATTGGTAGGGTCCTCCATATGCGGATTCTGTGACTACTAGCTTAGCGATTGCAATCTGAGCTCAATCTTCTTGAAATCTTATCTCTGCAATAAGGGTGAGATTTCTAGCTTTGAAAATTATGAACTTGATCATTAGAACCTCGTGCACTCGCGTACCCTATAGAATTATGACTATGAATTTGGTCATTGCAGTCCAGACTCAATCTTAAAAATTTAGATCTGCAATGAGAGCACGATTCCTAGCTTTGGGAAAAATGAATCTGACTACGGCAGCCTCATACAGCGTGGGTTTAATCTGAAAATTCAATATCAGCATTAGGAGCGCGATTCCTAGCTATGGAAATTATAAACTTTGTCACTGCATCCGCCTACAGTCTAGGCTGACATTTCTTAAAATTTGATATCTGTAACAATTAGTGCATGATACTATTTTACTAGCATGACACTATTTTTGGAACACTGGAATTTGGCCGTTCTCGAGATATTTCACGTTTTTTCGGATTCATTTCAGAAAAAGGCATGAAGTTTTAAATGTATGAAATAAAATGGTTAAAATGTATGGAATTGGATTTTGCAGTGGGAAAATAAATCTCTCTATATTAAAAAAAAGTAGCTGCTGCTGTTTGACAAATTTCTCGTTTCTCGAGATTCTTTGCTTCGTACCGTACCGCAAAAACTACTGCATATAAAAAATATGAAATTTGGTACACTTGTAAAAAAAGCTTTTAGGAATACGCTGAAATAAACCGTTTTTTAATATATATTGTAGTTTAAGAAATATTTAATGTCAAAGTCAAAGACAAAATATTTGAGCTGCGAGTTCACGTCCTGGATAGATTAACAATAGCAAGACCACGAATTTTTGCAGGCAGGTACGTACATGGGTGAATTTTTACAGGACGGAGCCCCTTTTTTTAATTTCGATGTAGTTTTTGAGATATTTTGCTTTTTATGCCCTTCTGAAGTGAACTTTTTTTTTTCGTATTGGTACGTCTAGCGATTTCTCTCTCATACCGTAAAAACATTAGCATACAAAACTATAAAATTTGGTACATTTATAGAGAAATAATAGGGTAACACGATGAAATAAATCGTTTATCAATTTAAACTTTAGTTTGGCATGAAATAGCTCGCGAAGTGAGCTCATGATCAAGGAATTCAGTTTTTGGATTCCCTGGGCTAAGAAAAATCCCTGCTTTTCCCTCCTACGGAAAATAGGCAGGGATAGAAAAGAGATTTTCGAAAGCAGAATTTTTGGGATAGATATGAAGCGAGCTCTGCGAGCAGGGGGCAGAGCCCCCTAGTATAACTAAAAATAAATAGTTCACTATTATCAAATAAATGAAAATCCTGAGGGGAATTTCTGTGCCTCCCCTTCAATATTAGCTAACACTAAACAATGAAACAAAATATACCTCAAAGCAGCATACTTAAAATCATTTGTTACACCCTACTTTCCCAATAAGCACAACACCCACTTTACAATCCAATAATACAGAGCATGAAATTAATAACTAGCGACGTAAAGTAAAAAAGCCCCGAAACCAGACCACGGGGCTAAAGAGCACTCGCCCATAAGGCAGGATATGCTTTATTTTGAGAAGCCGTCATCAGGTACATACAAACGTTCAATCCGTTCCGCTTAAACTTCGATTTTCCCGACGTTATGTACGATGCGTGGAAGTTCAATTTTTGTTTCGTAACAAAAAAAATCTGATATGAGCAGCACATGACTATTCATACATCAAGCAAGAATATAAATTCCCCCAAAAGCGAAAGGATTATCAAAGAAATTTAAATTTATTCTGTAAGATATTGAATTTTCATCCATTTGGCGCCATTTTCGTTAATTAAACGTCATATTTGCTAATTTAGCAACATTTTCAAAAGTCACCATTGGCGATATTTCACGAATTTCATCGCCAAATTGTCGCCAAGCGTTACACATAGACAAACAGACGGGAGAAAGACTTTCTAACCAATAGATGTCTGCTCTCATGAATAGAACAAGCTAGATAAAAAAAAAAAATGATACTAGTAAATTAATCAAACAATGTTGCACTGGAATATCAACCTATTTAACGATGTACTTATTTTTTAATTTTATGTATTTCTTTAACAAATGTATTTGAAAAATGTGCAATATCTCGAGAACGGTTTATGCTAGCGTTCAGAAGTGTTATTCTTTTTATAACGAAACATTATAACATGATTACTTATTTATCATTATTGAATGCCCTGATTTTTTAATGGTTTTTTCCTTTCAAAAATTAATTCGAAAATTGGGGGTCTTCCGAACAGTCGATCGCGTTTAAAATCAATAGGATTCCAGTATTCACTGACTGCAATAATCATACCAAATTATTTTCGAAACGCTTCATTCGCTTGTGAGATATCGCTTCCACAGACTTACAGGGACACACACAGACAAATACACTGCTGGCCATCCAAAATGCAACACCATGAAGGTGTGATAAGGCTTTCACACCTCTGTGTTAAAATTGTATATTAAAGTATTGTTTTATTTCTGTGTGATTGAAAGTGTCAATTTCGAAATATAGATGTCTTTTCTACATGTTTTCAATTACATTGACTTTTAAGGGAAGTGAACTCTAAAATCGCAAAAGTGTTTATGTTCCAGAAAAATAGTAATAGTTTTGTATTTTCGCTTCTCAGTCGCTAGTTGGGAACTTGCAGGTTGTGCGCACGCGCGCGTTTGAAAAAGGATTTTGGAAGCAGTGTGGAAGGAGTCGTGGAAAAATGTAGACGTGTGTGTTTGATTCGCGTATGATCGCGAATTTTAAGAAAAGGTGGATTGATTTTGAAAGTGGAAGGATGTGATTAAAATATGTAACATAGTTCGACAAGTTGTGCGTAGAGTCGTTTGGCTCGGTTCAGAGATGAGTCACTCGTGTTTTTAAATGAATCAGCCTGGTAGTAATGGAATAATGAGTCTTGTGAAAAGAGAAAATGGTTCTTTCACTGGTCGGCTTGAATCGCTGATAGGGCAAGAGGGAAAGCTCATTTTATAGCGATTTGTATTTGCCTGACTCCTCCTTGTGTCCTAAGGTACGAATCAACCAATCTCCGTAACCAATCAAGATGTTGAATTCCGCCAGCATGATGTTGTGTAGTCAAGTTTCCCGACCATTATGGATTTTGTTCTGCGCAAGAATCTCGATGAGTTTATGCCGAGAGTCCATCCTGATATCCTTTCCCATGGTACAGAATTGTAAATGTTATATTTAAAAGAGACGAGGTAAAGTTTTATATATATTTAGTCTTCCACCTAACGAATAGAGTGTTAATTGTCAAATCCTCGTGAGTATCGAGTCATTGATGATGTTATATGAAAATGTCGTATATGTTCAAAGTATACAAATGTCGTATATAAATGTCAAGTATAATATGAGGAATATTGTGTTTATTTTATGTATCAGAAAATATGTGTATTCTCTTGGTTCCTCTTCCTCCAGGGGTGTTCTTAATGGTCACCCTACCGAGTGTAACTCTGAGTTATTGCGAGAAATGCTTGTACTCCACTGTTTTCGATCAACTGCCTTGTTATTTCATGTTTAATAAATGTGTTTGATTTCAAAACTTTGTCTTCTCTGTCGAGTATACCAAAACGTTCGCGACAAAGGAAGCATCCAATAAGCATGAAATTTGCACCATACGTAGACCTCGATAGGAAATACAAATGATTAGAATTTTAGCTCATATGCAAATCATGTGCGCCAGTAGCGCCACCTACAAGCGCTATATAAGGGGAGAGGAGAAGGCTGTTTTTAAGTTTAACAGAATTAATGTCACAGTTTGGCGATAAGAATCACATATTGAAACTGGAGATTAAAGGCGCTTCGCGCCTGGTGCTCTGTCCTGTACGACACTTTAAAGCTGTTTTTAAGTACAGGAATGTTGTTTTCACCCTGTGTTTCTGAGTGGGAAGCTTCAGTATGCCTCGTCGAAGAATACGGCAGCCATTCCAGCACGTTTCTGAGTATGACAGAGGAAAAATTGTGGCTCATAGAGATTGCGGATTATCCTTCCGTGAAATCGGTGCTCGTGTTGGACGAAATCAAGCCACAGCGATGCGAATATGAAATCAGTGGGTGCAGGAGGGACGGACCAATCGACAGGAACGATTGCACCAGCCTCGTCGCACCACCGAACGTGAGGACATGCATGTTGTGCGCATGACAATGATGGATCGCACTGCAACATCAACAACCCTAGCGCAAGAATTAAGGTCTGTTGCACAACAATCTGCGTCAGCACGTACCATTCGACGTCGTTTGCAGCAACGGGCAATTTCAGCAAGGCGTTCATTGCTGCGATTACCTTTGACTCCAGACCATAGGCGTATGCGGCTGCAATGGTGCGTTGAAAGCCGGACATGGACAAACGAATGGCACGACATTGTGTTTTGAGACGAATCACGATTCTGCTTACAACACCACGATGGTCGTATCCGGGTTTGGCGGCACCGTGGTGAGAGTGCATAACTCTTGCATTATGCATCGCCATACCGGTCCTTCACCTGGCGTTATGGTTTGGGGTGGCATTGGATTTTACTCCCGCACCCCCGCCCCCCTAATACGTATTGCCGGTACACTCAACAGTCACCGCAACATTTCTGAAGTTTTGGAGCCTGTTGTCTTACCTTACCTTCAAGGCTTGCTTGCGGTCAAGTTTCAACAGGACAATGCGAGACTACACGTGGCACATATCGTTCAGCATTTCTTCAGTGCCCACCAAGTTCCTTTCGCCTGCCCGTTCTACAGGTCTGTCGCTCATTGAACACGTCTGGTCGATGATTGGCAAACAACTGGCCCAGCAAACACCACCAGCTGCTACGACAGATGAAGTTTGGCAACGTGTAGAAGCAGTATGGACTGACATACCCCAAGAACACATCCAAAGTCTCTTTCTTTCAATGCCGAGGCGTGTAGCAGCAGTTATTGTCAGCCATGGCGGCTGCACAAAATACTGATTTCTTCGTGTTCCGCAAGTCAAACGGGGCTGTATTTCAATCAATTCGTCGTTGTACTTTATGTTCTTTGTCCAATAAATTTGGCTTTGATATCTCTTGTCTTTCATGGTGTTGCATTTTGGATGGCCAGCAGTGTACATACACTACATACAAACATCACATCAAGAACGTTCGATTCAAGTTCATGGATGCTTGAAACATGCTCTTCCGTCGAAAACTCGATTTCGTTATACATATGCATGTAGGGAAAGGAATTATTACAATCGTCTTATAGGAATTCATTGATACGAAACAATTATAGAAATAAAATCTGACTAGACATATAACTGCAAGGAATGCGTCAGGGACAAAAGGATACAATATATTGCTAAATTAGCTAGATAAAACAGCATAGAATAAAAGTCATTTATATATGATCGCAAAAATAAAATTAATTTAAGAATTGTAAGAAAGAGCCTTCATATGATGGCAAATGTTGCGTACGCTTAAGTTTTGCAGCAACTTTTAAGAAGTTTTAGTTTTTGCATGCTTATTTCTTCCAGTCATACGAATTTTCGGAAAAACCGAAAGTGCCATCTCCAGCAACGGAAATGAAAATCCTTAGTGCCCCCCTCTATATCCTCTGTTATTCGATGCTGAATGAATATCAATACCAGTCATCATCTAAACTCTATCTATAATTCTGAGAAATTGATGTTTCAAGGACATTTTTTGAACAGGAAGTAAAAATAATCCGGAAGTGGAAATCTTTAGTGAACCGCCGACCCCCTCCGGAGTTTGATACTGAATTCATATCAGTCATCATCTATAAGCTCTTTCTGTAGCCAAACTTGAGAAATAAACGTTAAGACAATTTTTTGATCGGAAATGGAACGAGAACCGAAAATCGAAATTCTTAGTGTCCCTCTAGATTTTGATGCTGAATCCATATCAGTCATCATCTAAGCTATATCTATAGCAGATTCTGAGAAATAGATGTGAAGGAAAGGGAAAATTTTTGAATCGGAAGCGACACCGGCAACAACATACGTGGAAATCCTTAGTGAGTTCCTTGACGGCCTCCAGAATTTAATGCTCAATCTATATTGGTCATCGTCTAAGCTCTATTTATAGCAGACTCTGAGAATTATATGGTTCAAGGTAAAAAATTTTAACCTTGAAACTTTTGATAAACGGTAAAATTTTTGCCACCAATGAAGAAATTTCGGCATTATGGAGAAAAAAAAAAGAAAGCTTCCGTATGACGCTGATAATGAATTGGCTTATTTTTAAATTAAAACCAATCAAAATACAAAATTTCGTGGAAATCAATGGACTGTTTCGAAAGACACCAAAGCCCCCTGTTGGGAAGTAATATTTCTAATATATTGAGAACGGCTTGATATATTAGAAATAATTACTATAATTACTTAGTACTTACAAAGCATACAATTATTTAATAATAATAGTGGCTATATTTAAACCATTTATTATTTTATTTTATTATTATTATTATCTTAGATCAAAAATGTGCAATACCTGAAAAGCAATGAATGTGCGTCCAATAAATTATTTCATTCGCTTTTAAATGAAGATAATCTATATAATAGTAAAATAATACGTTTATCTGTCTGTTTGCTGGCAATACAGTGGAAAATCTAAGCTTCCCACGGCTATGATATTCGTGCACTGTTCCGATCAGCTCCTGAGATACTTTGGAGCGACTTTCTAAATTCGAATAAGTTATTATTTCAGTTTGTTCATGTTGAAGGGTAATTTTGGGCGATTTTTACACAAATGGATTCCTTTGTGATCAAAAATATTATCAGAGTTTCCAGCTTAACACAGGGAAAATGTAAATTACACAGTTGCAAAATAAGTACTCAGCATCCCCTCCTCCGGGCAAAAGATGGAAAATAACTCTCTAAATAACAATTTTATTAATCTGCATGTAGCAATGTCAATATAAAGACATCAGAAAACACGAGGAGACATCCTCTTAATATGTGCTAGCAAGCACCGTTGTTGAAAATGGACATTTTAGAATCCTCAAGGAATCTCCCGATTCAAAACCTTTTGTATTTTGTGTATAAGAGTCAATTTTACTGCATTGTCCAAATGTTCGATTTGGGGGGGGGGGTGGGGAGATGTAGATTGTATACATTAAAAAAAAAGAGGGTAACTCTAATACTTCTCATGTTATGTGCTTGACCTGTAACTTTCCTTGACACCCAAAAGTATATATACCGAACACATAATTTATTACTTAGAACTTTCCTTGGTGACACCTCCAAACAATCGCCAGAAAAGAGCGGTCCAATTGTGGGCCGTTGTTTTGATTACTGTAACCCCACGCAGATTATTTAGAACTTTCCTCGATGACAACCTCCAAACAATTGCCAGGAATGGGCGGTTCAATGGTGGGCCGTTGTTTTGGTTACTGTAACCGCACACATAGTTTACTACCTAGAACTTTCCTTGACGACACCTCCAAACAATCGCCAGAAAAGAGCGGTCCAATCATTGGCCGTTGTTTTAGTTACTGTACTACGCATTTGAGTGAAAGTAAAAAACAAAATTAAATTTATATTTAATCGAAGGAAGCTAATACTGGGAATTCCGGAAATCCCGCAAAAATAATCAATGAATCATAAAACAGCATACGTGCAACACAACAAAAAAAAAAGAGAGAAAAAAAAATATTATTCCTTTTTTCAACTTCAAATCCAATCCAATAAATTCTATCGCTGTACACCGCTCAGCTATAAATTGGACGGAACCTCAAGGAATCTCCCGATTCAAATTCTGCAGACTTGGAAGGGGGGTGGGAAAAATTAATTTCCTTCGGGACAGGGACGAAACCTCAGAGAAATCGAATACACCGGAAAAGGCGTGTGGGGAAGTGGGGGTTAAAACAAATTTCCTGCAATTTCGATCATTTTTTAATATTTAAAGAAAACTTTAATAGAAATGGAGATTTTATACCAAAATTTTAGAAAGCTGTACTGTTGATTAGGGAGACGTAACAGTATTTAAAATGTTGCTTGCTTCGAGGAAGGTAGTTAAAAAAAAAAATCTGATGTGAGCAGCACATGACTTTCCCTGCAGATTCAAATTCATTTTCTCTTTATTTCAACAAACATTCAAGTGATGAATTTCAGGATACGTAGTCTTTTATTTCAGATTTTGACGATTTTTGCGGGCCATTTCGCAAAAAAGTATTTCGTTCCGAATCGTATCAAAATCTAATCAGCACCAGGGTCACCTATAAGGGACTTATCTACCAGATTTTGTGCTGGTCTATTAGTTTTTCATATTAAGTTTCAATCCGTCACTATATTAAAGAAGCCACGGTGTTGTATGATTTATTAACTATAACGTCGTATGTTTATGTGCCAGATATGGTATGAACAATGCCCGAATTATCTAAAAAGGTTTTGTTTTGTAAAAGATATAGCTACCCCTCACTATATATAACCTTTTTTTTAAATATTAACAGGATTTTTTTACACGATAGTTTGATATAAAATTTAAGTTTCTTAAATGACAAGTTATATAATATTATGGATGGAGCAGCTACGTATTAAAGTCAAGTATAAAAAAGAAAACTAAAATTATTTTATCTGACTGGATCCCCGCTATTTTTTTACTATATAAAATGTTAATTTTACGAAAAAATTTCTGAATTCAAGATTTTGATGCTAACATAAGTTTTAGAAATACCTGAACTCATTTTGACTATTTTTAGAGTGATGTCCGCCTGTGATCGATTTATTCTTGTTTACACGATGGTTGCCACAAATATTAATGGATTTTCAGGAAACTTTATATTCGGCTTTATTAACAAAAAATCTAGAACTCGGTAGAACTTTTTGAAATACGAGCGAAAACTTCCAATTCAAAATTTGACATAATTATGCATAAAAGAGATTATTTACGGTTCAATGATCACGAAACGTAGCAGTTTCAATTATCGTAGTGAAAAATAGCCGCGATACATTTTTTGTGTTCGTGACGTCATTAGCACCCCCCCCCACACACACACACACCACAGAGGTGGTGTGGGGGGGGGGGGGGGAGTTACCCTACCGAAGGGTACATTGTCAAACTTGGTATCGATCGAAAGATTTTTATATCCTTTAAAATGAAGGATAACATGCTATAATTATGATCATTTGGACAAATTTTCTTGCAAAAACTTAAAAAAACATTTCTTGCAAAATTTACAGGGGACAAAATTACAATCTACTTAAAAATGGATTATGGTATAAGAAAATCGAGTTGAGCCATATTCCAATTAATTTACTTTGTCTACTACTGTATAAAGTACTAATTTTACGGGGGGGGGGGGGGGGGGGATGGGATTCGAATTCGAGACTTGAAAAAATTTCCTTCTTAGTATAGATATAATGAATGCAGCACCTCTATCAAATTTTATGAGTAGACAGTAGTCACATGATATACAGAACTTAACAAAAGAGGTTTTTGGTGATGATACTACGAGTAATTCGAATTTCGTGTTTTTGGTACATTGCAAAACCTTTTCTCGAGATTTTTTTAGTGATAAAGAAAGTTCGGAAATCAGTCGTTTCATTTTAGAAAACACAATGCTTTCAGAGACAAGAAAATTTTCGACAAACACAACAATTTACTCATAGGAGACTGCCCCCATTGGAATGAACCATTTGCCCCCTTACAGCGAGCTACAAGGGTGCAAATGGTTCATTCTCTGGCCTTCTCATAAGAACCGAGTTTGAATGTTGGGAGCGAATTGTGCGGAGAGCTCAGTGCACACATGCAAGACTCAAGGCCGTAGCCAGGCAGGGGTCAGAGGGGGGGGGGGGGGGTGCTAAGCTTCCCCTCAAGAAGTATACTCCTGATAAAAATATTAAATTTTTAGTAGTGCTATGAAATTTCATATAAAATATTCAAATTTTGCATAAAAAAATTCTTTGAAATTTTTTTATAAATTACTTCGTTTTAAAGATTTTTTTAATTTAGCTGAATGTGATTATACTAATAATCAATTTATTTACATATTTAATGTAAAAATATTTAAATATTATGGCAATAATATTTAGGATACCTTTGCTTTATTGTAGGGTTCACTGTTATACATTATAGAGTCAAAATCAACTGATAAGTAGTTAAGAGTTGATATTAAGCATTAACTCGTGTTAACTTTCAGAATGTTTTTGCAAATTATTAATAGCTTCATTACTAGTTAATGTTTACATTAAAATCAATTGTAATTGTTATATATTAATACTGATGTATAGTAGCTATATGGATACTAATTATCTTAGCTTGCAAATATAAATATGCAATGTATTTGTTAATAATTTATATGAATTGAAATATATAATAGGAACTATTATGGTTTATAAATGCTAATGATTAATTGTGTTTTTGGTGAGCCTCTCCTTTATGACTGTTAAGCCCCCCCCCCCCCCACACACACACACCACACACACACTGAATTTCTCCCAGCCCCTCTTCAAATTCGTCTCTGACTACGGTCCTGGCAGGGCTGTCCATAGATAGGAACGATACCCTTACTTACTCCGATACCTACGGGGCTAGCCATAGTGACGCCACTTGAGTAGGGGGCCCGGCAGACAGCAACCAGTCTCTCTTTTTCAGGGGTAGGGGGGGGGGGGTAAGGGGAAAGCATGAAATGTAAGGGGAAATATTCACAAGAGGGTAAATCAAATATGGAGGTGTAGGGGGGGCCCTACAATGGGCGGCCCTGATACATACCAGCAACCTATTATCGCATAGTAGCATATTATTTTGCCATCGTGAAAGATTGTATTGAGGAAACAATTAAAATCTTTGTAAATATTTTGATTTTATATTTCTTCATGTGGTTTGAGACATATGCACTGGTAATTTTGTACAAAAATCCTAAATTTTTCTATATTTAATAAAATTATGGATTAACTATGACAAATATCGCAAAAACAAATTCCAAATTTGCTTTGTGTACATTTCAAGTGAAATGCATTTATTTCATATGTAGTGGAAATCACAAAAAAAAAAGTCTGCCACAAAAGAACCGAACGTGATCGGAATATGTTGAGCAAGCAACTATCTTCCAAAGAATGGAGAATCTCTACTCTATTCGCCCCCTCTTTTGAAGTACACGTAGAGAAAAGTTCGAATGGACACGCTAAAAAAACCCAATATAAAGGCGGTCGCATTTTAAAACGGTACACGAAAGTGTGACTGTCACCGATTTTCCAAATAAAACAGCTGCATTTACGGTGGAGGTTGCAAGACGTTGAGCAGCTGCCGCAGAATTGGATTTCTGAGTCGGTATGGGCTGAATACATACGAAACCTGTCCGTGGGAGGTGACTTTGAAAGAAATACCTTCCAACTGCACTCTCCGGCAAGTGGAATTCCTTATGTACTGAGTGGGGCCTTTCACGAAATGCTAGAAAGAGGCTGAAGAAATGAAACGATAGTGCTTATAAAATCCTATCAGAGCCGTAGCTATAGACGAGGACTTCTCGGGAGGGGCTGACTACCCGCGCTCTAATAAAAAAAAAATCTGATGTGGGCAACACATGACTTTCCTTATATAATGTAATGAATTTACTACTTTTACAGTAAAAAAATAGGTTTTTCTTATAGTAGATACTAATATTCTTTCCAAGATATTGAATTTTCGACAATGAGTCGTCATTTTCATTGATTTAGCATCATTTTTATCCATTTGGCGAGATTTTCATTAATTTGGCAACATTTCAAAAAAGTCGCCAAGTTGGCGACATTCCGCCAAATTCGTCGCCAAAATCTCGCCAAGCGTTATGCACTAAGAAAAAAGTTATTCTTACAGCAGATAAATGACTATTGGCGTTTAAATACAAAAGTATTATTCAAAGTATATTTTTTCATGAATGGAACAAGCTAGATCCACGAGAATGATGTCACTCAATTTATCGCATGGTATTACATATGAAAAGGGAACATGTTTCTCAATAGGAATTTTTTTTTATGTGACTTTTTCATAATTTTTTTGAAAAATGTACAATATCTCGAGAACGGTTCATGTTAGCGTTCTAAAATTTATGCCAATCGTTTTCTAATGAAAAATTACATAAGAAATGTCTATTTGCGTAACTTTATTAGCGGTTTTGATTTTTTGACGATTTTTTCAAAATTTTATTCGAAAATTTAGGGGGGTTCTGAACATTCGATTACGTATAAAAACAATAGGCTTCCAGTGTTTACAGATTGTGATTTTTGTACCAAATTTGGTTTGAATCGGTCCATTCATTCGTCAGTTATCGTCTCCACAGACTCACTGACACACACACACACATACTTTCACACACACACACACACACACACACACACACACACACACACACACACACACACACATACACACACACAGACATCACTTCAAAAATGTTTGATTCGTGATCAGGGATGCTTGAAACGTGCTCTCCCGTCGAAAACTCGAATTCGAATTTTTGACCCCGTCACAATACTTTCCTTATACATTATGTATATAAGGAAAGTAATATTTAATTTTCATAAGTGACATGAAATGTTATCCAAATTTTGCAAGGAAAACTACTTTTCTTTTTTAGAATCGTTTTTATAAATTACATAGTTCTGTATAGTGCAAAAATGGGATGTAATTTAGCTGAATTATTTTATTGGTGTCGACAGAATCAAACAATTTTCATGAAATTCGGTATGATATTTTCAAATCGTTAACAAATCTGTGAATTTTCCGTCAGATTGAATCATAAAAAGTTATATTTTTCGTTGTCCAGGGATTCGAAATGTGTTCAATTGTAGGAAAAATCCTATATTGGAGACATTAGATTATTTTTATACCACATGAGCAGGCGTTTTATTTATAGTTTCCTAGCAGAAATGTCCGTGGTTGCTTAAGACAATACAGAAATTTGAAATACTTTAGCCATAAATATGTTGCCTATTAAGCGTAACAAACTTATCACAAGTTAAACCGTTTTTGAATTATATGCGATCATTGCAGCAGGGTCACCATAAGACCATTCTCGTAGCAAATACGTGCTAACTATAAATTTTGGGCGTCTGTGGCAAAGTCTATTAAAAGCCTTGATGGTCGCGGAAACCCGGACGATGGTTTTTGTCTCCCCCTCAAAAAAAGACTCATTTTATATAAGACACTCAACATTACAGGCACCAGCATCCATGGATCGGTTTCGCGTTTATTACGCATTCGTCAGTATGGAATAACCTATATCTGCAATAGCAGTAAGAAACTTGCTACCAGCATCGGTGATCAGTTATTCCATACTGACAAGCGCATAAGCGCGAAACCGGTCCATGGACGCTGGTATCTGCAATAAGAATGTCTCCCATATTTTGGGGCGCCCCTTACAGGATTTTTTTGTTGTTGTTGTAAAGTCTCATTTTGTGGCAAAAAGTATCAAAAATCATAATTCCACATTTTCTTATTGAAAGACTGTGGATTTCCAGATCCCCGTGGCATACAAAATCGAAATATTTTAACCATAAACTAGGTCCTTGCTCATCTTAACAAACTAGTGGAAAAGTGTATACGTGTAAACTCGTTGATTCGCCCGTGTTATAAGTGATCATGACAGACAGACAGAAAGAAACAGGTTTTTAATTATTCAACACTTCGCTATAAAGCGATAAAATTGAATCAGAACATTCTTTGGGCATTCCTCCGCTCACAGTCTCTGGAGAGGGGCGGGGGGTCCATCCAGGAGATATTTAAGTTAGACGCGTGTATTAAATTCTTCCTTTTCACATATCTATCAAACAATATAATATCGAGTATGAGTAATTTACGCACGTTATTATCGTTTGTCGAATGGCAACAAGCATATTATAGTTATAATATAAAAGAAAAAAAAAATTACACGTGAGAATGCAAAAAGGGGGTATCATAACAACCATTGTTGTAAGACAGTTAAAAAGGAGTCCAATTTTAACTACACTTCTACATATATATATTTTTTAACACGTGACAACGCAATATGGGGTATTTGGGGGTGTTTGACCAAGATTAACTTCTAATCCCCCCCCCCCCCCCCCATGCCGTTCTTTAGAACAAGTGAAACCTGATAGAATCCATTTGTCTGATCGTTCCCTACGTGCAGATATAAAGTTAACCAAAACCATGGCGAACGGGTTATTTTTGTAGACATATATAATTAAAATCCAAATGATTGTACTGACGTCGTTTGTTATGGGCACATAACAGACATTAAATTCAAGGACATAGAAGGCCAATAAAAGTGTTGATGAAGCTATTGAATCGAGAAATGAAGCTGGATAAACTTCAACGGGCAGAAGAAAATATTGAAATAAGTCTCAGTAAAAAAAAAAATTCCAGAGTCCTATCGTTAGAAATCCCACAGATGACTAGAGCGCAGATACTCTACGTGGATACAGCTAGCATATATATAAAATTGAAAGTCTTTATTTGTTTGATTGATTGTTTGTCTATCTGTTTGTTCAGTATACAAATCCCCAGTTTTGTGATGGATTTTATTAAAATATAGTATAGTGATTTTCTATTTTACTGAGAGTATTCAGTCTGCATTTCATGTTTCTAGACTCGGGTTCTTGAAATATTAGTAAAAGACCAGCTTCTATAGAAATACCATAGCGCAGACGGAATTTCCCCCCCCCCCTTAAAAAAAAAATTATACGTTTAAAAAACAAGAAATGGATATAAAAATAATTTTTATAAATAAAGGGCATTCTGTTTTTGATGATTCGAATCACATCAATAACGACTTTGTGCTATAAGATTATGGGAATCATTGCTCTTCAATTTCTGAAATCATCATTTCATTTTGGCCAAAAATTTTTCAATTTCATATATTTTCTACTGTGCTTAAGGTGATTGTTGCAACAGGATATAAAAATCTGATGTGGGCAGCACATGAGTTTCCCTGCAGACTTATATCCACGTTCTCTTTATTTCAATTAAATTTAATTCACTTTTAATTCAATTTTCGTTCTCATTTGATAACTGGACTTATTTTTAAATACGAAAAACACTAATATATCTCGAGAACGGCTAGTCCCAGTGTAATGGGGTTGGTCTTATTCTTTTCTTCGTTGAAAATTACGTATTAAACAAGCATTAAATGGATATATTTGAGCATACGTAGCTTTTTAGTTTAGATTTTGACAATTTTTGCGGGCCATTTTGCAAAAAAAGGCAGGTTATTTCTTTCCAAATCGTACCAAAATCTAATCAGCACCAGGGTGACATATAAGTGACTCATCTACCGAATTTTGTGAAATTCGGTCCATTAGTTTTTCAGCTAGAGTGGATACAAGCTTTTGCAGGCCATTTTGCAAAAAAAAGGCGGGTTCTTTTATCCCGAATCGTACCCAAAACTAATCAGCACCAGACTCGCCCACAAGTGACTTACGTACAAAATTTTGTGAAATTCGGTCCATTAGTTTTTTTAGTTAGAGCGGATACAAAATCTGCACAGACAGACACACACACAGACGTCACGCTAAAAATAGTTTTTTCGTATTGTAGAGGTCTTGAAACGTGTAGATCCGTCGAAAATTCGAGTTGCGATTTTCGACATGATTCCAATACTTTCCCTATACATTACCATGCATTGCAGGGAAAGTAAAAATCTGATGTGGGCAGCACATGACTTTCCCTGCAGATTTATATTAACGTTCTCTTTATTTTAACTAAATTTATTTCACTTTTAATTTAATTTCCGTTCTCATGCGGTAACCGGGCTTATTTTCAAAGGTGGCGTAGGGAAAGTAAGAAAAACTAAAATATCTCGAGAACGGCTAGTCCTAGTGTAATGGGGTTGGTCTTATTCTTTTCGTCGTTAAAAATTACGTATTAAATCAGCATTTAATGGATATATTTGAGTATACCCAGTTCTTTAGTTTAGATTTGGGCGATTTTTGCGGGCCATTTTGCAAAAAAAGGCAGGTCATTTTTTTCCGAATCGTACCAAAATCTAATCAGCACCAAGGTAACCCACAAGTGATTTATCTACCGAATTTTGTGAAATTCGGTCCATCAGTTTTTCAGTTAGCGTGGATACAAGCTTTTGCGGGCCATTTCGCAAAAAAAGGCGGGTTCTTTTATTCCGAATCGGACCCAAAACTAATCAGCACCAGACTCGCTCACAAGTAACTTACCTACCAAATTTTGTGAAATTCGGTCCATTAGTTTTTTAGTTAGAGTGGATACAAAATCTGCACAGACAGACACACAGACACACACACAGACGTCACGCTAAAAATAGTTTTTTCGCATTCTAGAGGTCTCGAAACGTGTAGATCCGTCGAAAACTCGAGTTGTGATTTTCGGCATGATTCCAATACTTTCCCTATACATTACCATGTATTGCAGGGAAAGTAAAAATCTGATGTGGGCAGCACATGACTTTCCCTGCAGACTTATATTAACGTTCTCATTATTTTAACTAAATTTATATCACTTTTAATTCAATTTTCGTTCTCATTCGGTAACCGGGCTTATTTTCAAAAGTGGCGTAGGGAAAGTACGAAAAAACTAAAATATCTCGAGAACGGCTAGTCCTAGTGTAATGGGGTTGGTCTTATTCTTTTCGTCGTTAAAAATTACGTATTAAATCAGCATTTAATGGATATATTTGAGTATACCCAGTTCTTTAGTTTAGATTTGGACGATTTTTGCGGGCCATTTTGCCAAAAAAGTCAGGTCATTTTTTTCTGAATCGTACCAAAATCTAATCAGCACCAAGGTAACCTACAAGTGACTCATCTACCGAATTTTGTGAAATTCGGTCAATCAGTTTTTTAGTTAGAGTGGATACAAGCTTTTGCGGGCCATTTCGCAAAAAAGGCGGGTTCTTTTATTCCGAATCGTACCCAAAACTAATCAGCACCAGCCCCGGCCACAAGTGACTTACCTACAAAAGTTTGTGAAATTCGGTCCATTAGTTTTTTAGTTAGAGTGGATACAAAATCTGCACACACAGACACACAGACAGACACACAGACAGACACACAGACAGACACACAGACAGACACACACACAGACGTCACGCTAAAAATGGTTTTTTCGTATTCTACAGGTCTTGAAACGTGTAGATCCGTCGAAAACTCGAGTTGGATTTTCGGCATGATTCCAATACTTTCCCTATACATTACCAAGTATTGCAGGAAAGTAAAAATCTGATGTGGGCAGCACATGACTTTCCCTGCAAACTTATATCCACGTTCTATTTATTTCAATTAAATGTATTTAACTTTTAATTCAATTTTCGTTCTCATTCGGTAACCGGGCTTATTTCAAAGGTGGCGTAGGGAAAGTACGAAAAACTAAAATATCTCGAGAACGGCTAGTCCTAGTGTAATGGGGTTGGTCTTATTCTTTCGTCCGTTTAAACATTACGTATTAAACGGGCATTTAATGGATATATCTAAGTATACCAAGTTGTTTAGTTTAGATTTTGAAGATTTTTGCGGGCCGTTTTGCAAAAAAAGGCAGGTTATTTTTTTCCGAATCGTACCAAAATCTAATCAGCACCAGAGTGACCTATACGTGACTCATCTACCGAATTTTGTGAAATTCGGTTCATTAGTTTTTCAGTTAGAGTGGATACAAGCTTTTGCGGGCCATTCGCAAAAAAAGGCGGGTTATTTTATTCCGAATCGTACCCAAAGTAATCAGCACTAGCCCCGGCCACAAGTGACTTACCTACCAAATTTTGTGAAATTCGGTCGATTAGTTTTTTAGTTACAGTGGATACAAAATCTGCACAGACAGACAGACAGACACACAGACAGACACACAGACAGACAGACAGACAGACAGACAGACAGACAGACACACAGACACACGCACAGACGTCACGCTAAAAATGGTTTTTTCGTATTCTACAGGTCTCGAAACGTGTAGATCCGTCGAAAACTCGAGTTGTGATTTTCGGCATGATTCCAATACTTTCCCTATACATTACCATGTATTGCAGGGAAAGTAAAATGGCACGGACATAATGTCTGCTACCATTTTAATGTTTTCATTCTGGCAATGTTGATCATATTTTTTATTTATTTATTGTAAATTAGTTTATAAACGGGACTAGAATATTTTATATTTCAGATTTACCAGTGCAAATAATTTAGCATGCCAAACAAATGATTCTTATACATCCATTTTTAGAGGCCAATTAAATTAAATATTTACAGAATTTTTTAAAGAGCAATAGTATTTAGAACACCACTACAATCTCCACATTTTAACCGCGAGCAACATCTTGTATATCAGCTAGTCAAATTAAATATATTCCGGAAGTTTATCTACATATAACTAAAATGAAATTCCCCCTAGGCCCCTTTAAGTATCTCCGTAATTCGTGAGAGAAATTATCAAGAAATGAGCGCCAGTACTTAACTTTTACCACTATATAATTCTATCTAATAAATAGTTTATCCCCAAACAAAAATTGGTAGAGACATCGTTAACTACCAAACCGGTCACGCACGCCAACACACGATGCCGACCTTTAAAATTCAAGCTGACGCACTTCGGTTCTGACGCAAATTCTAAAAGCGGGGGAAAAGTTAAAAGAGCTACGTTGCGAAATTTCTTGCCTTTCCTTCATTGGAGAAATACATCGATGATGATATGTTCAACAAAGCTTGAAAGACATCAATAAAATGCTTTTCTGCTTTCCGTGCATCCAAATGGAAGGGTAGGGGAAAATCTGATGTGAACAGAACAGGACTTTCACTGCAAACTCGAACTCATTTATTTTCTCTTTCTTTCGCAAGGCATTATATTGAATTTAATTTCACAAAACAACGCAAAAACTTGCTTAAAATAACGTCAAGTTTGCAGATTTAATTTAATTTTTCTTTTTATTTGGCGACGGCGTATTGTAAAATGGCAAAGGGGCAAGAATCCCCAAAGCGTTCTTCAGCACAGAATAACTGATAACTGTACTGCTGTGCTGGCTTAACCTTGGCCAAGGTTCCTATGCAAAAGTAAATCATAAGGGCCCCCTTCCCATAAAACTTTTACAGTAAAGAAGAAAAATACAGTGAGCAGCGGAAGATGAGCCTCCAGATTCAAATATTTTTCAAATATATATATATAAAAAAAATTCAATCATGCATAAAACATTGATTATGAAACACTTTCCAACTGCAATGTAATTTTATTTAAACATCTATAAAATGCGATACTTTCAGCGGTGATATTTTTTAAATTTTCATAATACTAAAATAATTTATTATATTTGAAAACTTAAACCTTCATCGAAAAAATTGAACTTTATTCAAATAACGTCATCGAAATATAAATCGCCTGGCGCTCTATGTAAAAGCTGTGAATATTTCATTCATACACTTTTATTCCATGCCTTTCATTCAGCGGTGATATTTTTAAAATTATCACAATACTACAATAATTTATTTTACTTAAAAACTTAAAACCATGGAAGTAAAAGTACTTTCTAACTCCATGCTTAAAACTTCATCAAAAAAAGCAATAATATGGAATCATCTGCTTCTCAATGTAAAATCAATGAATATTTCATCCCATATCAACTATATTCCAGACTCCAGAGCTAAATAATTTTGCGTTAAAACATTCAGCAATTCTTATACAACTCATCTTACAGTTTGATGTGTTTACATTCTGCATACGTTAAAATTAGGCTTCTTTGTAGAAATAATCAAAGTTTGGTGATCAATTAAACTCAAAAATATTGCAATTCGTTGGCACAGAATATAAGTGCACAGAAATTACGCAAAAATAAAACAGTTTTAGGACGGATGCAACACTAAATGGTCTCAGCCCCCCCCCCCCCGTCATCTGGTGAACAGCTATCTTCAATTACGAAGAAACTTCAATTAAAACAAAACAAACTTCAATTAAAAAGAACTTTAATAATCACGATTTTGACACTGGGAAAAATGATGGATGCCATATTTTATTTTGAAGTGGGTCACGTGATCTCTTCATATAATATATAATCAACGTTTGATGATCATTTAAACTCAAATATATTGTAATTGTGTTGTTTCAAAATATAGATGCACAGAAATTAAGCAAAAATAAAGCGGTTTTAGAATGGATGCAATACTAAATATAAATTAAAAAGGACTTTAAAAATCACGATTTTGACATAAAATAGATGCCATATTTTATTTTGAAGTGGGTCACGTGATCTCTTCTTATAATATGGGTGTAATTATTATTTTAATTTTTATTTAAAAAAAACTACTGAACATATTGCTGAAATTTTTTTTATATATTTTATGGGATAATATGAATATTTTCTAAAACTTTCGAAGTAATTTATGAATTTTAAATTCGCTTAAAAAATATTTGAAAAATTAGGTCCCATAAGGTTCAATGTATTTCATTTTTTCAACACGAGTTCAATTCAAAACTAATTGGGTGATATTATTCATTTACATCCCCATACGTCCAACAGACCGCCTGAACAACAACATACTAAAATTTCATTTTGATAAAGCCATTTTTACGGGAGCTATCGTGCGAACGGATATACAGACAGACAGAATGGACAAAGTCATAAACACTTTTCAACTATGTTGTAAAGTGTTAAAAAAGAATACACAAAATACGTATTTTATATTTTACTACTCATTGTGTTTAAAAAAATAGTTTGTAATTTTTTTCTTTATTATTATTTGCGAAAATATTATCAAGTAAAATTAAGAAAATACAAAACTAAAATGCATTAAAAATACTCTGGTGCAATTTCATGATTGGGTATTTTATATAATATTGGTATGAAATAAAGGTCTATTTTTATAGAGGTGAAATATTAATCAAAATCATTTCTTTGATATCCATTCACTGGCATGAATGATACAAAAATTTAATACTACCGTCAATTATACTCGTTGAAAATGGGGGTTAATGATTCAAAAGTGAATTTCACGTTTAAAAAATTGTTTTCATTAAAACAGTGTACGCTCAATCGGGAAAATATCCATGTCACGCGAATGAGAAAGAAAATATACATCGCATACAACATTCTCAACTGATTAATTGCACATCTTGCGAGGCGGAAAAAATTGGTTTCGTAAGGATTCATGTTTATCACAAACACACGCCTCAATACAACTTTAAGGATGTGAATACCGATAAAAACAGTAACTAATGCAATTTTCATCTTGCAAATATACGAAATCGCAGCATTTCCTTAATTTCAAAAATCCTGCTTTCTCATTTTTTCCTCTTCCCCCTTCTCCGTTTTTTTCCCTCTATGCTTTTCTTTTTCTCAGCGTATCAGTTCGAACTTTGACAACAATCACGTGAAGAAAAACGAAAGCATCGTCACTGAACTTTTGGCTCTGGAAGCGAATCTCAGCAACTGGTTGGTCTCCGTCTCCCCGTCATCTGGTGAACAGCTATCTTCAATTACGTCCTTGCTAAGAATGAATATTTCAGATTAGAGGCGAGACCAGACAGCCAAGTATACGAAGCCCAACAAAGTTGAACAAGGGGCACGGTTAGACTTTGTATATGAGAAATTTTCTTAACACAAATTATTCTTAAATTAACTGAATCGTAGAACTCGACTTTCTCATACCAAAATTCATTTTTTTTCTTCAAATTACAAGAAAAAAATTTGAAAAATCGGTATTGTAGGTCCAAATAATTACAACTATAGCGTTTAACCGACACTTTAAAGGGCTTGAAAAATTTTTTCGATTGATGCATACTTGACAATGTACCCCCCTGAGGGGGGGGATAATGACATCACGAACAAAAAAGTTCGTATCGCGGCTATTTTTCACAACAGTGATTGAAACTATAAAGTCTCGTGAAACTATAAAGTGTTCATTGAACCGTATATAAACCCTTTTATGCATGATAATGTCAAATTTTGCCCTATGCTGCCATGTTAAAAAATCTGACGTGGGCAGCACATGACTTTCAGTGCAGACTCCAATTCATCGTCTCTTTATTTCATTAATAATTCATTAAATTTAGTTTAATTGCACAAAATAACACACATGGACTCAATATTGGCATAGCAAAAATGCGAAAAAACTAAAATATCTCGAGAACGACTTGCACGATGGTTTAATTGCGCAAAATAACACCCACAATTATTTAAAATAACAGTGAATTGGCATTTTTAATTAAATTTTCGTTCTCAGTTGGTAACTGGACGTTTTTTTAACAGTGGCACAGCGTAAATGCGAAAAAAATAAAATATCTCGAGAACGGCTTGTCCTAGTGTAATGGGGTTGGTCTTATTCTTTTCATTCTTGAAAATTATGTATAAAACAAGCATTTAATTGATATATTTGAGCATACGTAGTTATTTTATTTTAAGATTTTGACGATTTTTGAGGGCCATTTCGAAAAAAAAAGGCAGGTTATTTTTTTCCGAATCGTACCAAAATCTAATCAGCACCACAGGGTATCTCACAAGAGACTTATATACCAAATTTTGTAAAATTTGATCCATTAGTTTTTCAGCTAGATTGGATACAGGAAATTTTTTAGGGCAATTTCGCAAAAAAAAGGCGAGGTCTTTTATCCCGAATCATACCAAAAACTAATCAGCACCAGGGTCACACCCAAGTGAATTACCTACCGAATTTTATGAAATTCGGTCCATTAGTTTTTGAGTTAAAGTGGATACATACATTGCACAGACACACAGACGTCACGCTAAAAATAGTTTTTTCGTATTCTAGAAGTCCCGAAACATGTAAATCCGTCGAAAACTCGAGTTGCGATTTTCGGCATGATTCCAATACTTTCCCTATACATTACCATGTATTGCAGGGAAAGTAAAAAATACAAAATTTAGAATAAAATTCAAAGTTTTCGCTCGAATTAAAAAAATAATTCTATCTAGTTCTAAATTTCTTAATTAACAAAGTCGAGTATAAAGTTTCGTTAAAAACCATTAATATTTGTGGCTGCTATGCAAATATTGTACACAAGAAATCGACCACAGACATCAGACAGACAGACATCACTTCAAAAATAGTCAAAACGTGTTCAGAAG
Organism: Amaurobius ferox; assembly: GCA_951213105.1. Taxonomy (NCBI): domain Eukaryota; kingdom Metazoa; phylum Arthropoda; class Arachnida; order Araneae; family Amaurobiidae; genus Amaurobius; species Amaurobius ferox. The sequence goes on from OX578150.1 coordinate 39,058,798, forward strand.
GTCTTAAAACATATATTGGCATCAAAATCTGGAAATCGAAAATTTTCGGGAAAACAACATTTTCTCAAAGTATGAAAAAATAAACAATCAGATGTAGTAGCTACTGCATTAATAAATTTCGATATTACGGGAGAAAATGCGAATTAGAGCCTTCTTGTACCGATATCGTTTAAAAGGAATAGACCTATTGCTATAACCGAATAAAATAAACACGCCATATTTCATGGAAACGATTCTTTTCCGAGATATCGAGCTCCTTACGGTAAAGTAAAATTTCTAATCATAGGAACGGCTTTTCGTAGCTCCTACCCAATGGTGTCCACTGATATCTTATTAAAAATGCGATTTTTCTTCACTTTGGATCAAAACCCTGCAATATTTCGAGAACGGACAATGTTATAACAGATTCCTATCGTTTTTGAATTTAAAAAAAAATACATAAAAAGTATCTACTTCACATTTTAACATTTTTACTCTTGCCCTTTCACATATACACATACAAATGCTTAAAAAATGAGATCATCAAATCTAAGAATCGGATTTGTATTGTATATGCGTACTAACATATCGAATGATGGGTAAAAAAAAAAACGTACTGCAATGTAACGTACAGTTAAATGTAAACCAAACTGCATTAATTACAGTGAAATTTCGTTTTTTAACTTCAGTATTCCTGACCTATGGTACACAATATATGCCATCAGACCAGGCATTCCTAATACATAAAAATGCAGTCTTATTAAAATTAAAACAGAAATTAAATGGATACAAGTAATTTCACAAGTTAAATATGTGCAACAAACTAACGTTTATTACTAAGTTTCACTAAATTTCATTATTTATAAGAGCTTATAAATAATAAAATAATTAATAAATTAAACTGCCGCGTGGATTTTAAAGAGGGCCGAAACTGAAATTTTTAGAATGCCACGCAAGAATTGAAATTTATTGAAGAATCGTAATAGATTGTCTTAACCGAAAAAAAAAAATCTGATGTGGGCAGCACATGACTTTCCCTGCAGACTCAAATTCATACTTTCTTTATTTCTTTAATAATTAGTTAGATATATTGAGTTTAATTGAACCAAATAACACTAAATTTGCATTTTTAATTCAATTTTTGTTTTCATTTGGTAATTTGACATTTTCCCAAAATCGACGAAACAAAATTGCAAGAAATCTCAAATATCTTGAGAACGGTTAGTCCTAAAGTATAATGGAGTGTGTTATATTATTTTCCTCTTCAAAAATTGCGTATAAAATAAGAATTTAATTGATACATTTGAGCATACACTACTTAGTCTTTTTTTTTAAATTTTGGCGGGCCATTTCGTAAAAAAAGGCAGGTTGTTCTTTTCCGAATCGTACGAAAATCTAATCAGCACCAGAGTATCCCGCAAGTAACTTATCTACCAAATTTTGTGAAATTAAGTCAATTACTATTTTAGCTAGAGTGGATACATGAAATTTTTGCGGGCCATTTCGTAAGAAAAGGCGGGTTCTTCTTTCCCGAATCGTACCAAATTCTAATCAGCACCTGAGTATCCAACAAGTAACTTATCTACCAAATTTTGTGAAATTTGGTCAATTAGTATTTTAGCTAGAGTGGATAAATGAAATTTTTAAGGAGCCATTTCGCAAAGAAAGGCGGGTTCTGTTTTTACGAATCGTACCAAAAACTAATCAGCACCAGGGTCACATCCAAGTGACTTACCTACCAAATTTTATGAAATTCGGTCCATTAGATTTTGAGTTAGAGTGAATACATACATCGCATAGACACACAGACAGACAGACACACACAGAGAGATGTCATGCTAAAAATAGTTTTTTCGTATTCTAGCGGTCTCGAAACGTGTAGTTTCGTCGAAAACTCGAGTCGCGATTTTCGACATGATTCCAATACTTTCCCTATACATTACCATGCATTGCAGGGAAAGTAATAAGAAAAGGGAATAAAAAGAATTACAATTTAGCTATTTAAATTACGAAACTTAAAAAATCTGATGTGAGCAGCACATGACTTTCCCTGCAGACTTATATTAACGTTCTCTTTATTTTAATTAAATTTATTTCACTTTTAATTCAATTTTCGTTCTCATTCGGTAACCGGGCTTATTTTCAAAGGTGGCGTAGGGAAAGTAAGAAAAACTAAAATATCTCGAGAACGGCTAGTCCTAGTGTAATGGGGTTAGTCTTATTCTTTTCGTCGTTAAAAATTACGTATTAAATCAGCATTTAATGGATATATTTGAGTATACCCAGTTCTTTAGTTTAGATTTTGACGATTTTTGCGGGCCATTTTGCAAAAAAAGGCAGGTCATTTTTTTTCCGAATCGTACCAAAATCTAATTAGCACCAGGGTAACCCACAAGTGACTCATCTACCGAATTTTGTGAAATTCGGTCCATTAGTTCTTCAGTTAGCGTGGATACAAGCTTTTGCGGGCCATTTCGCAAAAAAAAAAGGCGGGTTCTTTTATCCCGAATCGTACCCAAAACTAATCAGCACCAGACTCGCTCACAAGTAACGTACCTACCAAATTTTGTGAAATTCGGTGCATTAGTTTTTTAGTTAGAGTGGATACAAAATCTGCACAGACAGACACACAGACGTCACGCTAAAAATAGTTTTTTCGTATTCTAGAGGTCTCGAAACGTGTAGATCCGTCAAAAACTCGAGTTGCGATTTTCGGCATGATTCCAATACTTTCCCTATACATTACCATGTATTGCAGGGAAAGTAAAAAGAAAGAACTTTCGCCATTTTTAACCACAACTAACTACTACTATGAAATGGAACTTACGGAAAATATTTTTGAAATCCTAAATAAATGTATATATATAAAATAAGTAAATATAATTAAGGAAGTGGGTCATTAATAAAGAAATATCCCACCTGAACTCGTTTAGACAAATAAACTTTAAAACATTATTAAATATTAAAAGCAACTAAATATTAAAAGCAACTACATAGTAAAAGCAACTAATATTAAAGACAACTAATATTAAAAGCAACTCAATATCATTGCAAAAATCCGCTACTTCTTTTATCGACAAGCGCATAATAAGCAACAATTGGTCCATGGATTGAAACGCCTACTATAGAACAGTTTTGTGACTATAAAACCCAGCCAGTCTATAGTTCTTTTCTTTTTTTTTAACCCAGGTTTAGGCCAACCTTGGTCCAGCTCCTTCAGAGCTTCCATTACCATCTCAGATAATTCACAAAAACTGCGATAAAATAAAAAATCTGATGTGGGCAGCACATGACTTTCCCTGCAGACTTATATTCACGTTCTATTTATTTAAATTAAATTTAATTAATTTTTAATTCAATTTTCGTTCTCATTTGAAAACTGGACTTATTTTCAAAAATGGTGTAGGAAAAATACGAAAAACTACAATATCTCGAGAACGGCTAGTCCTAGTGTAATGGGGTTGGTCTTATTCTTTTCTTCGCTAAAAATTACGTATTAAACAAGCATTTAATGGCTATATTTGAGCATACGTAGTTCTTAAGTTTAGATTTTGATGATTTTTGCGGGCCATTTTGCAAAAAAAGGCAGGTTATTTTTTTTCGAATTATACCAAAATCTAATCAGCACCAGGGTGGCCTACAAGCGACTTATCTACCAAATTTTGTGAAATTCGGTCCATTAGTTTTTCAGTTAGAGTGGATACAAACTTTTGCGGGCCATTTCGGAAAAAAAGGCGGGTTCTTTTAACCCGAGTCATACCCAAAACTAATCAGCACCAGATTCGTGCACAAGTGACTTACCTACCAAATTTTATGAAATTCGGTCAATTAGTTTTTTAGTTAGAGTGGATACAAAATCTGCACAGACAGACAGACAGACAGACAGACAGACAGACAGACAGACACACAGACAGACACACAGACAGACAGACACACACACACACAGACGTCACGCTAAAAATAGTTTTTTCGTATTCTAGAGGTCTCGAAACGTGTAGATTCGTCGAAAACTCGAGTTGCGATTTTCGACATGATTCCAATACTTTCCCTATACATTACCATGTATTGCAGGGAAAGTAAAAACTGCCATAGCATATATGAGCCAACTACCACGAGAACGAGTTCATAAAATCCTGATACTATAAAATAAGGAATAGACATTGTATTTATTTTCTTCGTGCTATTACTCCCTCCAATGAAGTCCGTCCTGGAACAAGCAACATATTCCATCATATTCCATCAAAAGTTGCCCATTTCGACATTATATGAATGAAGAGGCGCTTCTGGGAAATTTAAAATGATCAAGAGAGCCGGGAAATGGGGCTATAAATTAAGAGTGTCGTGAGCTGAGGACGTAAGCCAATGTTGAGCACTGAGCCACATATCAAACCACCACAGCATAAATTCTTAACGTTTTCGGCATAATATCGATCTGCAGCATGATATCAAAGGCGAGTATCAATTGATGATATATATGAGTATCAAGTGACGAGTATCAAGGCATGATATCAAGTATGAGGGAAAATAAAAAATTATCCGCATTTTATTTTTTTTTAATTTATTTACACAAATGTAGGGAATGAACAAGTAAGTTATTTTTCTACATAGTCTCCTTCCTTTTCGAGGCATTTAGTCCAGCGGTCCACAAGCTTGCGTATTCCTTCCACGAAGACGGTTTTCGGTTGATCGCCCATACATTTATGCACCGCGAGGCGCATAAATGTTAACGACCACTAAACCAATTTTTTTTTAAATTGATTGCCAATTTTAAAAAAACAAAGCAACTAAAAGTGGATTCTCGTATGAGAAAATCGAGATGAGCCACACTCCAGCTAATTTTAATACATTTTCACGCAGTCAGAGACTTTCGAGCCATAATATACCAGAATGAGAATAGAACATTAAAAAATTAAAAAAACAAAGCAACTAAAAGTGGATTCTCGTATGAGAAAGTCGAAATGAGCCACGCTCCAGCTAATTTTAATACATTTTCACGCAGTCAGAGACCTCGAGCCATAATGTACCAGAATGAGAATAGAACATTAAAAAATTAAAAAAACAAAGCAACTAAAAGTGGATTCTCGTATGAGAAAGTCGAGATGAGCCACACTCCAGCTAATTTTAATACATTTTCACGCAGTCAGATATCTCGAGCCATAATATACCAGAATGAGAATAGAACATTTGACACAATTTAATTAAATACTAAAACCAGGCAGAGGAACAGAAATCTCCCTGTCGACAAAATATAGATCATTTAGACGATTATGGCGTTGAGATAAAATTGTCTGCTGCTCAGGGCGTTTAATATACGGCTCTTTAAGAGTTCGCTACAGTCCCAGTAAGGATTCACATCAGGAGCCATAAGACGTTCGAACTTCTAATTAGTAATGATAGGCTGAGTTTAGAGTTAAATTCGATCGGGCTCATGGGAGGGGACCAACTGAGCTCATCCTGGGATCGATTTTACATCTCATTTTCACATAACTTTAGAAATCCTCACGAAAGGAAAATAATCAAAATCAAGAAAACGCAGAATGAAGGAGAAACTCGCATTTGAGACGAGTTAATTAAATCCTTATCTAAAAATAGGAACAAACATCGCATTTTCCTCTTTCTCGCTGCTGCAACTCCATCCGTCGAATAAGTCCTTGGAGCAACTTCATATTCCGGTCAAAAATTGCCCATTTCTGCATTCTGTGAACGCAGCGCTTCCCGGAGATCTAAATGACCGAGAGAGCCGGGAAATGGAGCCATAAATTAGAGAGAGCCATGAGCAGGAGAAATAAGTCAACGTGGCGCGTCAGGTCACACATCATCCGCAAACATCACACAAACCATCTTCGGGATCTTCGCTTCCCATCTATCTGCACCGCACCATGTATTGTTCAAAAGCAGAAATATCAAGAATTAGGATTTTCATTAAATCCACAGTCTTTCAGCAATAAATGGATCCTGTTTACCACCAAAACTGTCTGCAGGGTTAAAATTTCAGAACACGGTGCATGGTAAAACCCACAATGCGTCCCGAGCGGGGAGACTTGAGTTTGACCAAACTCTTCAATGACACTCAAATGGCTAGAGAAACATTACTCTAAAATAAAAATTCTGGGGAAACACGGTAGGCAGTGCCTATCCAATTAATTTACGATCAAGTAATATATTTTAATTATATACATTCACAGAAATAAATGTATAAAATACTTTGTAAATAAACGAAGGATTTTGCTCCATCTGGCACCGAGCTCAATGCCGGTGCCTTTCTTGTTTCCTCTAAACGCCAGGCGTGATTTTTAGGAAAGATAGATCTTTCTCTGCCTACCCACATCGAGATAAATTCCATTGAAAATTGAAACGAAAAATAAAAAATGCGCACGCAATTTCTACCCAGGCTACAGAAGTTCTTTGATAGGCCTGTCTAACCTACAAGAAAAGAGCTGTTTTTCTTAATAAATTTCGTTTCCGCAAATAGAGTGTTTATTGTTTAATGCATCTGAAGAGTCATTTTAAAAGTTAGTGGGAAATTTGATTTTAAAAATCGCCAAATTGTAGGGGTTTCGACATTTTAAAAACTCTCGATATGTTAAAAACTTTCAATATGTTAAGAACTTTCGATACGTTAAAAACTCGACGTATGGAATTTATATACACAAAAATATGAGACACTTATCTCAAATAATCAGATATTTTAATTTAACAGATTTCACTATAAATTCTTTGATTTTCATTTATGATTTGCTTCAATTTTTTTTATAAATTTGAAGTGGAATAGCTATGGCAAAGAAATTTACGTGTCTGGTGTATTAAGGGCAAGGAAAACAATTCTTACGAAAACTGAATCAATCGTGAATATAATATGCAAATGTACACTTTTAATTTGTTTGGAATTTCTCTAGGTGAATCAGAAATTAAATTTTTAACGTGAAAAAGTAAAGCTTAGTGAGTGGTCTATTTATTTTTTCACATTATTTCCTTGATTTTTATATACTAATTGAAATGGAGTTTCCCGTACACTGTGTTTTTCTACATATAACGTTTTTTATTCGGTTCCACAGAGAAACGCATAACTGGAGTTCAACTGTAATAAAATTGAAAAATGTCAAAATTTATTTTCCTTCCATTCGGCATTCAATGTTTCAGAACAAAATAATAACTGAATGTAAGTAGTATATAAATCTTTTCATACTATGAAATATGTTACGAAAATATATCCTAATTTAGAGATTTAAGTTTTTCTAATTGCAATTGCATAAAATAATGAAAAGTAAATAAAAGAATACACGTCGGATTGGTCCGGGCGGGATTCGGTGAGGTCCTTAGAAGTCGAAGCCAATACTGGCATCCTGCAATACCCAAAGTGAATAGTCCATAGGTAACTGTCTATCTTATTCATTGATATATCTGACACTGGCCATGAGTATATTCACTTTTTGATGTAGCCTATTTTGATTATGGTATTTTTTGGGAGGAGAAATCTGTGAGGCGCCACTGCTTCACTCCCCTGCGAATGTTACTACATCTAGAACTCTCTAAGGTAGATGGGACCCCACTACGATTTCTTTGCTTATGCCTCTGCTAGTATCATAACAATTCATCCCAGAAGTCTGGGGAAAATATTATTCCACCTTAGTAACCAAAATGGCAGCAGCGGTATCGAAAAATGCTTGCTTTAATTTGTGCTCCGGTGAAAATGCTCCCAGCCATGGAGCAGAGGAAGCTTCCCTGGGAGCTTTTAAATGACCAAGGGAGCGAGGAAATGGAGTCATAAATTAGCCTCTATAAGCAGGAGGGGGTCCCCTTCCCCAGTGGATGCCCTATTCCTCGCCATTTTCAATCACTTCGGTTGTTGCTAACGGCCAACAGCAAAATTTTAAGCACGCAAACATTTGAGAAGTATGTTATGCAAACTTGCTAACAAAGCACGATGAATAAATTTTTCTCAAAAATATCTTTTGGGGAAGTTTTTATTAGTAACCTTAATTTCGGTGAGAGAAAAAAACGTACAGAAGCTTTTCCATATGTACATTGATTCTTACTTTCCTTATATACATAATGTATAAGGAAAGTATTGTGAAGGAGGACGAAAATTCGAATTCGAGTTCTCGACGGGAAAGCACGTTTCAAGCATCCCTGATCACGAATCGAACATTTTTGAAGTGATATGTGTGTGTGTGTCAGTGAATCTGTGGAGACGATATCTCACGAACGATTGGAGCGATTCGAATGAAATTTAGTACAAAAATCACAATCCGTGAATACTGGAAGCCTATTGTTTTAAAACATAACCGAATGTTCTGAACCCCCTAAATTTTCGAGTGAAATTTTGAAAAAATCATCAAAAAATCAAAACCTTTAATAAAGTTACGCAAATAGGCATTTCTTATGTAATTTCTCCTTAGAAAACGATTGACATAAACTTTAGAACGCTGGCATGAACCGTTCTCGAGATATTGCACATTTTTCAAATAAATTTATCAAAAAATCCCACAAATTAAAAAAAATATATTAACTGTTAAGAAACATGTTCGCTTTTCATATGCAATATCATGCGATAAATTGGGTGACATCATTCTCGTGGATCTAAGTTGTTCCATTCACGAGAAAAGATACTTTGAGTAATACTTTTGCATTTGAACGCCAATAGTCATTTATCCGCTGTAAGAATAACTTATTTCTCCATCCATAACACTTAGCGAGATATTGGCGACATTTTAAAATGTTGCCAAATTAACGAAAATCTCACTAAATGGATAAAAATGACGATAAATCAGTGCAAATGACGACTAATTGAAGAAAATTCAATATCTTGGAAAAAATATAAGAATAACATATTTTTAAACTGTAAAAGTAGTAAATTCATTGCATTATATAAGGAAAGTCATGTGCTGTCCACATCAAATTTTTTTAAATTGCATTTAATTTATTAAAATTTGTAATAATTTAATTTATCAAAACTTATTTTATGTCTGCAATATTCTGCGTCTGTCTCCCTATGATTATCTGTACTTATGAAAAAGTTTCAGAAATACAATACATTAGTTTTATTTTCGATTTTTCACTTGCCTAGCCACAGCTTTAAGAGTTGGTTTAATAACTGAGGTGTTTTTTTTTTTTTAATTTAATGAGCTTTTATTATATGGAGAGACGATCACTCTATAGGTACAAATATAAATCTTAGAGTCCTGGTACCTCCGAAAAATAAGGGAAATCAACGAAGAATTTTTTCCCTAATTCTTTTAAACGTTCCGTTATAGGGCACATATCAAAACTAGTGCTGGGGTGAGCGTTTCTTGCCACCCTAAGCACGTACTTCTGCTTCCAAGGAAATATGGAAATAGGGTCCTGAATCCATTCCCAAGACGGAAAACATCATCATAACCCCAGGAGTGGGAAACGAAATGAACACAATGCTGAATAGAACCTTATTTTCGAAATCCGGCTGTGTACAACTGTTAACTGAACTGCTGGAATTTCCATTCAAGCTTTTTAGAAACGAAAGCTTATTCACCCCACTGGTTCTTTTCCTTAATCTCCAGTGTTTTACGCGCAAGCACGGGTAGAGCGACCTACATGGGCAGCCTGCTAAAGCCCGTGGATTAAAACTCATTCAGGTCAGCGCCTAATTGGGGCTTTTTTCAATGCCGCTTTATCAACAGCATTTCGAAAGGCTGCGGGAAGCAGATAGGAGTAAGTAACATTCGCCCGAATATCTACGACTGGAAATGTTCGGATTATCTGGGTACCAGATTGCTAAATTAGGGACTTAGTTAAGCGGGTTGTTTATACAGGTTTCTTGTAAGGTAGCAGTGGTTAATTCTTATCACGTGTTTAAGTAGCTTTGATTTTAAGTCAAATAGAAAATAATCTGATTCAGAGCAACTTAACCAAGTTAGGTCAATCTCGGTTACAACAGACTCCCTCTTACGCGGTTCTTACGGAAACGGTTATCGAATATTCAAATAACCGGTTAAACCGATTATTGTGCCAGAATATGAATTAAAAGGTTAAAAAGTAAACAATCGCTGCAGAAGTCTAAGTTTCGTTGTACATTTTTCGAAAATAAACACTTATACTCACTGAGAACCCATAATTTATTTTTATTCATTTAATTTACACTTTTAACTTTCCTTATATACATAGTATAATGTATAAGAAAGTATTGCAACGGGGTCAAAAATTCGAATTAGAGTTTTCCACGAGAGAGCACGTTTCAAGCATCCCTGAACACGAATCAAACGTTTTTGAGTTGATGTCTGTGTGTGTGTGTGTCATTGAGTCTGTGGAGACGATATCTCACGAACGAATAGAGCGATTCGAACGAAATTAATTTGGTGCAAAAATTGCAATCCGTGAATACTGGAAGTCTATTGTTTTTAAACACAGTCGAATGTTTAGAACCCTTCCAAATTTTCGAGTGAAACTTTGAAAAAATCATCAAAAAATCAAAATCTTTTGTAAAATTACGCAAATAATCATTTCTTATGTAGTTTTTCATCACAAATTTTATAACGTTAGCATGAATCGTTCTTGAGATATTGCACATTTTTCAAATAAATTTATCAAAAAATCACAAAATAAAAAAAAATTCTTTACTATTGTGAAATATGTTCACTTTTCACATATAATATTATGCGATAAATTTGTTAACATCATTCTCGTGGATTTAACTCGTTCCATTCATGAGAAAAGATACTTTGGGTAATAGTTTTGTATTTGGACGCCAATTATAGTCATGTATTGTCTATAAGAATAATCTTTTTCTCCGTCCATAACGCTTAGTGATATTTTGATGACGAATTTGGCGGAATGTCGCCAACTTAACGACTTTTTTAAATGCTGCTAAATTGATAAAAATGATGACTAATTGATAAAAATTCAATATCTTTATCGGGAAGTCATCAATTTAGTGACTTTTTTTAATGTTACCAAATTAACGAAAGTGTCGCGATATTGATAAAAAATATCGCCAAATTGATAAAAATGACGCTAAATGGGATGTAATGTTTTGCAAATTTTTAATTCCGTCATATGACGGGCATACATTCCAGTATACTCCTATGAGAAATGCTCTTCTCCCCATTTGTCTGCAACACGGCGAATAATCCAGTAACATATCGCCAACTTATCCATATTTAGCCCCAAATTCACGAAAATATCACCAAAATTGTAAAAATGAAGCCAAGTTAATAAAAATAACGCCTAATTGGTGAATTTATTATTTATATATTTTAATATATGGACTATATTGCTTATTGAGGATAAAATCAATATTGATAATTATTAATGAGTTGGGCAAAATATAAGTTAATTGGGCACGAAACTTTTGCATGTTGTTATCCGTTAAATGTACAATTCAATGTTAAATACAGTGTGTCATGGATCTTATACATTCACTTCGACAACTAAAATTTGCAATTTCATCCCAGTAGCTCAACGGTAGAGCGTCGCCTGGCCAGTTCGTAGATCCAGGGTTCGATTCCCGCTACAATCTTATACATCATTTTTTCACTGCGAAAAGGGTAAATTTACTGCATTATATAAGGACAGTCATGTGCTACCCACATCAGATTTTTAATTGTAAAACCATGCAGCGTTTTAATAAATATCACATCAATCATAGATGCCTGTTGTCTCTGTTGGTATTCAATCGTTGGTCAGAAGACTTCTTGCCTTTGTTGGTGTAGTGATCCTAAAGTTGGTGGCTTTTTTCCCTCCGGAATCTATTAATACTATTTTTAATCAACTGTTCATGCTGTTAATAATGAAATATTCTAATTCACATTACACAGGTCCAGACCTTTCTGGACACGAGTTTCTTTAAAGTATCTGTCTCCAGCTTTGTTCCAGACCCAATATTTTCTCTAATAGATCTAGATCAATGTATAATATTATAACTCTCCCAGTAGCATATTCCAAATTTATTTCACATCAATACATTATCTCATAGATATATTCTTCATTATGCATTTGTGGAAGAGCCATCCAATACTTCAAGGGTCATAAAATCATTAAAATATTCAGAGGTAAACCATGGGAACTTCCTGTCTTTGACGATACGAACCCAGATTTGAGCCACCGCTCTATACCTTGCGCACTCATTACCGCACTCAGCCAAACGATATTAGGTAGGATCACGGTAGACATCTACTTCAAAAACGGATGTTCAAAATCGACATGTCGATTTGAATCGGAGATCATACCTCGCTCAGGATCGCGGCTTTTGATCACAACATCTTTTTGGATGGGGAGAGTACGATAACTAATAATATTTGGAGTGTACGTCTCCACTCGACTTTCTCACGCATTCATATTCCACGCTGTTTAGTTCTACCTGTATGAATCATTATCAGAATCTCAACCCCTGCTGACAAAAGATTGTAAAAAATTTTTTATGAAAAATAGCACCGGTTCTATGGCATCAATTGATGTACATTTCTGCATGATGAGGTTTGTTTATATTGGAATACTGTGCCATATGGCCTCTCCTTTTTTGTCAACAACTGAATTTAATCTTCTATTTCTTAAGCAAAAAAATTTCATTTTTTGTAGCGAACCAACATATTCAGAGGTCTAGGGTACTTTTTACTTAAACTCGTGCCTCGTGCAACTTTAATCATACCAGTGGCGTAAGTAGGGTGGAGAGGGGGGTGATAACACCCCCCCCCCTATTGGCAGAAAAGCTGCATTAATTCTCCACAGGGTCTATATTGGAAAGCGAAATCCAGCACACTAATCCCTTTTCGGTCACGAGATTTTGGCTACGTTAAAGATTCGTACCTCCTACGAAATTCAAACTCATCGTGCGTTGTTTCAGCTGTGAAGATAATTTTGTATAGCATACGCCAATTATATACTATAACTAAATACAAAATAAATTATTATTTTTTAATTAAAATTTAAGACTAAAGTGCATAAGTAAACTGGAGTTCGAGTAGGAGAACTGGGAGATATGACTTTTTCAGCTGCTGAAATCCTCCGTATTTTTACTTTCTCATACTATGGAATATAGAGAAAGCATTGTTTTTACGAAAATTTTCGATTTTTAAGATTATGATATGCCAATATATTGCTTTAGGACATCCTGAACACATTTTGACCATTTTTAAAATGATGTCAGCCTGTTTGTCATCGGTTTCTTGTGCTCACGATAGCTGCCACAAATATTAATGGATTTTAACGAAAATTCTTATCCAACTTTATTAATGAAAAATCTCGAACCAGATAGTATTTTTTAAAATTTGAGCGAAAACTTCGAAATTTTACGTTTTCTTAACGTAACAAAATTTGGCATAATTATGCATAAAAGGCAATTTAATGATCAAGGGGACTTAATGACTCAATGATCACGAAACTTAACAGTTTCAATAATTGTAGTGAAAAATAGCCACGATACAATTTTTGTGCTCGTGACGTTATTAGCCCCCTCGGGAGTACATTTTCAAACTTGTTTTCAAGCGAAAGATATTTTTAAAGCCCTTTAAAATGATGGGTAACATACTATAACTGTAATCATTTAGACCAACGTATTTTTCACATTTTTTCTTGCAAAGATAAAGAAAAAAATTGGCTGATCTCAATTTGATATTATTTATCATGGTGAATAATAGATTCAAAGATATTATTTTCTAAGATCACATTAATTAAAAATATTTAATATTTTCTACATCAACGTGCATAGGGAAAGTAAAAAGGAATATACCTTAGAATATTTTCATTTCACCAGGGGTTACAGATCCTAATGTTTATTGAAAAACGATGAGGCAAATAAACTTAAAATTCGGAACAAGAAAGTTGATCATAATATAAAATTGAATGTAAAATTAGATAAAATTGTAAATTGAAATGGGCTGGAGACTGGCCGAACTCGACTTTCTCATCCATCGTTAAAGTAGCTTGTAAGCCCTCCCACCCTTCAAAATTTACAAATAAAATTTTAAAAAATCGGTATCGCGGGTCCAAATAACTACAACTATAGCGTGTTACCCTTCACTTTAAAGTGCTTGAAAAAAATCCTTCGATTGATACCATACTTGACAATGTACCCCCCCCCCCCCCCCGAGAGGGTCTAATGACGTCACGATCACAATAATTTTATCGGAGCTATTTTTCATAACAATGATTGAAACTATTAAGTATCATTATCTTTGAGCCATAAATTATACATTTTATGCATGATTATATCAAATTTTATCCTATGCTGCCGTGTTAAAAATATATATAATTTCGTACAAATTTCGAAGTTTTCGCTCGAATTTCAAAAAATTCTATCCTAGTTTTTTTTTTTTTTTTAATGTAATAATACCGGATATAAGATTTCATGAAAATTCAATTATATTTGTGACCGCTACACAAGAAATCGCTCACAGACATGCATACTGACAGACGGACACCACTCCAAAAATAGTCAAAACGTGATCAGGAGGTCCTAAAACATGTATTGGCATCAAAATCTTGAATTCGAAGATTTTCGTGAAAACAATACTTTATACTATGTTATATAGTACGAGAAACTAAAAATACACTTATTAAATTTTTATGTTAAAGGATAGTACGCGTAAACGTTCGACTTTTGAAAAAAATCCCATTGCAATTCAATAAAATATAAATTTGGCGGGCAATTCCCCTGTTTGATAAATCTTAAAAAAATCTTCGGAAAGTTTTACTTCTTCTTAAGTCTTGCATCTTGTTTTTTTTTTCAACGATCCTTATTTTAGATTTCAGGCAACAGCGGGTCAATATTCTACTTATAACATGAACCTACCCGGTCGCTTAGTTGGGAATAAAATACAATCTATTTACGCGATTTCTTAACAAAAAGACAAATTTAATGCTCTTTATTATGAAAGCCATGCCTATCTGCCATGTCGTTACGTTTGGCTCCCTGTCCTTACATCTAAATGGGTCAGATAGAAGTCATAGAAAAGAAGTCATCGTCTTTCCACTGGGACAGTCAACGGAGCGCACATTTACTTCATTTCTTTTCAAGTCGAGATTTCTATAAAATTGGAACACCATAGAGGCAATTTCTTCATGGAACGAAAATAATGAGACAATAAAAAATATCGAAAAAGCGACCACTTTCGGGAAAATGCATTTGTATTTCTGCCAATTTTTTTTTTCACCCCCTAAACATCTGCAACTGTAGTGTTTTCAGTTAACTTACAACTACGAATGATAACCCCAAATCTCCAAATCCCGGGATTAAAAATACCAAATATTTACTTTCGCATACGTAGTATTGAGAAAGTAATGTTTTCATGCAAATTTTCGATTTTGATGGCCATATATGTTTTAAGACCTCCTGAACACGTTTTGACTATTTTTAGAGTGATGTTCATCTATTTGTCTGTGGTCAATTTCTGCTTGTCTGTCTGTCTGAAGTATGTAGTCAATTCCCTGTATATAGGATAGCAGCCACAAATATTAATGAATTTTCATGAAACTTTACATCCGGTTATCAAAAAAATCTGAAACTATATAGAATTTTTTTAAATTCGAGCGGAAACTTCGAAATGTATTCGAAAAGTTATATTTTTTTATTATGGCAACATGAGACAAAATTTGACATAATCATGCATAAAAAAGTTTATTTATGGCTCAATGATCACGAAGCTTAATCGTTTCAATCATTGTGAAAAATATCCGCAATACAATTTTGTGACGTCATTAGCCCCCTGGGGGGCAAGTTACCCCCCACCCCCCCACACGCACACATTGTCAAGTATGGTATTAATTGAAAGATATTTTTCAAGCCCTTTCAGGTGAAGGGTAACACGCTATAGTTGTAATCATTTGGACCCATGATACCTATTTTTCAAAGTGTTTCTTGTAAAATTTAGAAAAAAAAAATGAATTCTGATATGAGAAAGTCGAGTTGAGCCTCATTCCAGTTAAGTTTGATTATTTTAATTCATGAAATAACACTTTCATGTATTTGTTTTAAAAGGATTTTATATTCAGAACTTAAGTGAGGTGTCACATTCAGTGACCAACTAGCCATTTCGCTCGCAAGAAGCGTGGGTGGAAATGGTTTGTATAGTATAGAATAGAGAGAGCGAGTGGAGCGAGAGTTACAGTAAAATTAAAAAGTAGTAAATATTGTCAAATAATTTCCATTATTATGCAGCTGATATATATTAACATCATTCTCGTGAATCTAGCTATATATAAGGTACCGGCAAAATAAGACACATTTTGTAATAGTTCATGACGCCAAATAATTCGCCAATTGTCATTTATTTCGCTGGATATTAATTAAATGATAATTACATTTTGATGTTCATTTTGAAATATTGGCGTATTGATGTTAATTGTCAAGTCAGATTTTCGCTTAGTTACTTTGGAACTTCGAAATAATTTTGCAGGTTGTCATCCAGTACCCAAATGCTGAATCTTGTACATCATTATTTCGTCATGCAGTGATAATTTATTGGTCGGTTTTGCTATTTTTGTGTTTACAATCTCAGGCTGAAGGCATTGCAACAACATGATGCAAAGGAAAACTATTCAGCTCATGGAGTCAGAGATGAGACCACCTCCGTGATTCAGCTGAATAAGAAAGTTAATACTGAGAGGTCATCCCAATTTAAAAATTCAGAATATGAATATGTAAACCATGACGTTAGAGAGACTTACTTCCTGCTTTAACTTTTTAAGTCACGCTTTAAACAATGCTATTAATACAAACTTTGCTTATAGATAAACAAGGTTCCCACACCTCAAGCAGAAAAAAAAAAAACCTTTTCAAGGCAATTTCTTTTTTATATATATATATAAGGCTACTTAGAACGTAGCAATACAATCAAAGAAAAATTAAACAAATATACATTGGAGAGAGAAGAAATGCAAGTATTATTAAATAAGTATTTTTAAAGAATATTAAATATATTCTTCTATAAACACCCTTTTAAATATATTTTTCTATACTAAATAGAAATAAATATTATGGATACAAGTCAACTAATTAAACTTTAAAATCAAAGACAACCAAAAATAGGTTTAAAAGTCCTTTAATAAAATCTCCTTTCCTCGACGTACAAAATTACACGGCTAAAGCTCTAGGCCAACGGCCGTACCGTGCTGAAAACACCGGTTCTCGTTAGATCACCGAAGTCAAGCAGCATCGGGCGCGGTTAGTACATGGTGGGTGACCACCTCGGAACACCGCGTGCTGTTGGCCATCTCGGGTGCGGTATCCCCGTGGTTTGCGCGCTAGATTTGCACGCTACCACAAATGCCGCCGTGTTCATGCGGAGTACGATCACGTTAAACATGTGGGTCCGTAAGTCCTTCCGAGAGGTTGGTGGTAGGGGAAGGAGGGTACGGTCCCTGTGGATGCCTCCCCCACTGGGTTCCGGTCTAAATTGGGTGGCACTTCCCGGCCGTCCATACAGTTACCTTACACCTTTCTGGTAGGTCGGACGGTCTGGGTCTCAACAACAACAACGGCTAAAGCTCTTTCGGGCATCGCAATGCTTTTCATCAGTGGCCCGAAAGCGCTTTAGCCGTGTAATTTTGTACGTCGAGGAAAGGAGATTTTATTAAAGGGCTTTTAAACCTATTTTTGGTTGTCTTTGATTTTAAAGTTTAAACAGAAATAATTAACACTTCTCCTTTTTTATTTATGTCCCCTAGCTCAATTTTCTTTTCTTTTGATCGGCGAAGGAATGGCGTAGCATGGAGACTCAGCCACTTATTGAAAGATGAGTCATGGGTTCGCCACACATACCGCAATTATTTACACAAATATTCAAGATGGACAAAAGAAACAGATGAATTGAAATATAGGGCCCTTTTAAGATCTTTCAACAAAAAATAAGACATTTTTAAAGGCCCTTAAAAACAAAATGAAAAATCAGGCCTTTCTAAGGGTTTCGTGGGAACCCTGATAAATTAGTTGGAGATAAATTGTGTTACCAATAACGTTATAGGGAGTCCCTTTTCTTACAATATCACTACCACTTGAAATTTTGAGATAAAATGTTGGAGCTAAATTGTATGACCTATAAAGTTATAGGGAGTCCCATTTTTTACAATACCACTAGCAATTGAAAACTTGAGGTATTAAGCTTCATAAATTGGTTTGCTAGAAGGTCTAGAAGGGAGCGTAAATTAATTGCGCTATGCTTAGGGCTTGGTATAGCATTATGTTTTGATAGGGAGTCGTATAAGAAATAGCAATATTGAATGGGAGGGGTGTATGGCTCGCATGTGTCTGTGGATATTAAGAGCGAATAGGAGTGTTGGAGGGAGTTAATAACCGCCGGTTCCCGTTTCGCATGCATGGCCGTGGTGTACTTGGATGGGCGTAGCCCATGGACTTTGCTGATATAAAATTATAATTATTTAAGTAACTAGTGAGTACCCGTGAAAAATTTGTATTCACTAAAAGTTATCAAATGTAGAAGATTGTTAAATTTAAGTTAATAAAATTAAGTTTTTGTGTCAAAGATATCTTCAAAAAGAATATTTTAGTATACATTTTATATAGTGCTATTTACCTTAGTAAAACAACTTGAAATTATCTCATTAAATCGGCTTTGACATCCCCTTCCTCAAACGACCGGAAAATAAAGGCGGTTAAGATGAAATTAATAAGTTAAAAATTATAAAATAAGACAAAAATATTGCGTATTAAGTGTTATAATTGCAAAAAAGTATTTTAAAATAATGTAATTTCTTACTTTATTAAGAGCATATAACGTAAATAAACCCAAATCAACAAAATAATTTAACTTTATAGAATTTTAACAATCCTTTACAGTTTTTAATTTTTAAACTCCTCAATTTATAAAACGATTGGAGATAAAAATATTTAAATCTACATAAATGCAGTTTAAGCTTACCCTACTAATTCCATTCAGTTTCCAAAATAGGTTTGAGACTGCTTTTAATAGGTTCCTCATAAATACACAATTACTTATGATTATGAAATATATCCTCAATTAACAATATTAGCAATACTTACACATTGGAAGGTCTTATTCGAGAAATCTTGATCGTCTGGGCAGGTATATTTGTCCATATAGCTAAATTACATATAATGAGTGGAAAACAGAAAGATGGCAAAAACAGTTGATCACTAACTGATGTATCGTCTCTAATAAGAATTCACTAGCCCCTAATTTCGAAATGTAGATTCCTATGTGCAAAGTGTTGCTCAGGAATTAAGAACTTTTCACAAAAATTTGAAACCTCTTCTTTGGGAGCAAAGCTGTCATAGGTATACCCTCTGATGGCTGTAGGGGGCCAAGAGTGTAGAATTAGCAGCATAGTTGGATACATGGGCTAACCAGCGAATAGGACTGGAATGCAGTCCACACATGGAGTAGACAGATCTTATCTTATTTACAATCAAGCTTTCTCTTTTGACATTTCTGTTTATAGGATTATCCAGCTATCAACCATCTCTACAATTTTAACCCAGTGCATTTTTACCCCCTCCCCACTGGAATGAGGGGATTAAAGTTGGAATCCTAGAAATACACCAAAGAAAAATTGTCACTTTTCTTTCACACAAAGAATGGGTTTTAAGGGTGAGCGTCAGTAAATCCTCTGCCCTATCCGCGCTTTGTTAACTTTCGCGGCACACGTTTTTCGCCGACATTCTGCTCAAACAGTTGCGAAATATTCTCTGATAGATAAAATGTAATGCTTAGATTATATTAAAACTAAATTTAATACCCAATAATAAAACATAGAATATATTTTTTATTTTAATTCAAAATATTTTTGGTGCTGCCATCTGTTGTCGTAATTTAATTCATACCGACTATTTTTATTTTTTAATGAACATTTTTAAATGTATATTCCTTCTAATATGCTATTAAATACAACAACAGTTCATATATAATAATGCCAAAATCACAGAAATGTAATTGAACTTGGACTTGAAGACAAAGCTGCAGTCCTCAGTGATGTACATTCAGATCCCCTTATCAAATTTATAGAATGAGAAATTGCCTTTCCGTGATTGTGGCATTATTATATATGATCTGTTGTTGTATTTAATACTGTAATAGAAGGAACAGATATTTAAAAATGTTCATTAAAAAATAAAAATAATCGGTATGAATTAAATTACGACAACAGATGGCAGCACCAAAAATATTTTGGATTAAAATAAAAAATATATTCTATGTTTTATTGGGTATTAAATTTAGTTTTAATATAATCTAAACATTGCATTTTATCTTTTAAAAAATATTTCGCAAGTGTTTGAGCAGAATTTCGGCGAAAAACGTGTGCCGCGAAAGTTAACAAAGCGCTGATAGGGCAGAAGATTTACTGACGCTCACCCTTAAACAAACCAAACTTTCTCTATACGATGCAACTATTTTGTACAAAAGCCATAATTTCTTGACAAAATGATTACCTTATGCAGGGGTTGAGAAATACATACCTGAAGTTGGACCTACTGTGATATTCTGAAGTAACTAACAAGGTGTATAGATACTAGTATCTATAAACCTTGGCAGCCCTATTGGCCCCCCCTTGGCCCCCCAAGAATTGTAACCCTTATCAACCAAAGCCTTTTTGGTTGATAAGGGTTACAATTATTTATTTTCATTGAAAAGGGACACTAAATTAACACAGTACTGAGATGATGTAATTTCGTCTTCGTAGCAAGAATTAAGCTACAGTTTAATAAATCGCAACAAATGTTAGAGATTTTTTTCTGCGAATCAAAAAAGATTTCCAGAGCTAGGAGGCGGCAATGACCGTCACCCCCGATAACTTTCGGAGGTGACGCAATGACCTCCACCCCAAATGACACCCCTATATACCAGCATACACAGAGAAAAATATCCTAAATTATCTTAATAACTTCATTTGTGTACAACCAACCGTTCTTGAGATATTTTAATTTATATTTATAGCAGACGACTTTTTAATATTTTATAATTCAATTTTTTTATGCAGTTTTTGATTCCATTTGTAACTATAGTAACAGATTTACACGTCAAATAACTGAAATCATCTGCTGGCAATTCTTTTGATTAAACTATCGAAAATAATATTTATTAATGATTGATTTTTAGATCAAAATGTATGTAAACGTTGAAAATAAGGCAACAGCATACAGTGATCGGATATGAAATATTGCTTAACATACCGCAATTTCCATGTTATAAAATGTACGTTATTTTCATGTATTTATTTTAAAAGGATTTTGATATTCAGAACTTAAGTGAGGCGTCACATTCAGTGACCAACTAGCCATTTTACTCGCAGGAAGCGTGGGTGGAACTGGTTTATTATAGTATACATTAGAGAAAGAGTGGGGAGAGAGAGAGGGATAGGGGACAATGGGGAGAGAGGGGGAGAGAGAAAGCGGAACGAAAGAGTGAGGCGAGAGAGAGTGGGGAGAGAGCGAGAGAGAAAGTTACAGTAAAATTAAAAAGTAGTAAATATCGCCAAATACTTTCCATTATTATGCGACCTCTATAATATTAACATCATTTTCGTAGATCTAGCTATAGTTCCACCGCCAAAATAAGACACTTTTAATAGTTCGTGAAGCCAAACAATTAGCCAATTGTCATTTATTTCGCTGGATATAAATTAAATAGCTACTTTTTGATGTTGATTTCGAAATATTGGCTTATTGATGTTAATTGTCAAGTTAGATTTCCGCTCAGTTAATTTGGTACTTCGAAATAATTTTACAGGTTGTCATCAAGATAAGCACCCAATTTCAAAAACATTGTACCGTGGATCATGTATATCATTATTTCGTCGTGAAGTATAGTAATCGTATTATGTAGGAAATGTCATGTGCTGCTCCATATCAGATTTTTACTTTTTCATACGTAGTATTGAAAAAGTATTGTCTTGACCAAAATTTTCGATTTCGAGATTTTGATGCCAATATATGTTTTAAGATTTCCTGAGCACGTTTTGACTAATTATGGAGTGATGCCTGTCTATATGTTTGTCTGTCTGAAAAATAGTTGCAATACAATTTTTTGTTCGTGACGTCATTAGCCCCCCGGTTACCCACCCACGTTACCCATCCACACACACACACACATGCACACACAAGGGTAATTGTCAAGTATGGTATGAATCGAAAGATTTTTTCAAGCCCTTTAAAGTGGAGGGAAGAACGCAATAATTGTAATCATTTGGACCCATGATACCAATTTTTCAAAACCTTTTGGAAAATTTGAAAGAAAAAAGAGCTACTAAAAATGGATTCTGGTATGGGAAAGTCCAATTAAGCCACACTTAGTTTTTTTTTTTTCTTCTTCTTTAATTGTCTTCGTTGCGTTTCAAACTTTTCGTCATTTGTGCCCGATTTCGAGGTTAAAAGTTATTATCCATCCTTTCTTTAAAAGATATAGAATCTATTCCTATAAGTTCTTTAGAAAATGTTATTTATAGCCTACTGAATATATATATATACGTAACAGAAGAGCTTGCGTTTCACAAACGGCACTTTAAAAGAATACCTTCCAAGAAGTGAATGTGGTTTAGGATTTTCCATCAATCCGGAATATTTAGAAGGCGAAAGGGGAAACTATCAGTTTGTCATAGCTGTCGAGTGAAAAAGTATTTTTACTTTCCCTGCAAAACATGGTAATGTATAGGGAAAGTATATACCTGGTAATATATAGGGAAAGTATTGGAATCATGCCGAAAATCACAACTCGAGTTTTCGACGGATCTACCCGTTTTGAAACCTCTAGAACACGAGAAAACTATTTTTAGCGTGACGTCTCTGTGTGTGTGTGTGCAATGTATGTATTCACTCTAACTGAAAAACTATTTGACCAAATTTTATATAGGTAAAGTCACTTGTGGGTGACCCTGCTGCTGATTAGATTTTGTTATGATTCGGGATAAAAGAACCCGCAAAAATCCATTGTATAGCTAAAAGACTAATTGACCAAATTTTACAACATTTGGTAGATAAGTCACTTGTGGGATACCCTGGTGCTGATTAGATTTTGGTACGATTCGGAAAAGAAGAATCTGCCTGTTTTACGAAATGGCCCGCAAAAATCGTCAAAATCTAAAATAAAAGACTACGTATGCTTAAATGTATCAATTAAATGCTTATTTTACACAATGTTTGACGAAAAAAAAAATAATAAGCCCAACCCCATTACTCTAGAACTATTTGTTCTCGAGTTTTTTTCGCATTTTTGTTACGTCGCCTTTGAAAAACTGTCGTTGCCAAAAATAAAAACAAAAATTGAATAAAAAGTGCAAATTTAGTGTTATTTTGTGTAATTAAACTCAATTTAATGAATTACTAAATAAATTAAGAGCAAATGAATCTGCAGAGAAAGTCATGTGCTGCCCACAGCAGATGTTTTACTTTCTCATATTATAGAGAACTTTGTTTCTACAAAATTTGTAAATTCACAGAAGGGTCAACGCATCAAATTCGCCTGTAACC
Source organism: Amaurobius ferox (assembly GCA_951213105.1). Taxonomy (NCBI): domain Eukaryota; kingdom Metazoa; phylum Arthropoda; class Arachnida; order Araneae; family Amaurobiidae; genus Amaurobius; species Amaurobius ferox. Next base: position 39,082,184 of record OX578150.1, read on the forward strand.
AATTCGACAATACAAATGCTAACAGTTTATAACAAAGATGTAAAAATGAATTACGAAAACTTACAAACATTTTTTTTTTTAATTCTGATATTGATTAGGATATAAATTGTTGTTACATATGGCTTTATTGGTAATCAATCCATTACATAACTGGCATCTCACGATGATACAAAGGTATAAATATGAAACAGAGAAAACTAACTAAACACAAAACAAGAATATTACAAAACAAGCAAACACAAAGCCCAATGAGAAGAGGTCGAAAAAGGGGTCGCGACCTCGGGGACAGGATTAGGATATAAGTAGTTCAAACTAAACAATATGGAACATGAATGTATAAGAAAATCAAGTGTAGACCTACACTTTTGATATTTTACGCAAGAAATTCATCAAGCATAAACTTACAATACTATATTAAGAAAAAAACATACATCTATCTTCGAAATATGAAAGAGAGAGAAAAAAAAAGGAACAAACTTGATTCATTCCTGTAATGTGTCATCTGATGTGAGAAGCTTGCATGCCTCGAAATCAGTCCTTACATGCCATACAAGCCTCTGTTCCGTGACTAAGTGCAATAAGCTAAGCTGGCCGTTGAAAGCTTCCATTCAGCTAGCGCTTATTGCCGATTCCATATAAATGAAGTCGGTCGCGACAGGAGTGGAACCACTGCAATGATTGAGTCATTTAACAGTACAGAATAGAGCCTTTAATTCTTTAAGAGCGCCTAAATTATTCTCTCATTTGGGACTAAGTTCATAAAACCCTGTGCTCCAAGTTTAGCGAAGGGGGGGGGGGGCAGAATTAATAGAGTTGTACTTTTATACAGAAGTTTTTGCTAATGTTTTCTATAAATAATTTAACAGTGCATAAGTATATGCATAGCCGTAGTAAGGCAGAGATCGCCACAGTTAATTTCTGATAGGTATTTTTAATCCTTTCGTAAAATTTGAGCAGTCATTTTCCAAAGTGGGAAATTTTAATTAAAAAAGAAACAAAAAGGCAATCTGATGTGAGCAGTATATGACTCTCCCTGCAGACTCATATTCACGTTCTCTTCATTTCTTCAATAATTCATTAAATTAAGTTTCATGGCACAAAATAACACACATAAATAATGGACTCAAAATCAGCATAGCAAAAATGCGAGAAAACTAAAATATCCCGAGAACGGCTTGCACAATGGTTTAATTGCACAAAATAACGCCCACAATTATTTAAAATGACATTGAATTGGCACTTTTATTTCAATTTTCGTTCTCAGTTGGTAACTGGGCGTTTTTTCAACGGTGGGGCAGCGTAAATGCGAAAACACTCTCGAGAACAGCTAGTCCTAGTGTAATGGGGTTGGTCTTATTCTTTTCATTGTTGAAAATTATGCATAAAACAAGTATAATTAAATACTTGTTTTATGCATATATATTTATATATTATATTATATAATATATTATATAATATATTTGAGCATACGTAGTGTTTTATTTTAGATTTTTTGACGATTTTTGAGGGACATTTCGCAAAAAAAGGTTATTTTTTTTTTCAAATCGTACTAAAATCTAATCAGCACCAGAGTAACTCAGTATCTTATATACCAAATTTTGTAAAATTTGATCCATTAGTTTTTCAGCTAGAGTGGTTACAGGCAATTTTTGAGGGCCATTTCGCGAAAAAAAGCGGGTTCTATTATTTCGAATATTACCAAAAACTAATACGCACCAGGGTCACACCCAAGTGACTTACCTACCAAATTTTATGAAATTCGGTCCATTAGTTTCTGAGTTAAGAGTGGATAAAAAATCTGCACAGACAGACAGACAGACTCACACACACACACACACACACACACACAGACGTCACGCTAAAAATGGTTTTATCGTATTCTAGAGGTGTCGAAACGTGTAGATCCGTCGAAAACTCGAGTTGCTATTTTCGACACGATTCCAATACTTTCCCTACACATTACCGTGTACTGCAGGGAAAGTAAAAGGTATAGTAAAAATAATTTTCTTATATTTTTCCGGAAACAACAATTTTACGATATAATATTAATAAAAGCATATGTCTGCAAAAGTCCTTGATATAGTCCGACTAAAAAGGTAGGCGTCCGTCTGTCTTTCTTACTATTTCCTCACTTTGAACGTGACCCAATCGCTATATGAGCCTCAAAAGAATCATTATTTGGGTATCCAAACTAACGTGGCCTAATCGCCGAGTCTCTGTACAATAAATGCAATTTAAAATTCGATAACATGGCCCGATAATTGTTTGTACCTCTATCTCTAAAATTACGGAGCCTTTATAAGTAAGGGTAGACTGTGGGAATAAACCGAAATACCTTGCTTTTCACATGGCGAACTATATGCTGCTTGCTCAAGGGCCAATAAATGAAAGATCTATCTTTATTTCTGCCCGTAATAAGACCAAAAGAGTACTGAACAAGGAAGCTATTGTTACATTGTAATTATCTATATAAATAACATTGAAAGTTATGCTTCAGTCCGTCTGTTTAGTATCTCAGCGGAGGAGAACTCACTTTTTTTTCCTTTTTGTGAGAATTATTATAAAATTTTAACAAGAATGATCAATCATGCATATAGCATTGATTATGAAACACTTTCCAACTGCAATGCAATTTTATTTAAACATCTCTGAAATGCGATACATTCATCGGTAATATTTATAAAATTATCACAATACTACATTAATTTATTATATTTGAAAACTTAAAACTTCATCGAAAAAAATGAACTTTATTCAAATGACGTCATTGAAATATAAATCGCCTGGCTCTCTATGTAAAAGCTGCAAATATTTCATTCATACACTTTTATTCTATTCCTTTCATTCATCACAATATTAGAATAATTTATTTTATTTAAAAACTTAAAAACATGGAGGTAAATGTAATTTAACTCTATGTTTAAAACTTCATCGAAAAAGTCTACTATAAAATTGTCTGTGCCTCTATGTAAAATCAATGAATGCTTCATTCGTATCAGCTATATTGCAGACTCTAGAGCTAAATAATTTTGTGTTAAAGAAATTCAGCAATTCTTATACAATTCATCCTACATCTTTATGTGTTTACTTTCTCCATAAGTGAAAAATTAGGCTTCGTTGCAGAAATAATCAAAGTTTGATGATCATTTAAACTCAAATATATTAAAATTGTGTTGTTTCAAAATATAGATGCACAGAAATTAAGCAAAAATAAAGCGGTTTTAGAAATGAGGCAACACTAAATATAAATTAAAAAGGAATTTAAAAATCACGATTTTGACACACGATAGATGCCATATTTTATTTTGAAGTGGGTCAGGTGAACTCTTCATATATAGGTAATATGGGTGTAATTATTATTTTAATTTTTATTTAAAGAAACTACCGAATATATTTTGCTGAAATTTTTTCATATTTTTTATGGGATAATTTGAATATTTACTAAACCTTTCGAAGCAATTTGTGAATTTTAAATTCGCTTAAAAAATGATTGAAAAATTAGGTCCCATATGGTTCAATGTATTTCATTTTTTCAACCCGAGTTCAGTCCAAAACTAATTGGGTGATATTATACATTTATATTCCAGTAGGTCCCACAGACCGTCTGAACAACATACTAAAATTTCATTTTGATAAAGTCATTTTTACGGCAGTTATCGTGCGAACGGACAGACAGACAGACAAAATGAACAAAGTCATAAACACTTTTCAACTACGTTGTAAAGTATTAAAAAGAAAGACTCTAAATATTAAAAATTCACCTTAAATTATAAATCAAGTTTCGTCACTTTATATATTTTGTAAGAAGAACGAGCACACAGTTAATTATAAATATTATTGGATATATAGGCATAGCCAATATCTAGAAAGTGGGGTGGATGACTAAATAAAGAGAGGGCAGGAATTCAGTGTTAGATATCATTGAGCTAATGTGGATCCAAAGAAAAACTAATGCAATTCTATGGCTAATCTATATAAATAAAATTGAAAATCTGTCTGCCTGTCTGTCTGTCTGTCTGTCTGTCCCATCATCACGAGAGAACGGCTGAACCGAATTTGATGAAATTTGGTGGGTAGCCTAGAAATAGCCCCACTTAAAATTTAGTCCGTGTTTTGAGTTTCTTCGACCAGTGGTTCTCGAGATATTAGTAAAAAACGAAATTTTCGTTTGTCTCATCATCACGGAAAAACGGCTGAACCGAATTTAATGAAATTTTGTGGATAGCCTTGAAATTGCCCCCCATAAATTTAGTCCAAGTTTCGAGTTTCTAAGACCAGGGGTTGTCGAGATATTAATGAAAAACGGAACTTTTTAATATGAGTTATACTCTCCAACTCCGTGGTTTATTCAAACGGAAAGGATGAAAATCGTTTGTTTAAAACGGAGAAATGAAATGAAACTTTATTTCCGAGTTTAGTGCAGGATTTTTGCATTAATTAGTCACTATCGGAAAACACGAATTGTTTGAAACATGAATTTAAATGGAAAAATCTACCTCCGTGGTTATATTTCACAAGCTTTTACTCAACGATTAAAAATATAAAGAAATCAAAAGGGCTATTTAATATCGCATTTTATGAGGAAGATTCTATCTTATATCATGTTGCTCGGCAACGGAATGAAATTAAATGTGTTGTTAATATTTATTATTATTTTTTCTATTTGAATAATAAATAAATGGATGTAAAAATATATTTTTAAATGAAAGGTTTGGTTGTTCTTTTAATTATATAAATTGCGAACTGCGTACATCATTTTCATTTATTTTAGCAAAGAGGTTTCCAGCTCATACATTGTGTTTAGCTAATAAACTCATATATTGTGTTTACCCAATAAATTCATTTAGCCGATTGTTGAAGCAGAAAAAGAGTAGAACGGGTGTATCTTATAATACATTTTTAGTGCTTTCATTTAGTATATACAAACGGGATCAGAATATTTTATTCTTCAGATCTGCAAATTTAGAGCTACGAGTTTAGCGGAATATCTCTAAATAACTTGGTAACTTTTCTTAAACTTTACCAAATTAGCGGAAATGCTTCCAAATTTATAAAAATGACGCAAATCACTGATTTGTTTTTTTAAAATAGAGTACTGAAATGATGTTTCGGTAGCATTTGTCGGGCAGTCCATCCATCCTACTTAGTAACACATTTAACGAATTTTTTTAATATCACCAAATTGATAAAAGTATTTGTGAGTCCATAAAAATATCATAGAATTGATAAAATTGCTCTTAATAAATGAAAATAATTGTGTTTTGTTAGGGGATAGTATTGTGATGATGTTTCGTCAATTTGTCGCAAAATGGGACTATCTGTTCTACAGTCCCACTTGGCGATAAATTTGGGGATTTTTTAAGTTATCACTAAATTGACTAAAATGTCGCCAAACCTTCCATGAAGGTCGCACTATTCAGATTATATGATTTCCATCAATTTATTTGAAGCAAATGATATCATGTCGCTTAGCAACGGATCCAATGTGTTATGCGGCATACGATTTTATATTAAATCTTTTCCGATTTGAATAATAAAGATATGTATATAAAATAAATTTCATTGACATTGTATTTTTGACTGGATAATATCAATTACGGTCTTCGGATTTAAACATTATTATTATTGATATTTTCGGGGACTTTTGATTCAGGGATTATTGATATTTTCAAGTTATTATGACATTGTTTTATTATGACGATAATTGTTGAAACTCATATACAGTACGTTGTACGAGTAATCTTCTACAAATGCATTATATCTTCTAATCTACGAGAATATAAGTAGTACAGGTATATTGGCATATATTTTGATATATATTGGCATATATTGGAATCAATTACGACCTTCTGGTAAAAGATTACGGGGATTATTGATATTTTCAAATCATTAGGTCATCTCCTTTATTTTGGCAAATATTTTTGAGACTCATATTGTAATACGGGTAATCTTCTACTATCACACTGCCATATTTTCTAATCTACGACAATATAAGTAGTACGGGGTTGCATATAATGATTCAATTCCTTTTTTTTTTTGCAAATTTGCTTACAAAAGGGGTCAGGATGTTTTATTCTTCAGATCTGCCCGTGAAGATAATTTTGCATAGTGAGAACAGATATTCTTAAACATCTCTTTATGAGCAATAAATATAATATTTTAACAGAATTTGCACCTGATTGCGAATTATAAGTTTCTTTATATTATATACTCCGTACGAAGAACGGGTATGCTGCTAGTTAGGTATATAATCCCTAACCTCTATGACCGCCATATATTATTAAGAGGAAATAAAATTTTATATGGAGTTTGTTTTTTTCCCCCTTTACGTATACACGTTTTAATGTTCTGATCCCATTTTGCTTAAAAGTATAATAGGATTCTTGTATTTATAGGGGCACACTATTTCATTCGAATCGTTCCTTCAAAAGATATAATGATCTCTTTCCCATATATACTTCAAAAACGGTCGATTCCTTTTATACAGCTCGCAAAATGTGCAAATCCATGCACATATCAAGATCAAAATTTTAATCCCGTTGCAATACCTACCTATACATATACTATTTAAATGCAAATAATAAAAGTAATAGGGAAAAGATTAAACAAACATTAATGGAAAGTACACAGCAGACAATTTAACCACAATCGTTAAAGCCGCAGCTGTTGCAACGTCACTTCTCATCAACGTCATTCAACTATAGGTAGGGAAAGTAATTATGAAAAGCTCTCCATAATTACTTTCCCTACATAGTAGGGCAGGTGGAGAAGTTTGATACATTTACAAATTTTTCCATCAGATGACATCTATAGAGTAGAACCCCACTAAACCGTCACTCTTTAATTCATCACATCCGCTAATCCGTCTCTCCATGTTGGACACGCGAATTTAAGTTTGCGCTGCTCTAATCAACCAATCTCGCTCATCACATTTTAAATGATGAGTCGTCAATGTACTGAAAGGTAATAATTGTCAGATGAATGATGAAAATGCGAAACAAAGCAGTATGGGTTTCAAAAAGAAGCTGGAGAAATGTTTCTTAAATGTATACATACATACAGAGGAATAATGAAGAATGTGAAACAAAGCAGTCTGTGTAACTCAGAGAGAAGCAAAAGAAATATTTTCTAAATGTATACATAGGTACAAATGTCAAAAAGAAATGGACACAAGACAACTTTTTTTTGCTGAGAAAAATACATAACACAGCATCAGAAAAAACATACACACGTACACAAGGAAAGAAAAATCTGATTATATATAAGAAGTATTAAGGATCAATTTTCATTGTACAATGTCAGTTGTTTCCTATATTCATTACGAAGCTTGTGAAATTTAGTAATTGCATTAGAATGATATAAAATACGTTTGCGAAATATCCTTTGTGCATATTTTGTAAGACATTTTTTGTAATCATTTTTGTGTAATTATGTAGTAATTTGTGTAATAATTATTTTGCGTAACAATTATTTATGTAATTTTCGTATATTGATAAGTAGATTTATGTACCTACTGTGTATGAAGAAAATTGAAATTACATTCCATATATCCGCAAATCCGTCTTTTTTATTCATCTGTCATCCTTTTAGTCCCGATCTCTGACGGATCTACTATATTCTATAAATATATTTGAAACGTAATCTTGTATAGGACGGTAGCACAGCCAAGATCTAGAAGACTAAGAACTACTGGATTCTGATTTTAACACTTCTTTTTTTAACCCTTTCAAATTTCAGAACAAATTTATTTTCCCCAACCCAGGTCCTATTTGATTTTAGGTTAGAAAACAGATAAAAACACATATAAGAAAAAATTATGATTAATATATTTTTGTTATTATTTCTGCACGTTTTATTATATTCTGAAAGCATCAATTTCACTAAGCTTTTAGAATACACTAAATTATCGTTAATTTCGTTTGGTCGCAATCTTTCCTCGTTGTAGCTTCATTTTGATAGTCAATAATTGCTAAGTATAATATTTAGTTCATACAGTGCAATAATGAAGTAATTAGCGTTAAAAAAAATTAAAATATGTCGGAGCTTACCCCACATCTTACTGGAACTAATAATTTTCAATATTAGGGCTCTCCCAACAAAAAGATTAGGTTTATATTTTAAACTTATTAAATAGTAATTGCATGTAACTTGTAGGGACTAAATAGCTTACCTTATAGTTATTTCTACATAATTACAATTTTTGATTCAGCAGTACAGTTTGAGCTACAATACAATAACAGTGCTATAGTAGTATTGATAGATTTTCCAATTTATTTATAAATTACCTCAACACATTGTTTTTAAATACAAAAAATAAGTTATGTTAACAATAAAAGAAAGTTTATTCAAAGTCTTCAAATAGAGACAGCGATGAATTTTTGCCAGACAATCCAGATGCTGGTTAATTAATTCTTTCGATTTGTGTTAATACTTGGGTCATGATAGTTTCTAAGAAAAATCATTCGTCGTTAAGCGTGCCTCTCTCTCGAACAAATTGAGTAAATTGAATGAAATTTGGTCGATTATTTCAATCGATATACTACTAGGATCAAAAAGTTCGGAGGCTGTGCTGATATCTCTAACTCTGATCGGGGGAAAGGTGAACTATTTTACCGTGGCGTAGAGGCACATGTGATGCGAGATGTGAAAAGGAAGAAGTTTTCCACACAAGTAGGTGCAATGTTTCTGTCGGCGATTTCCCCAAACGCTGGCAGAATTTGATATTCGCACGTTGCTCTTCAAACGCCATTTCCATTTTCGACGAACGCGAACGACTACAGTTCACTGAAACGCATTATCTGGAAAAACCCTGCGCTGCGGGCCTGCTTCTTCCTTTTCACATCTCGCGTCCCATGTGCATCTACGCAGCGGTAAAATAGTTGCCTTCTCCTCCAATCAGGGTTGGAGATATCAGCACAGTCTCCGAACTTTTTGATCCTACCTTGTATGTTCGAGCCCTAATGTTAATTGTTGTTCAATAATATCAATTTTTTTTAATCTGTTAGGGAAGTCAAGTTGGCATTATTAAATGAATATTAAATTCAAAGCATGCGTGCACAGAATATCTCTAACTCTATGGTAGGCTTTGTTCTTGAATATTATAGCTGTAAAAAAATATGTATATCTAAAAAAAAAACCACTCGAAGTATTCGAATAATCCGAAAAAAGAATTCTATCTGAAAAATCGGAACGCGACAGCGGCTCGCATTGTTGAAGAAAAGTCCTAGCATTGTTCCTACAGCTGCGCCACGCAAGATAACAGCGCAATTGTTTTCCACTACGCAAGAACCAGGATACTAATATGTAGAACGCTCTATTACGTATGCGATTGGGGGCCCAGATAAAGCGCTGCGGTGTATCGCGGTAGCAGAATTCCGAAATAATGCAGTGTATTGTAACATATCAGATATACAGCGGAATATAATTTCGTCTAGACGAATTTCACAACACAAAACCCATCGCGGGCCAAGAAAATAGACAACTTTTACAGATCTGTACAGAGCAGCCGATGGGGGAGGTGGGATAAACGGAAGGATGCATTAAATAGGGGACTGGGGTCCGGGTCGCATAAACAGTTTATGAAAAAAGATCAAAAACTTGTAAAATAGGGGACCGGGACCCTGTGCATTTGTTGTAAAAGGGGTTGAAATTGTTGTCGGCGGCACTGGTTTTGGAAATATTTATCAGAAATTTTCTACCGTGGATCAGCAGATTTCCCAAATTTCCATCTATGAAACAGTAATATTTATGATAAGGAAAACTTTTGCAACGTATATAAATATAAGAGGACGTATATAAGGGGAACGTATATAAGAGGAATGGGCCAATGGCCCATTCCTATTTTGGACTTCGGATTTGTTGATTCTCTTGCACTGACGAGGAATCCAGTGTATCCTCGATACAGATATATGCTACATTATTGTTGTTATTTGTGCTTTTACACGTTGCTAGAGTTTTCCGTATCCTTCGCACAAAGAGTATTGTACTTTTTAATTAATAATATTTATAGTTGAATATCTGATTTTTGTCAACTTTCAGGTTAAAAGAAAATTGTTTTAACTTTATACTTTTTAGAAATTGTTGCTTGGAAAAAGTTCTTGGAAATGTCTTTTAAGATTTCTAATAATATGACAGAACTGTTTAACATTATTAATGGAATATTAATACATATTCATTACGTTTCCGTGTAGGAAATGAATATGGCAGGAATAATATATGGGTCTGGTTGCTTTTGTTTTTTTAGCACGAAAATCGAAACTAGCATTTGGAAACGATGGATAACAACTGGCTTCTATGCACTAACAGGAAACACAGCATTTTTAAAACTTCCATTCATATTATTAAAAATTAAATGCGTGTCAGGAAAGACAGGTAATAAATACCCTCATCTAAAGTGAGTAATAAAATTGAATTTTTTAGTTATCTGTTTATAGTAAAGCTCTAAAACTTTAAATAGATGTTCAACAAAACTCTAAATGGTGTTCTTCAATAGACTTAAAATTACTACTGTCGCCATCTGGTGGATGAAGAGGACGATTTCTCAAGCTACATCGTAACATCACAGATTCTCAGGGATAAACGAGTATAATCAATTTCACAAATTTCATCAATTTAAAATTAAACTGAATTTGCCCTTTTAATTCATTTTTCGTTTTCATTTGGTACTGGGCGTATTTGAAAAGGCGGCAGAGCAAAAATGCGAAAAAAAAAATAAAATATCTCGAAAACGACTAATCCTGGAGTAAAGAGGTTGCTTTTATTCTTCGTCAAAAATTACGTATAAAACAGACGTTTAAATGATATATTTGAGCATACGTAGTTTTCTAATTTAGATATTGGCAATTTTTGCGGACCATTTCGCAAAAAAAGGCAGGTTCTTTTTCCCGAATCGTACCAAAATCTAATCGGCATCAGGGTAACGTGGCTTATCTACCAAATTTTGTTACATTTGGTCCATCAGTTTTTGAGTTGGAGTGCATGCATGCATACACATATACACATTCGCAGACGCACAAACACACAGTAGATCCGCCGAAAACTCGTGTTGCATTACTTTCCCTATAGATTACCATGGATTGTAGGGAAAGTAAAAAGCCTAAAAATGTATTAGTATTTGAAGATGTCAAATTATCAAATGCATTTACAGAGTCGCGTTATCGCGAAATATACTCCTAATATTAAAAACTATTTTGCCAAGTTACTTATATGGTGGGGTGTATAAAAAAAAGCAATACAATCAATCCATTCTAGGATTTTTCGGAAAAATCGGAGATTTAGCCATTTATGACGATTCTTATTAAAATACAAAGGTTACCGCAAACACTGAAAATTTGGCTCTCCCCAAGAAAAAGCGTCCTCGAATTAAGACTTTTTTCGTGATGACGGGCTCTCGGCCGGAGCTAAAGAAAACAAGAATTAAAAAAAAACGGGGGTTACAACCCCTCTGAAACACCGCCTGGATAAGCTCGTGATTATAATTGGGAAAAAATGAATTAGACCGCCACATCACGCACGTAGACATAGGCTGCATAAGAGACATGACATGAGATTAAAATCCTCTACAGGAGGCACATGGCGAAACTTGCTCGATAAAATCCTCTGATCCGTGACTCGGAGCTGTTGCTCAAAAACATCATGAGAATAATGAACGAAATGAATTATCCGAATTGGCAAATGCACACGACCATTTCCAACTCTCGATACAAAATCTCAGAGGTTGGCAAATAGATAAAACACGGCGACAATGTCGAAACGGGCCGAGTTCCGATAGCTGCCAACAGTTGTCCATTTCTATTTAACCTTTTGCTTACAGGTGGGACAACAGCGTCCATCCCAAACGAAGAACCTCTCAAAAAGACAGACATTTGACATACCCTATCCTAAATAGTTCGATCCCCCTTTGCAGCCATTGGCGTCCATGGAAATCGCTGACAGAAACATTGCACCTGCTCAGCGATTTCCATGGACGCCAATGCCTGCAAAGGGGAATCGAACTATTTAGGATAGGGTATGTCAAATGTCTGTCTTTTTGAGAGGTTCTTCGTTTGGGATGGACGCTGTTGTCCCACCCGTAAGCAAAAGGTTAACAAGAACTGCTCTGGAATGACTGAAATCATTTCTTGAACAGCCTGCCAGGTATATCAATAAATTTTAATATCCAGAATGGGACGCTCCACCAGCGCTGTAACCAAACAGAGGCCATCTCTCCAGCAGTAGTAATATGAAATATTATCTAACATGCCATCCCTATCTTGCATGAAAAATTCCTTTTGAGAAATTTTTTATAGATTATTTCATTGATGTAGTTACCAAAAAAAAGTCTGATGTGGGCAGCACATGACTTTCCCTACAGACTCAAAATTCATTTTATCTTTATTTCTTTAATAATGCATTGTCTTAAATTGCACAAAAACGAAACAAGCATAATTATTTAAAATGACACCGAATGTGCACTTTTAATTCAATTCACGTTTTCATTTGGGAAACTGAACGTATTTTCAAAACCGGTGTGGCAAAAATGCGAATAAACATAAATATATCGAGAACGGCTAGTCCTATAGTGATGGGGTTGATCTTATTCTTTTCATCGTTAAAATTAAGTACAAAACAAATATTTAATTGATACTTTTGAACATGCGTATAGTCTTTTATTTTAGATCTTGAAGATTTTTGAGGGCCATTTCGCAGGAAAAAAAAAAGGAGGGGGGGGGGGGAGCAGGTTCTTTTATCCCGAATCATGCTGAAATCTAATCAGCACCAGGGTCACCCATAAGTGACCCTATAAAATACCTATAAAATTTGGCCCATTAGTTTTTTAATTAAAATGGATACATACATTGCACACACACGGGGCGCGGTAGCCCAGTGGTTAGCGCGCGGGAATTGCACTCGGTAGGCCCGGGTTCGATTCCTGTCACTGCCAAAACTGCCGCCGTGTTCACGCGGAGTACGATTACGTTAAACATGTGGGTTCGTAAGTCCTTCGGAGAGGTTGGTGATAAGGGAATGAGGGTACGGTCCCTATGTATGCCTCTCCCACTGGGTTCCGGTCTAAATTGAGTGGCACTTTCCGGCCGTCCAAACAGTTACAATACACCGACCTACACCTTTCTAGTAGGTCGGACGGTCTGGGTCTCAACAACAACACACACAGACGTCACGTTAAAAATAGTTTTTACGTGTTCTAGAGGTCCCAAAACGTGTAGATCCGTCGAAAACTCGAGTTGCGATTTTCGACATGATTCCAATGCTTTCCCTATACATTACCATGTATTGCAGGGAAAGTAATACCTTGTTTAAAAGAGCTTTGTACTCTTTGGCCATCTTATCGCTTACCTTTTGCTGAAAAGCCGCGAAGCCATGAGCAAGTTAGTGAAAGGATAGCAGCTGAGCACTTTTTCTCTTATACTAACGAATTTACCTTTTGTTCCAATATGAGTGATTTGACAGCTTTAATTCTTAGATGTAATGATAATAAAAAGGTTTCATAAAGTGAAACACCTAAAATTTATAATTTTATAGTTTGGCCACTGTAGAGTAGAGTGGTGAAAGAAAAGGAAAAATCTGATGTGGGCAGCACATGACTTTCCTCGCAGACTCATATTCACTCTTTATTTCTTCAATAATTGATTAAATTGAATCTATTTGTATAAAATAACAGCCATAATTATTTTAAATTACGCTGAATTTGCACTTTTAATTTAATTTTCGTTTTCATTTGTTACCTGGACTCATTTCAAAAGTGGCGTAGCGAAAATGCAAAAAAAACTAAAATATCTCGAAAACGGCTAATCCTTGAGTAATGGGGTTGGTCTTATTCTTTATCGTCAAAAATTACTTATAAAACAAGCATTTAATTGGTATATTTGAGCATTTTATATTTCGATGACTTTTGAGGGCCATTTCGCAAAATAGGCAGATTCTTTTCTTACGCGAATCGTACCAAAATCTCCTCAGCGCCAGGGTCACCCACAAGGAATTTACCTACCAAATTTTATGAAATTCGGTCAATTAGTTTTTAATTAAGAGTGGATACATACATGGCACAAACAGACACATAGACACACACACAGAGACGTCACGCTAAAGACAGTTTTATTGTGTTCTAGAGGTTCAGAAATGTGTAAATCCGTCGAAAACTTGAATTGCGATTTTCGGCATGATTCCAATACTTTCCCTATACATTACCATGTATTGCAGGGAAAGTAAAACTAGCCAAGGAGAAAATAGTTACGAAAATAATCAACCGCCACTTTGATCAATACGTTTTGTGAAGACCGTAAGAAAATCTATATGACTTGACTAAAAGGACAATGATCAGATATAAAACAAACACTATTAACCTTTGGTCTTACGAAATTTCCGATAGCTATTACATTTGATAGACAAAACAGAAGGAAAACCAATATTTTTTTAGAACCAATATATTTTTTTTTACATGAGGCATTTTATTTTACGAGATATTCAATGATAAAAGCATTTAAAAATAATTTAGGCCAGCTTTTATGCAAAATGGGGATTTAAACTTAATTTTATGACATTTGGAACAGTAAAAAAAATCTTCCAAAAGATTAAGTCTCGGAACAATCTAATTAAGAGGAAATTAAAGAGTGAGTCAACATATCACAAGAATTAAAATTTCCAATTCCTCGAGAATGGTTCGTGATAACTCCAAACGGGGAGGGCGGGTCAATAATCTCCCCCCCTGGTACGTTCACCCCCTAAAATCAATCGCCCTCTGATGTTTATCACTTGAAACAGTCGTGCCCTATTTAATTATATTTGCGTTATTTGTCCGAGATATCGTCTCCATAGACCCACAGAAAAGAACGCAAGCATCACTGAAAAAATGGTTAGTTCGTACTCGGGGATGCTCAAAATATGTACATTGTGAAAATCCGTAAGTCGGATTTTTGACCCCATCACAACACTATCCCTTTACATGTACTGTGTTGTGGGAAAAATAAAAATTGATACCCCCTTCCCAGCAGGGCCGCGTATGGAGGGACACCACTCGAGTGGAGAACCAAGCTCTAAAGTTCCCCCCCCCCTCTCTTATATTTTTGGAGAGAAGACGACATAAAAAATTTACAAAGAGTGGAAAATCAAATATGAAGGGGAAGTGACTGTTTGTAAGGGCGCCCACAATTTGTATGCTCCCTATACACACACACACACACAATTTTTAAATGAGCTGAGCGAGTTCTGTCAATTTCATAACTGACTCGCTCTGTAGGTGTACAATTATTGAAAACGAAATAATAAAATACAAAGACTTTTCTTACTTGAACCAATGCTTCCTCATGGACAGCTATACCTTTCTCTTACCAGGACGACAGATGAACATTTAGCGCACACTGAAATAAACATTTAAATAATGAGTGAAGTGCACAGCTATTGGGTGTTTACAAAAACAAGAAAGATAAGATCCACTATGCATTGATTAAGAACATTTTCCAAATGAAATACACTTTTATTTAAACATCTCTAAAATATGAAACATTTAGCTCTGATATTTTTTTTAATTATCACAATACTATTGTAATTTATTATATTTGAAAACTTCATCCAGAAAGATAATGATAGTTACACAAAATTAACTTTATTTATTGAAATGGCGTCTTCTAAATATAAATTGTCTGCCTCTCTATGTAAAATCAATGAATATTTCATTTATACCACTTATATTCCAGACTCCAGAGCTAAATAAATTTGCGTGTAAAAACTTTGCAATTCTTATACAACTCACCTTACAATCGCTTGATTCGTTTACATTTTGCATGCTATAAAAATTAGGTTTCGTTGTAGGAATAATCAAAATTTAGGGATTATTTAAAATAAAATATATTGTAATTGCGTTCAAGCAGAATTTAGATACACAGATAATACGCAAAAATAAAGCGGTTTTAGGACGGACGCAATACTAAATATAAATTTAAACGATCTTCAAACATCTACGGTAACAGCGAAAAATGGAAGCCATATTTTATTTTGCAATGGGTCACGTGATCTTTTCATATATTATGGATGTAATTATTATTTAAATTTTTATTTAAAGAAACTATCCAACATATTTTGCTGATAATTTGAAAATTTCCTAAAATTTTCGAAGCAATTTGTGAAGTCCCATAGGGTTCAATGCATTTCATTTTTTAAACCCGGATTAAATCCGAAACTAATTGGGTGATATTCATTTTTACACAGACCGTCTCAACAACATACTAAAATTCCATTTTGATACAGTCATTTATTTTTACGACAGTTATCGTGAGAACAGACAGGTAGACAAACAGAATGAACAAAGTCATAAAAACTTTTCAACTATGTTGGAAAGTGTTAACAAGATACAGAACTAGCTGTCTATACATCATTTCATCACTTTTTTAAACAGTTTTTACTGACTTCTAAATGAAAAAGTTTTACCATTACATTAAGCAGAAACATTATCATTTTTTGAAAAACGCCAATCTATGTTTAGAACTCTAAATCACGAGAGAAATAAAAACAAGAAAGATCAATCATGCATAAGGCATTGATTATGAAACACTTTACAACTTCAATGCAATTTTATTTAAACATCTCTAAAATACGATACATTCCTCGGTAACATTTTAAAAATTATCACAATACTACATTAATTTATTATATTTCAAAACTTAAAACTTCATTGAAAAACAATGAACTTCATTTAAATCACGGCATTGAAATATAAATTGCCTGGATTAAACATCTGTAAAATGCGATACATTCCTCGGTTATATTTTTAAAATTATCATGATACTACAATAATATATAATATTTGAAAACTGCATCGAAAACAAGTGAAATTTATTCAAATGACGTTATCGAAATATAACACGCCTGGCTCTCTCAATAAAAGCAGCATTTCATTTATTAACATTTTTCCATTCATTTCATTCATCACAATATTGTAATAATTTATTTTATTTAAAAACTTAAGACCATGGAGATACAAGTAATTAAACTCCATACTTAAAACTTCATCGAAAAAATCGCCCTTCTCTCTGTAAAATCAATGAATATTTCATTCATATCAGCTATATTGCAGACTCCATGAGCTAAATAATTTTGCGTTAAAGAAATACAGCAATTCTTATACAACTCATTCTACATATTTTGCTGTTTACATTTCCATAAGTGAAAATTAGACTTCGTTGCAGAAATAATCAAAGTTTGGTGATCATTTAAACTCAAATACATTGTAATTGCGTTGTTTCAGAATGTAGATGCACAGAATTTAAGCAAAAATAAAGCGGTTTTAGGACGGATACAACACTAAATATGAATTAAAAAGAACTTTACAAATCACAATTTTGACACAAGATGGATGCCATATTTCATTTTGAAGTGGGTCACGTGATCTCTTCATATAATGGTCACGTGATCGCTTCATATAAAAGGTGTAATTATTATTTTAATTTTTATTTAAAAAACTACTGAATATATTAAGCTGAAATTTTTTTAATATATTTTATGGGAAAATTTGAGTATTTCCTAAAACTTTCGAAGCAATTTGTGAATTTTAAACCCGCTTAAAAAATGTTTGAAAAATTAGATCCCATAGGGTTCAATCCAAAACTAATTGGGTGATATTGTTAATTTATATTCCCGTAGGTCCCACAAACCGTCTGAACAACATACTAAAATCTCATTTTGATAAAGTCATTTTTACGGCAGTTATCGTGCTGACAGACAGACAGACAGACAGACAGACAGAATGAACACAGTCATAAACACTTTTTAACTTTGTTGTAAAGTGTTAAAAAAATGAAGAAATTAACTTTACTTTCTTTAGTATTTAAATCTTGGCAAACAGCTAAGTAACACCGATGAATTAAATGCATTTGTCTAATATGTATTAATATATACTCACAGAATTTAAAGCATTTTTAATGTGTAAGTATGCGAAGTTATTGCTTTGCCCCTTGAAAATCTATAACTTTTCCTTATTTTAAACCGTAGGAGGAGATATTTTATTTAATTATTAGAACGAATTAGCCAGCATTGCCCAGGTTCTAAATAAGCGTTCGCTACTTAAGTAATACAGATACAGGTAACACCATTCAATTTTCCAGTCGCCTGTTTGAACCAAAAACATTCTTGCGATCCGTTTTTCTATGCACAACCATACCAATTATACAACGCCAACATAATACACCCGAAAGAAGCTCAAGCCCTATACAGGGTGCCCCAAAATGATTGAAACGCGCTTTAATTCTTTACCTGTTGGAGATAAGTGGGCAATGTAAATTGCAAAAATGTTGAAGGTAAGGTAGAAAATAAGACTACGTTAATGAAATAGTCCTTCCATTAATTTTCAAAAAGTTTGCAAAAATCACCTTCGGATTGATGGACAACTTAAATGGGCTATAAAAAAATGGCCCCTAATATTTTTTTCTGAAACTTGGTACAAATACTAACTAATATATGGGCTTTAAGTAAAAAAAATATTAGAAAGGTAATATTTCTTATTGCAGAGAAAATAGCTTTAAAACATATATACATTTAGTTAACATTTGACATGCAATGCTTTAATCATTTTTAAAAAAATATTTTTTAAAAACAAATAATGAGCAAAAATAAAACATAGGCATTTTTTACACACTAACTAGTACGTGTGCTTTAAGTAAAAAAAATAGAATGGTAATATTTTATTTAAATAATGACTAAAAAAAATACTGTTATATGTGTGGGAAATCAGTGTAAAATTTCTGGAGTGCTGAAAAATTCTAATAAAAATCTTCCTAGAAACCACACAGTTATCTCTCTTGTATTTTATTTTCTTATTTCAAATTTTAAGAAGGTATTTTCTATACTCAGTAGAGCTAAAGGTGCACATTTTTTCCTAGTGACCACTGGCTTCTAAACCAATTTCACTTTAGAGGCAGTAAGTACAATAATCTTTGGCATATTGGTTATAAATGACAACTATCACTTAATGCTGAAGCTTTACAGCATACATATAGTTAATTCCACAAAAAATAATTTGTAATTAGGTAATATAAAACACTCATTTTCATGAAAAGCATTAAAATTAAAAAAAAAAAATTAAACAGAACTACAGCATGTTGATCACCAAAACATAACTTTAGCCTTCTGCCAACTCCAAAGGAAACACTAGGAAATATTCCCTATCCAGTTGAAACAGGAGCAACAAACTAAACATAAACAAACAAGCTATTGGAGAAGAAAATTATCCTACAGCACCAATATTATTTCTAGAACATTTAAAAACACCTGTTTCTGGTCTTTGTGTACATAAGACATCAGCTGCCTATAGCCTCCAAAGTTTCAACTCTAATACTCATAGTTCTGTTATATAAGTAATAGCAATTAACATATACCAGTTGTCAGTTCCTGAAATGATTACTTGTACTACATCATCTGTTTTCTCATAGGTTGAATTTAAAGTAAGATACAATATTACATTTCTAGGTGACTTATTCCTTTCAGAGCTCATTTTTGCTCAAGTTTTCAGAGCTGAGTATGTTCAACAAATAAATCAGTGAATTGTGCTTCAATGATTATTTCTTTTATTTATGTTCCATGATTAGTTCTTGTCTTGCTATAAAAATTGAATGTTTTGTATGCAAGAAAATCAATGTGTCATTAAGCCTTCCTGTTTATTCCTGTACTTGTGTTCTGAGTGGTACTATATGCAAGGTTCACAAGGATGAATATCTGAAATGGTGCAGTTTAAGACAGAAAACTTGTGATCTATTTAATAAACCACCAAAATCAGAACTAAGTCCCTAAAACCAATTTCTCTCAGACTGTCAATGATAAATCAAGAATTACTCACTCCAGGGGAAAAAAATTCTGCATGTCTTGTTATTCTTCCTCACATTCATCAATTAGTGAGTCAGAGGTTTCTACTGCTGACATGGAAATGACCAATGATGCAGATTATAGTGAAGTCACAATAGTAATGGAACAATTGAATAAAAGCTGTGAACTTTTGGATTTATCACTAATAAAGTTCAATAGATTTAGCTCTAAGAGGAAACTTAGTTATATGCAAGTTAAGAAATTAAGTAGCCACATTGCTACTAAAACTGCTACAGTATTGGGTATTGAAAGTATTATAATAAGCTACAAAATTATTTAAGACATTATTTGCCAAAATTGCACGTTTATGATGGAAAATTATTGAATAAGTTTTCTTTAGATGCATCATTTAAAGAAAACGTGCAGATTTTAAAATTAGTCCAAGATTCATGGATAGTCCAACAAACAAAGACATGCTATGTTACTACAGAGAATTTAGTTTAAAAAAAAAACAATAAAAATTAAAAGAAACAGAAGGGATGTTATCAATGCCTAGTGAGATATAAGTGTTAAATTAAATTTGATACTATACAAAAGTTACTAGTTTTTGTTATAACAGTCGTATGTGTCCAGGAAGAAAATATTGCATATCTATACCAAGTGAAAATGGGAAAATATTAAAACAAAAGAGATTACTTTTGCATAATTTAAGAGAATTATATGCTGCATTTAAAGAAAATCATAATGAAATAAAAATACTATGTAAATTTTGCACACTACATCCAACAGAATATGTAACTGTTGGAAACAAAGTTATTCATTCTGTACGTGTTTGTATATACTATCAAAATATTAAACTCATGCTCCATGTCATCCATATCAGTGAATATATTACATCATTATTGAAAGAAACAAGTTTATTGCACTGAATCAGAAAAGTATGGTGAGCTGGTGTGATAACTGTCCATCTCCAGAAATTCTTAGAGTACCAATGCATTCCAATGAATTAGAAATTAGTGTGTGTTTTGTTTGTATATGTTATGTTTATGTATTCTTATGGCCCAAATGCATTATATATATGGCCAAGACCTTTAGATGTGTGCCAAAGATTATGATACTTGCTATTAGATGAAATTGGTTTAGGAGCCAGTGGCCACTAGGAAAAACTGGGTATCTTCAGCTCTACTGAATATAGAAAATACCTTTTCATAATTTGAAATAAGAAAATACAATATAAAATGGATAACTGTATGGTTTTTAGGAAGATTTTTATTAGAATGTTTCAGCACCCCAGAAATTTTACATTGATTTCCTATACATATAACAGTATTTCTTTAGTCATTAAATTAAATATTACCATCCTAATTTTTTTTGTGCTTAAAGCACACATACTAGTTAGTGTGTAGAAAAATTTCTATGTTTTGTTTTTGCTCATTATTTATTTTTAAAAAATATATATTTTTAAATGATTAAAGCATCACATGTAAAATGTATATATGTTTTATAGCTATTTTTCTCTGTAATAAGAAATATTACCTTTCTAATTTTTTTTGTACTTAAAGCGCACATATTAGTTAATATTTGTACCAAGTTTCAGAAAAAAATATTAGGGGCCATTTTTTTATAGCCCATTAAACTTGACTATCCATCCGAAGGTAATTTTTGCAATTTTCATGTAATAACAATATTAAAAAATATATATTTTTATTTTTTGATATAGCACTTATATTCCTGATATTAATAGCTTCAAATTAGTACCAGAATTATTTAATTTGAACCATTAATTCTCAAGCTATTACATTTATAAACATTGGTGCAAAATCCAAGATGGCTGCCATTCGGCAAAAATGGCCATTTTTCAAATGCCTGTATCTTGGCAATTATTGCGATATATACATTATAAATTCAGATTTGGGGGTTTTATTACCATGTGTATCCATGGTAAAAATTTTAAAAAAATCCGTGACTATGGAGCAACAAGTTTTTCTTAAAATGGGTGTTTTCACGTGGAATGACCCTGCAATCAGAAATACTTTTGCCATCCACAAACCCAGCAAGCTTTTAATATAACGAGAAATTTATTTTAATTTTCTACAATTTCTGAATGAAATTCTAGCATAAATTAAAAATGTTTATGTTTAAGTGTGATTTTTGACAAGGGGAGGTGGGTTGGCATGCAGTTAATTAGTATTCCTATTTTTAAAATGTTTGTAAACCATATTTAAACTTTAAATGTTATTAAATTTATTTTGTAATCTACATTTTAAACGCGTTTTAATATTTATTAGCTGCGCAGGCACTTTTTCAGCAACTACAGCAAATGATATAGTTCGCTGAGAGATAAAATAAAATACAAATATTTCCTATTGAGAAACATGTTCACTTTTCATATGTAATACCATGCGATAAATTTGGTGACATCATTTTCGTGGATCTAGCTCGTTCCATTCATGATAAAAGATACTTTGAGTAATACTTTTGTATTTGATCGCCAATAGTCATTTATCTGCTGTAAGAATAACTTACTTCTCCATCCATAACGCTTGGCGAGATTTTGGCGACGAATTTGGTGGAATGTCGCCAACTTGGCGACTTTTTAAAATGTTAAAATGTTTTTAAAATGTTTTTAAAATGTTTAAAAATAAAAAATTTCTGATTGACCCAATTTGTCTAAGGGGGTCATATAAAAATTTAAAAAGTGTAACTTTTTGAAAATTAATGGGAGGAAAATTTCATTAACGTAGTCTTATTTCCTACCTTACTTTCAACATTTTTGCAATTTACATTGCCCAATTATCTCTAACAGGTAAAGGATTGAAGCGCGTTTCAATCTTTTAGGGACAACCTGTAGAAGCTCTACAATTACCCTAAGCGCTGCAATTCGACACACATAAGCACCGTCGTCCGGCCGTCCAAATAGATGCTCTAAGTCCTCGGACGAGTCGGACGGTCTGGGTCTTCAACACATAAGCACCGTCGGTCGTCCAGTCCAAGTGGTTGCTCAAGTCCTAGGATGAGTCGGACGGCCTGGGTCTTCAACACATAAGCACCGGGCCAACGGCCATACCGTGCTCATAACACCGGTTGTCGTTAGATCACCGAAGTCAAGCAGCTTTGGGCGCGGTTAGTACTTGGGTGGGTGACCACCTGAGAACACCGCGTGCTGCTGGCCCATTTCGGGCGCGGTAGCCTGGTGGTTTGCGCGCTGAATTTGCACGCTGCCGCAACTGCCGCCGTGTTCATGCGGAGTACGATCACGTTAAACATGTGGGTCCGTAAGTCCTTCCAAGAGGTTGGTGGTAGGGGAAGGAGGGTACGGTACCTGTGGATACCTCCCCCACTGGGTTCCGGTCTAAATTGGGTGGCACTTCCCGCCCGTCTAAACGGTTACCTTACACCTTTCTGGTAGGTCGGACGGTCTGGGTCTCAACAACAACACATAAGCACCAACACTTGATTTGTCGATCGTTGGTATAACGGCATATATGTATATAGAGAGAGATGTGGATTTTCCGGAAAATTTTGAAATGATAAATTTTCCCAGAAAACTTTGAAAATATTCTCTATATTACATTTGAGCTGGAATAATATGTTCAGTGACTTTTGAAAGTATTTATTCTTACATTACATCTACAGTCAAACATGTATTATATAACAAGGTTAAAAAAAGGTTTAAATTTAGAAATATATAAAAAAAAATCCTATGCATGAAAATTTCTTACATCTGTATGCTGCAGTTAGCAACTACAATTTATCATTTTCCTTA
The DNA here is from genome assembly GCA_951213105.1 of Amaurobius ferox. NCBI lineage: Eukaryota > Metazoa > Arthropoda > Arachnida > Araneae > Amaurobiidae > Amaurobius > Amaurobius ferox. The sequence goes on from OX578150.1 coordinate 39,105,738, forward strand.
AATACATTTGCTTTTGAAAACTTTATATAAAAAAAAATCTATTTCATCCATAATAATGTGTCTTATCTTCAAATTTTAAATTAGCAGGCATTGTGCAAAAGGAATGATTAGAAAGAAAGCATGAGAAATAATTAAAAATTGTTAAACCTTATCAGAATCATAAATAATTTACTGTTTATTATAGGTATAGAGAGTAGATTATAAAATATAATATTCTAAAAAAATTCAAAACTGCTTATAATTGAAAAATGCATTAAATATTTTATTGCATTTCTTTCAATACCCATTGATAATTTAAAGGGAAACATTCTATCATCTTCTTAAAACATAACAAAAATATTACTAGTTTATTATATGTATAAAAATAAATTGTTAAATATATAAACATATTATACGACATAAATATATTAAAAAAAATCTGATGTGGGCAACACATGACTTTCCTTATATAATGCAATGGATTTACTACCTTTACAGTTAAAAAAAATGTTATTCTTATAGTAGATACTTATATTCTTTCCAAGATATTGAAATTGCTTCAATAAGTCGTCATTTTCATTGATTTAGCGTCATTTTTATTCATTTGGCGAGATTTTCGTTAATTTGGCAACATTGAAAAATGTCGCCAAGTTGGCGACATTCCGCTAAATTCGTCGCCAAAATCTCACCAAGCGTTATGGACGGAGAAATAAGTTATTTTTACAGTGGATAAATGACTATTGGAGTTCAAATACAAAAGTATTACTCAAAGTATCTTTTCTCGTGAATGGAACGAGTTAGATCCACGAGAATGATGTCACCAAATTTATCGCATGATATTACATATGAAAAGTGAACATGTTTCTTAACAGTTATTTTTTTTAATTTATGGGATTTTTTGATAAATTTATTTTTAAAAGGTGCAGTATCAAGAGAACGCTTTATGCTAGCGTTTATGTCAATCGTTTTCTAAGGAAACATTACAAAAAGAATGCCTATTTGCGTAACTTTATTAAAGGTTTTGAATTTTTGATGATTGTTTCAAAATTTCGCTCGAAAATTTAGGGGGGTTCTGAACATTCGATTGTGTTTTATACAATAGGCTTCCAGTATTCATGGATTGGGATTTTTGTACCAAATTTCATTTGAATCGCTCCATTCGTTCGTGAGATATCGTCTCCACAGACTCACTGACACACACACAGACATCACCTCAAAAATGTTCGATTCGTGATCAGCGATGCTTGAAACGTGCTCTCCCATCGAAAACTCGAATTCGAATTTTCGACCTCGTCACAATACTTTCCTTATACATTATGTATATAAGGAAAGTAAAAATGCTTGTAACTAAGCACTTTTAAAAATAAATTACTTTATATAATATTAAAAATTGTTTAAAAAATACCTACTAGTAATTTAAAATGTGAGTATCATGAGAAAGAAGATACAATTTGCAAGATGAGTTAAGCATATATTTAGACATTTAGCACTAAAGCACTTTGCCTCAGCAGAACTTGCCAAAACATTACATTTTTTTTTCTTTAATATTTTTATAAATTTTGGAGAATTTAATACTGAAAGAACACGCTTAAAACTTTATTTGCTCTTTTCTGAGAGTGAGTAAAATGTCACCTTTACCCTTTTTGTTGTCATCCATTCTCTTTAAAATAAAGCACATATACACACATTTGCCCCCGCCCTCCTCCATTTTCCTTTTCAAAATTAGCAAACTCCATCAACAACTTCTTATAAAGCTATTTGCTTTTCAGAAAAATAGTTTGAAAAGAGTATTACATTCTATTTTCAAATAAATTAAGCGCATAAACTAATACACTAATTAAGCGCGAAAACTAATGATTTCGCATCTTGTAGTGATTTGAATTAAAAATGATTTGGCGATATGGAAACTAAGTTTGTTTTTAGTAGCGAATAAAATAGCATTCAGAGTCATTCAATGTCGTCTAGAAGACAAAAGTCGGTTAGTAGACCACCTGCGTCTGGAAAGCGAGAACAGCTGAGATTAATAAATTGATTTGACGAAATGGTAATTTTCTGTTTTAAAAATTCATAACTAAATTCTAATATATATTTTTTGTTTTTGTTTTTGTTTTTAAAAATCTCTAATGAATAAATGATTAAATGATGAATAAATTGATTTGACGAAATGGTAATTTTCGGTTTTAAAAATTCACAACTAAATTCTTATATATATATTTTTGTTTTTGTTTTTAAAAATCTCGCCGAGGTGCAGCGTACAGGGGAACTGAATTATTTCTGTAGCAAATTTCTCCACAAAATTTACCGACAGACAATATATACACACAGAAAGACAGATATATTTTATTATGTTAGATATTCCCTTTCTCGTACTTTTGTATAAAGTGCTATTTTCTTTTTCGTGTATTACATTTTTAACATTTTCAAATTTGAGATTTCGATGAATAAGTACGTTTTAAGAACTCCCGAACCCATTTCTAACACTTTTGTAAAGATTGATAGTGAATGATTTGAAAGATGATTGAAAAAGATGATTTGTGTGCGTGTGATTTAGAGATAAGTCGATAAACGCAGTCGATTTTTGATAATCCAATACTCAATTCTGACTGATGAGGTAGTGAAATTTAGAAAAAAGACTATACCTAAAATATAAATAAGAACTAATTTTAGGTCACGGTTCATCAAACAAGGCCACGCTATACAATCGTGCTTTCAAACATCTTGCGAAGAAGGCAAAATCGCTAGCAACATATTCCACCCAAAAGGTCTGAATACATCCAATTTTTACATAAAGTTGCACAGCAAATGCCATTTCAACCTTTCACTGAAGCACGTTTCCGGTCGTTATATTTTTGTTAGACCGTAATGTGCGCTTTTTTTAATTCGTCGGAACGCTGAACACCTGCTGCCTTGAAAAGTAGTTCGACTGCGCTTTTTTAAACGAAGATAACAAAAAAGCATTGTCTAATAATGTTACGTGGGATGGTATACGCAGCTTGTTTCACTTTTTTTACACTATTTATTAGCCCTTAAAAACTCACCTGCCCCTTTCTAAGCACCAGTGGTCACCTGGAGTGTATAACAAACAATGCCTTTCTCAACATTCATATTCAATTGTGTTTACATTCGACTTAAATTAAAATCTTTATCAAAACGAAAAAAATACTATACATCTTTTTCTTTTAGATTACAAGTTTAAGTTTATTCTTTTAAAATATTTCATAAAAATCATTAAAAGTTTCTTTTAAGTTGGTTACAGCTTCGTGATAAAGATGAATTAATTGGATGCATTTGGCTTATATGTGTTAAAATAAACTACACCTGAAATTTGATATCTACATATCTGTACACATCTGTACATCTCTATATATGTATATAAAATTTTTAACAGTTTGTTTTTGAATTCCTGATCGTGCTCCCCCCCCCCACCACCACCAACATACATACTGTAGTTATCCTGAAGAATATCTATATAGCATATCTATGACACGTACAGACAGACATACAGACGGGGGGGGGGGGGAGCATCATTCTAAAAGTGTTCGAAATGGGTTCGGTACGTCTTGAATCGTGCTTAGCTGCTAATATTTCGAATTCGAAGATTTTCAGGAGGAAAAGCACGATTCTGAGTAGATCCTAAAGAGAATACATATATATGTATAATATCTACGGTGTCTATAAGAGAAGAACAGGTAAACCGTTCCCATCACGACATTAACCTTTCAGGTCAAATTTATTTTAACCCAAGCTTCTTTCCCAGGTCCTATTTATCTTTGGATAAAAACTGTTAAACATACATTCCAACAAAAAGTGATAATTAATTCATTTTTACTTTCCTTATATACATAATGTATAAAGAAAGTATTGTGACGGGGTCGAAAATTCGAATTCGAGTTTTCGACGGGAGAGCACGTTTCAAGCATCCCTGATTACGAATCAAACATTTTTTGAGTGATGTCTGTGTGTGTGTGTGTCAGTGAGTCTGTGGAGACGATAACTGACGAACGAATGGACCGATTCCAACGAAATTTGGTACAAAAATCATAATACGTAAACACTGGAAGCCTATTGTTTTTATACGCAATCGAATGTTCAGAACCCCCTTAAATTTTCGAACGAAATTTTGAAAAAATCGTCAAAAAATCAAAACCGCTAATAAAGTTACGCAAATAGACATTTCTTATGTAATTTTTCATTAGGAAACGATTGGCATAAATTTTAGAACGCTAACATGAACCGTTCTTGAGATATTGCACATTTTTAAAAAAAATTATCAAAAAATTATATTAAATAAAAAATAAAAATATTTCCTATTGAGAAACATGTTCACTTTTCATATATAATACCATGCGATAAATTGGGTGACATCATTCTCGTGGATCTAGCGAGTGCCATTCATGAAACAAGATACTTTGAGTAATACTTTTGTATTTGAACGCCAATAGTCATTTATCTGCTGTAAGAATAACTTATTTCTCCGTTCATAACGCTTGGCGAGATTTTGGCGACGAATGTGACGGAATGTCGCCAACTTGGCGACATTTTTAATTGTTGCCAATTTAACAAAAATCTCGCCAAATGGATAAAAATGACGTTAAATCAATGAAAATGACGACTCATTGACGAAAATTCAACATCTTGGAAATAATATAAATATCTACTATGATAATAATCTGTTTTTTTTTTTACTGTAAAAGTAGTAAATTCATTACATTATATAAGGAAAGTCATGTGCTGCCCACATCAGATTTTTTATTATCATATTCCAAACCATCCATTTCACTATCTCTTATCTGGCTATCGCTTTCAGAATCAACTAAAACATCGCTAATAGACGCCAATTTGAAGGTTAAAGATTGACAAGTACAATGTTAAATCCATAGATGGCATTTTCTGTACAATAAAGAAGTAATTAGAGTGAAAAGGTGATGTCGAGACTCACCCAACATCTGACTGGAACTAATAATTTTCGATATCCGAGCTCTCCCGACACACGACCATTAAAAGTTTAATGAGATGGAAAATAGATGCCAAGGTCATTGGTGGTCAGTTGGGGAAATGAAAAACAAAATGTTTGGTTACCGACCCCCCCCCCCCCCTTCCTCAGTGTAAATATGATGGAGGATTATTGTCGGAAGCAGAGCACAAAAAATAAGATGCAAATAACCAAATTTTATAGCTTTTGTACATATATTCAGAACGGGTACAGAATAAGGTTTCATGGGGTAATTTTTCACCAGTCATTTCATTCAGTCGCATATTGCAACATAAAACGTCAAAGCAAGTTATAAAAAGAACTGTAGATAATGAAGCAAATCGCTGCGGATGTAGATGGCAGTATGCAAATATCGTATGTTACAGCCAATCACGATTAACTGACCGGATATATGCTAATTAGGCAGTCGTTGAAGACGCTCCCATTCTGAAGGGTTTGAGGGAGTGCATTTAAATACTGACACGAAGTGTTTATAACTTTTGCAGGATTATTTTTGAGGATATTTATGTTTCTATGGCTGAAAGAAGACGAATGACAGATAGTGAGCGCTGGCGTGCTGCCGGACGCATTGAAGCAGAACAGTCAATCAAAGATGTCGCTATTTTCTTTGGCGTTGATCATTCGGTAATTTCTCGATTGTGGAAACAATTCCAAACAAGCCAAACAGTTGTCCGGAGACCTGTGCCCGGTCGTCCAAAGGTTACCACCCCCTCTGATGATCGGTACATTGCTATAATAGCCAAGCGGAATCGACGAGTGACCTCCACAACTGTTATATTCATGGTTGCAGCGGCACCTGGTAAGTCAATATCTGCCAGTACTGTGCGCCAAAGGGACTGTACGCTCGAGTACCAAGTTTTTGTGTTCCACTAACCGTCCAAGCCAAAGGGGCAAGATTAAAGTGCTATTGTCAACATGTCAATTGGACTGTCTCAGATTGGTGCGAAGTCCTTTTCATGGACGAGTCCAGATTTGTCTTGGAATCAGATGATAAGCGTGTAAGGGTCTGGAGAGAACGATGCACATGCTATCAGGCCAAGAATATCATCGAACATCACGCATTCAGAGGTGGCAGCGTCATGGTGTGGGCTGAAGAGCTGCACATCTTTAAAGGCGGTTCTGTGACGGTTGCGCGGTATCGGGATGAAGTCCTAGACTCCATTGCGAAACTCTACGCTGCAGCAGTTGGACCTGATTTCCTCCTTATGGACGATAATGCCGTTCCCATCGAGCTAACATCGCTGACAAATGCCTGAAAAGTGAGAGCATTTCTCGTATGGAGTGGCAGACGTATTCCCACGACCTTAATCACATTGAAAACCTTGGGATGCCCTCGGAAGTGCTGTCTCTGCACGTTTACCTCCCCCAGTTAGTTTCAGAGAGTTGGAAACTGCCCCATTGAAGGAATGGCCATTGCTCACATCTGCGATGGTTGATTACCTCATTAAAAGCATGGAAAATCGTTGCAAAGTTTATGTGAAAGTCCGGGGTGGTCACATACTATATTAATGTAAGTTTCGTTTGGTTTGTTTGCCTTTAAACATAATTTTGTTACTGACCCAAATGTGACGTCATCATATAACTTACGAAAAGTAAATATTTTTTCATCTTTGTACATAATTCTTGTTTTCTTTAATGCATAAGCACATTTGCTATCTTCATGTACAATTTTGAGTTAATCAAAGCTTTACTTTTCCTTTTTTATTGATTTTACCGTCCGTGCTTAACTTTTGGAAGCCAGTGTATGTGATCATTTGCATACAGAAAAGAAACGATGTAAAGTCCTCCTGAAAACAAAATTAATGCAAACGTCTTCCCGAAAAAAATACTAGATACACTATTGTTAAATACTATACGACCCCTGACAAAATGCAATAACTTTACGATCCACAAAGGACCCTTAAAATACACAAATTCTATATCAAAACACCATCTTTTTCGCAATAACAATATTTTGAATAAAAAATATTAAATTAATAATTCACATTAAGCGACAGGAATTATCAAATTAAAATTTAATATTCAGAAATATTGAGCTGTCGGTACATGGCGATATTGCGCCAAATATGTCGCCAAGCGTGACATACAGATAGACATACTGGCTTTTCTTAAATAATATAATAAGGCAAATATAATTTTTAAACAGTGAATTATTTTATTGTTTTAGTTTGCAAATTTTATCATGAAACACCAGCGCTCTGCGAAACAGTTAGATAAACGCTGTTTTTAAACGCTTGATTTATTTACATGTACTACGTTAAAACAAAATCGCCCACTTCTCAAAATGGCGGACACTTCATTCCTGGAATGTTAATGAAATGAAACACCACGCTCTGAGCCAAGTGCCTTTATTACCCAGTTGAAATACCTTTCCAATAAACGTTTTAACATGAAGTAGCGCCAAATTAAAAGGAATGCCATGTCATTGAGAATGTGCTGTACACGCCACTGATTCAGGTCATCACCGGCGATTCAAACTCCATCGATATCGATGAAAAGAATCGTTATTTTCTCATTCCCGAGCTCCGGGATAATGGCAGGGAGTAAGGAAAGGTAAAAGGAGATGAACCCAATTACAAGGTTTCGCAGTCATTAAGAAACCATCTTCCATCCAGAGTTCCAAGGCCCCCTCTAATGAATTTCCTGCAAGCCGAATGCCTGCGCGCTAACGACGCAGCGAAAGTCGTGATTAGCATTCTGCGGTGCTACATCTCCATAGGACCGCACATTTAATGATTCACCTTGGGGCAACCACGCTGGAGAAAGCGCGCTACTCTGAATATACAGCGTTTTTAGAGAAGTCTCTCAGTAAAATTTTTTAGTTTCCCTTATTCAATTACTAATTTGGGTGAAAAATGGGTACGAAAATCGGAGGTCTGCAGGGCATTAAGCCTGGCCTGGTTCAAGCCCCTACCTAACGAACTTCATAGAAAGTTTCTGAGCTCAATTCTGGAATGTAAGACTCCACTCGACGTTCTGAAACATTTGTATTCCATATTATTTAGATCTATTTTTATTGTCACCATAAATAGTAACATAATCCCATGTAATTTTGGAAGTTGGGATACAATATTATCCTTTTAGGCACCAACTGTATTAGCTACAGTTTTTTGCATTAGCTACAGCACCAACTGCATTAGCTACAGTACTTTTCTTTTAGGCACCAACTGTATTAGCTACAGTTTATTAAAGTTATACAAACAAGGTATCCTCAGAATCACTAATGTATTGGTTACAAGAATAAGTACTCTAGGATTGGTTAAAACTGTATAGTTGGGAGAAATTATAATCTAAAGTTGTGGAACCTGTTCCATAGTGCCACAGCACGGGGCACGATGGAACACTACATAGCATGGGGTACAACAAAACCAATAGTTAATGAAACATTAAACTTACTAAGAAATCAAAGATTATATATAATCTTAAATGATATTCTTGATTTTTTTCAAACATATTTTTTTTTTAAACGTGATCTCTATTGATTATCATCACACGTGTGTTGAATATCATCACAGGTGTGTTGAATATCATCACTACCATTTTTCGAAAGTTCATCCCACGAAACTTCAATTGAATCATTTGTATAAGTCGCAGCAATACAGATTTATTAATTTCGTTCAGTTATAGATTTTGCAAATCAATTACATTTAAAAGTAGCACTGGAAAACAATGTTCCATTGTGCCCCAATCCCAAAATACACTTTGAATCTTAAAAAAAAGATATTGCCATTATATATGCACACTTTCTGCTTTAATTCATATAATGCACTGATAGATTTATTTATTTTGTTTAGTACAGCAAAGAGGATATAGTTTCCAATAATAGTTTGTCTTTTTTAAATGCCCTTTACTTGCCACCTTTTAAATATGATGTCACATGACAGCCTGTACATGGCCCACTAGCTTGGAAATTTTTTTGAAGATGTATCATACTAGAGTCATGGGAGTCAGGGGATACCCTATATGTAAAACAATATTAGTTGCGGTGCTCACAACCACCGATTACTTATTTTAATAAAATTGAAAATACCTATTCTTTCCCTTATTTTTCAAGAAGACTGAACGATAAAATACATCCTGAATACAATAAAATCATCGGTCTTCATGAACGATATCATGTATTATAAACAATTCATCTTTCCCTCCGCTCTTGCAGGAGTTGCCAGAATAGCGTACCAGAACTGGCGATAAAACGACGTTTGGCGTATGATGTAAAAGAAGGGTTCTGTGGTAGTTCACGATCTGGAATAATGCGTCACATACCCATGGCTTCGATTTAAGGAATGCTTCAGATATAATAGACTTTCGGAATACGATCTGATATGCAAAACTGGACGTAAAAAAAAATCCCCAAAGCTGTAAGACTTAAATCGCATTGGCCCGATGTAAAGGCGAAAAAACATATTTCACGTGTCGTACAGAAATTGAATTTTGATAGATAAGGGTACGGTCATTGTAGATGCCAACCCCACTGGGCACCGTAGATATCTTAGATCTACATTCGGTGCGGTGCTAGGCAAAGTCAGACTTCTATCATGGTGTGCGCGATCTTTTAACCAACGGAAGCTGCATTTTCTCCCCCTTTGTCATATACTCTCTGCCTTGTGGGTTTGTTCTGGCCTTATTCCCAGACAAGCGGAGTATGTAACAACAGAATTTTTGTTTGACTAACCGAACTATAGAAAATATTTTTATAATTCCATGTTTTTTTTTCTAGAAGGCCCATATAAAAATTTACATTTTGTACTTCTACTTTTTTACTAAAAGGTGTCACATGATCGAAATTTGTATACGATGATAGTCTATAACAATAGATGATAGTTAATAACAATACACTTTGTGCGAAGGATAAAAAAAAACTTGAGGAACGTATAAAAGCACAAATAACACAATAATGCAGCATACATCTGTTTCGAGGACATACTGGATCGCCTGGCTTCATCAGTGCAAGAGAACCCACAAACCCGAAACCAAAAGAGGAATAGCCCAATATATAATTTTTTTCATTTTATTTTTCTTATACATTCAAATTTTTATTTTGCCCTCGCTTCCCCAAAACGGTCCTTGCAGAGGGGGGAAAAAGCATTGTAGCATTTCCTCTTTGCATACACAATTAAAATATTATATCGTATACAAGTTATAATTAAAAAAGGATTTATATATGTGTGTGTGTGTATATATATATATATATATATCTTTACAAAATTTAAAAATCTGTACTATTGTGTACAAATAGTAGTGACTGTAAAATAAAAATGTCATCAAGAAATCCAACAACAGCCGAGAAAATGAAGTGGCGGGAAGAACCGGTAGATAAGCCGCAGCAATTTACTTTTACAGAACTACACGCACATTTCCCCGGAAGAAGCCAGGTCAACAAAGGATTTCATTGAACGCCTGCTGAGTTTCAATACCAGTTAAGGCGTTTCTTAAGGATGATCCTAATAAAATCTCACGGAAACAACCTTCTATCAGCCAATTCAAACATCAAAGAAACCAAGCATGCACGTTAAATGTTTTTAATGTATAATTGTAGAATAATTCGTAATAATTATGATGTCAACCGAGGTAAACATCCTATTTTATTTTCTGGTAATATCAACAGTTTGGAAATAATTTCTGACTACAAGCGAATATAACCTTTATATCCCAAATTTAAAAAAAAAAAGTTCTTTAATTATTTACATAAGTTTTTGAGACATTTAAATACGATAAAAATAATGACTTTTCTGTAATTAAACAATTGTAGAACACAAAATACAGTGACAGTTAAATACTGTTTAAAGTGGAGATTTTTTTTTTAATGTATGTACAGAATTTGTGTATTTTATAATAAACGAAACGAAGCCCATTCTCCATTCCTAACGAAGAGAAATCAAAATCTGCTTGAATTTTGCAATCTCTTTTACTGGAAAACTACAATAGGTAAAAAGATGGAGCATCCGAAATTGCACACAGATGTGCAAAATCACAATTTCAATAATTGAAACAAACTGTAACAGGGTGAAACGCCCATTTTTGAACCACGCATGCTCACTACGCTTCGTACAAATAACAAGTAAACAACTTTTGAACAGCTACTCAAAACGTGTGTTTGCACTTGCATACATTGTGATTTACGTTTTTACGATTTAAATGCATTATTTTGATTTCATTGTTTTCTGTATACCAAATTGTTTAATTCAATATTCAAATTCTAAACATTTAATATACTCTTTTGTATTAATTAGGATTCTCAAATGTAGAAATTAATTTTTTATACTTCTAATTTCCTGATCATTTGCTAAATTAAGTTTTAATTTGAAATCTTTCACTACTCGCATACTTCATGTGCGTGAGTCCATTCAACCCCCCCCCCCCCCCTTTTCTGATAGTTATATACAAATGCGTTTTAAAATAGTGAAGGAATTAATTATATTTAAATTTGTGACACGAAAGAATTCAATTTTTATACATTTTCAGTTTCAACACAAATTGAAATATAGTTACAAGCCACGCAAATATTCTTAGACTTACTAAATTAACATTATAAAAATAAATATTTATACTTTTTCTTATATGAAACCGAAGGGGGGGGGGGGGGTGACCTGCTGGTTTATCATAAAACAGAGCCTTGAAAAATTAAATATAAATGTTTCTATACTCAAATATCAAACAAAATCAAATGAAATACTATGTCTACTTGATTATAGTCAAAACTTTCGAAAATGTAAATAAAAATTCCCAATTTTTACTGCTCACTTGGCTTCAAAAGACACACGTGTCTTCAATTTCAATACACCTATTTTTACCAATATCTTCAAATAATCAAAATGCAAAAAAGCATCAAATAATACTGAAAAGTACACAGAATTATTAATCAACTCTGGGAAAATACAAAAAACAGGCGTTTTATGACAGTTCTAAAAAAAGTGGAACTTAAAATTACCATTGGAATAAGTTAAATAGGATGATTTAAAGCAGTCATTTCCGAATGTCTTGACTCGAAGGAAAACTCAAAAACAATGTCGGGACAATAGTGTTACGAATTTGTAAAATACTCTAAAGTATATTTCCCCTTCTCACTTTCGTCTTTCTCAAAGACCAGATGGCAGACGGAGAAAACACCCATACAAACATCCATTCCCATGACATGAGTCTAGGGTTGCCATGTGCCGAAGTTCGAAGAAAGGTTGTCATATTTGATAATTTATCGTCAATTTGGCGATATTTGGCGACTTTTCGAAACTTCGAGAAACACCTCGAAATAACCAGTATTCTACGAGATATGAGAGAATTCCAGAAGTTTCTATAGAGAGTCAGTCTATAAACGGAGTCATTACTCCGTTTGAAGGCAGTTGACATGATACTAGCTACATTGAACTGTGATATTCGTCAATGATTTGAGAATAGTAGCTGCTGCGTTGTGAAATATGTTAATGTTTCGAGAATAGCATCTGTTGTTTTGCGAAATTAATGGAACATTCTGGTGCTGTTTTACCATTTATTGTTCCTGTTTGCGCTGAACGTGTGAATAAACGCATTGGTTAACCAAAAATTTGGACTTATTCTTGTATCTAAACGCACACTCATGATTCCAGAGAATACGTCATACATTACTTTATCTGTACATAGACATAGAATCTAGGAAAGGGGGTTACGACCGAAAAGAAAGTGTTATAATGCAAATTTTCGTTTTTTAATTTAGATTCTATAGAGAATTAATGTAATTTTTCCACCATTGAGTGGTATGCTTCCTCCCCCACGCCTTCCCCTATGGCTATGTCTGCATACAATATTCAAATTAAAAATACAAAATTGCTTGGAAGCTAAACCTGAAGTGTACTGAATACCCTGATTCGGGATCAAGCTGAACCCTTCTGGGCTCTGACGCTCTAGCACCAGTCCTTAAAACTATAAAGACGTTTCCAGCAGGAACTCTGTAGATAAACCCCAATGAATTACTTTTACAGAACGACACGAAATTTCTTGTATAAAGCGAAGTCAACAGAGGATTTCATTCAACGCCTGTTTATTCCCAATACCGAGTAAGACGTTATTTACCGATGATCCCTCCTCCCTCCGCCAATAAAAAGCTTTCGAAAACAATCTTTACAGTATGTCAACAAGCAGTCATTTTCAAACACAAGAGAAATCAGAACCACTAAGTATGCGCGTCACTTGCTTTTTTAATGTCTGTGATTGCAGACGTAAACAACTTAGACCCAAACTAATATAGCTGGCTTCAAGTCAGGCGGAAATCCATAAAAAGAGATTACGTTGATGGACATTTTATTAAAATGCACCAACGGGGCTACAATTATTTACTTCACGGAGATTGAACATCAAGTTGTATGTTTTAGTTATAAGAATACTTTGCTAAAAATAATTTCTTAAATAGAAAAAAATTAAATGAATGTTTTTTTTTTAAGAACACCAACGTTATAAAATTTCAGTTTAATACAATTGTCTTAATTGTTTCCCCAATATTGAAGCCACATTAGAAATATAGAAATGACTTTACGCTGGTTTGCAGCGCCCATAACAGTTCATGCGTATCTGATGTGAACAGCAAATGACTTTTCGGGCATAATATAATGACTTTACTTCTTTCACTTCGAAATTATGGTGCAAGATACATGGTACAATGTTTTTAGCATTGAATTAACAACACGTAAATTGAAATTGGATGATTTAGGCATTTATTAGTTCAAACAATACCAAAATGACATAGTCATACTCACGTACAAAGTCCTGGCGTGTCATTAAAATGCAATTGACATTTAATTAATAACCCGTAAAATAAATTGCTATTGGCGAATTCTTATTTATCTTCGCGCTTTAATTCTTATTGCTATTGGCGAATTCTCAAAATTTAAAACTATTAAATATATTACAAAGTGTCTTCTCTCATGAATAGAGCAAACTATATCCACGAGAATACTGTTAACAAATTTGTTATATAAAGTTGTATATAAAAAGGGAACATATTTGATACTACTATTACCTTTTTTTTTAATTTTATGTATTTGTTTTTATTTTATGTATTTTATTTATTTATTTACTGTTAAATTCATTTGAAAAATTTACAATGTCTCGAGAAAGGTACACACCAACGCTCTAGTGTATGTCATTCGCATTCTAACGAAAAATAAAGTCTGAAATGATAATTTATTTATCATTATTGAAGATTCAGATTTTTAATAATTTTTTTAAACAATTCATTCGAAAATTAGAGAGATCTTCCGAAAATTTGATCGCGATAATTGTAACTTCACCGTAAAGTGTAAATTCACAAATTGCAATAATTGTAACAAATTTTAATCGCTTACACACACACACGCACACTCAGACATCGCCTCAAAAACGTTCGATTCGAGTTCTGAGATGCTTAAAACGTACATTTTCAGAGAAAACTCAAATTCGAATTTGAATTTTCGACCCTGTCACATCGCTTATTCCTTTTCGTTATACCAAGTACCTAGGGAAAGTAATATAAAGATCCTGCGATATAATTCAATTCTACAATACCACGCCCATTCACATCAAGTGAAAAATATTGCTTCTGAAGAAGCGAAATTTCTAAAAAAGAACTCATCAAAAAAATAACTAAAGTATCAAAATATCTAGAATATGCTGCTTCACTCATCTTTCTCATACATTAATGTTCTCAACATTATTTAAGTACACTTACATCATAATTAGTATCAAAACAAAAAAAACTATGTGCCTTTTTTATGAGTTTTCGAATTTATCTGAAATATTCTTTAAAAGTTTTTTCCTAATTGGTAGCAGCTTAGTAAATTATGCATTTGACTTATTTGTGTTAATATATACGATTTACATACATAGCACAGTCCAAATTATATTTATACTTCGTAGCTATATACTAATTTCATTGTTCCAGGAATTATCATTGTATACACGTTCAGAAACGCCTTGAACACACTGCTAGCACTTTAATTGATGTCCATCTGTGTACGTAATACATGTGCGACGTGGATGGGCTAAATTCGGCGACATTCTTTACTGTGGAACCTCCAAATGCTCACGCTGGGAACAGAATGTTCCGAGCATTAGTCAAAATTCGTAATAAAATTAACTGAAATGTGGCTCAACTCTACATTTTCATACCAGAATTCACTTTTTTTTTCAAATTTTACAAGAAAAATCGGTGTCGTGGCTCCAAATGATTATAGTGTCGTGGCTCCAAATGACTATAACGTGTTACCCTTCATTTAAAAAGATTAAAAAAAGTTTTTGATTGATACCATGCTTGACAATGCACCCCTAGGGTGGTGGGGGATAACTTGTCCCCCAAGAGCGGCCAATGACGTCACGAACAAAAAACTTGTATCGCCACCATTTTTCACAACAATGATTAAAACTTTTAAGTCTCGTGATCATTGAGCCACACATAAATCCTTTTATGCATGATTATGTCGAATTTTGTCCTATCCTGCCATGTTAAAAAAATATATAAAATTTCGAACGAAATCCAATTGCTCGAATTAAATAAAAATGCTATCTAATTCTAAGTTTTTTAATACCAAAACCGGATATAAAATTTCGTGAAAATCCGTTAATATCGTGCACACAAAAAATCAACCACAGACATAGACAGGCATCACTCCAAAAATTGTTAAAACGTGTTCAGAGGGGTTTTTCAAACATATATTGACATCAAAATCGAAAATTTTCATAAAAAAATTACGTTCTCAATACTACGTATGAGGAAGTAAAAATTGGCAGCGGGTGTCTAATCCTAGTCCGATAAGAGTCGATATGGTATTGCTTAAATAACGCCTTGTGAAATAAAACTCCTGCAAAGTTCCAATTATACAGGGTATTCCAAAAAGATTGTAACGCGCTTTAATTCTTTACCTGTTGGAGATAAGTGGGCAATGTAAATTGCAAAAATGTTGGAAGTAAGGTAGGAAATAAAACTACGTTAATGAAATAGTCCTCCCATTCATTTTCAAAAAGTTACACTTCTTAAATTTTTATTCGACCCCCTTAGACAAATTGGGCCAATCAGAATTTTTTTTATTTTTAATGCAACAAGATCATTAAAAAAACCCGCATATCTGTATCTTTAAAATCAACTGAATTATGATAAAGGAAAAAATCTAACTTATGCCGCTTTTCCGTACCACGTGAAAGGCTGTTTCATCAGTGAAAATAGGGATCATAAACAAATTGACGATGGAAATTGTTTAGATCAAAAATACTTTAATATGTGTCAAATTTTTTTATCACAAATGCATCTAAATAAAGCATTACACAGACAGAGATCATATAAAGCAGTGGTACTCACTAAGCGGTTAGATATCCTATGTATTTTCATCCAGTTTTATCTTTTTAGTGATATGTCACAAATTTACATCTCTAATTTGACATAGGGTTCTCATTCATAATGTTCAATTTGCAATTAAATATAATTCGCTCAAATTTAAAGATACAGATATGCGGTTTTTTTAATGATCTTGTTGCATCCTACCTTACTTTCAACATTTTTGCAATTTATAATTCCCACTTATCTCCAACAGGTAAAGAATTAAAGCGCGTTTCAATCTTTTTGAGACACCCTGTATATCTTTGTAGGGCTTTCTTTCACGGAGCGACAAATTATTCGTATTCTGTTCAATCATAGTTAACTAAATTATTGAAATTAGAACCGCATTTTCAAAATAGTTCAAAATATTAAAATATCGAAATTATAACCACTCTATTTCGAAAACCAAGAACATGATCAAAGATCAATTACATATCCTCGCAAGGCTTTCAAAGGGCTTCAACTGACTCGCTTACTATTTATCCTAGCACTTTCAGTTTTCGAAATATAAGCGTTACAAACTTTAAAAACGGAAAATGTTCAATCTTCAACACACAAGACGATTGCACGAAAACTAAGACCGAGCTTCGTAGAAACAAATTATCAATTTAGAAACTGGATTTCCTACTGAACACTTGTGTCTATCTTTTATCGTTTGGAAGATATTTCCAAAGCAAAATGAAACAAAAACTCGTTCGGTTAAAAACTTTTTATTTATGATATTTTATTATTTCTTTTAATTTCAAAATATTAAAATATCGAAATTATTTTTATATATTAAATGGGTAGATACCCTATGTCCACCAAAACAAATATAAACTGTTTATCTCTTTATCTAATTGGTAGGAAGATATAAGGCGTCTTATCCAAAGAGTTTACATTTTTCGTAAAGCTCCAATTTCTGTCGGATACCCCCACTATAGACGTTGTTCCCGTCAAAACTACGTATAAACCGAACATTTAATTAATACATTTAAGCATAAAAATTGTTCGAATAATTATCTTTTTACTAAAAAGCATTCTTGAAAACCTTGCAACAAATGTTACAAACGGCTAAATATAGAAAAAAATCTAAAAATAACCATAGCTGGAAAAATATCGTGAATTACCTCGATTAAATACAGAATTCTCCCCCCCCCCTCCCAAGTTTGAATGATTCATTAATATCATTTTAATGCTTAATTAATTAATATAATTATTTTCTAAGTTTGATTGATTAACTAATATCATTTTAATGATTAATTAACGATTCATTAATTAATATGATTATTTTCAAAGTTTGAATGATTAATTAATATTCTTATTATCATTTCAATGATTAATTAATAAGATTATTTTCTAAGTAAGAATTATTCTATGAATTTCTGTAATAAGAATTTTGTATTCATATTAATTATGCAATTTATAAATTAATAGCTGTATACCCGTTCTTCGTACGGAAGTGTGTAATGATAATGTAAAGTAACTTAATTAACAATTTGCGGTGAATATTTAATATTTACTTTCTTTTTGACATTTTACATATGATTCTCACCAACACGGAAAAAGTTAAATTCTCTAGTACTAAGATAATAAAAAGACAGAAGCACAACTTGCAAACAACTTATAGTTGTATAAGCAATGATACATAGAATATTCTAAACCAATGTTCCGAAAATTACAACGATCGAGATTTAATCTAATCAACGTACTCCTGTCGAATAGTTCGAAGGAAGTTTCAATAATACAATTCCTTTTTATTTGCAGATTGTACAGTACATTGTTGTATTAAATTACTATATTCGTATCTTATATATTAATTTCTGACAAACCATGTTTCTATGTGACTGTATATATATATATATATATATTCCGTTTATTCCAATGCTAATACTTGTCCTAAAACTTTGGGTTATTTTATTATTATTATTATTATTAAGCTAACAATCCAAAGAGTTGCATATAACTTTCGAAAAATTAATTGGATTTTGAAATATTCGTAAAATAAAAAGTGGAACTACACATTTTCCAAACGCTATTTCCTCTGTCAGTTTTTAACCTAGAATCTCGCTTTCTTTATATTGAAAGCTAAATGTATGGAAAGTTACAGGTTGCAGTCAAGAGATTAAAAAAAAAATTATCGAGATTATTCAATTTAGCGGTTTTATAAGCATTATTTACGCAGCGGGTACTTATTCAGAAGTTTGCATCTTAAATCCAGGGCAACGCCTGATTTTCGTGTTAGTTGATTTATATTTGTTAAATTAGAAAAAAATTATAAAGTTTATGCAATTCTAAATATTTTTGTCATAGTAATATAATAAATTAAACAATTTACCAAGTGCCCGTTGAATTTTTTTCATGTACCCCAGTTTGGGAAACACTGTTTGTTTTAAGCCAGTGTTTCCCAAACCGTGCGCCACGAAAAAATTAAAATTATATTAAAAATGAGTAAAATATGAAATAAAAACTCTTAATATAAATCATTAATATTAAAATAATATAAAATCTTGCATATTTGTTGTGTAGTGCTCGGTTCAGTACGAATGTTAGTTTCCTTTAAAAAATTATATACCGTATATATAATATATATATATATATTATGTTGAATTATATATAATTATTATTAATGTATACCCTTATGCTTGTTAATTCCTCCAACATATTATATAATTAATTTACGCTTATACGGTATTTTGGGTACAAGAGTGTTTTTAATGACCACAATTGGTACGTCTGTCCGTGTCGCTGAAAATTGGTCTCATACGTTTTAATATTTATTAATTTTGATTAAAAAATTCATGTGGTATTTCCTGGTATATTTATTTTATTTATGTAAAGATGTTATAAGTTAATTAAAAAATCTACTTACTCATTAAAAATAAATTCATGGAAAAAGCAAATAGAAATGCAAAATTGTAAATTGAATTCTTAACGGCCGTCTGCACTTTGAGGGTCGAGTCCTCATTGGCTGATACGGCATTCTGTTGTCCACTCGTCATTGACTCATTTACCTTAGTTTTATAATTGATTTCGATCAGATTGGAAGTGTTTTTTTGTTTTGTTTTTGTGTAAAAAATGCTTATTTAGTGTGAATGTTTTATAGTAGTATTTCATTTTTCTGTCACTACTTTTTAGGTAAAATATATTTCCCATAAAAATGGATAGGTTTATTAAGATGGAAAATAACAGTGACGATTGGGAACCTGAACATGAACGTTTGTCAAAAGTAACTAAACCTTGTACTAGTAATATGGTAAAAGCAAGGCCTAATCGTCAGTACTGCAATACTTATTTAAAGTTTGGTTTTACTTGGATTGGAAACGATGATCATTCATTCCCTCTTTGCCTTGTCTGTGGCGAGTAAATGTCTAACGAAGCCATGTTACCTAGCAAGTTAAAAAGACATTTTACAACTAAACACCAATATCTTCAAGGAAAAGATTTGAATTATTTCAAAAGACTGTCAGACAAAAGACTGTCAAAGCAGGGTAAATATTTAAAAAAAAAGTTTACAATTTCAGAAAAGGCTCAAATCGCTTCCATTGAGATAGTCGAAATGAATGCATTAAAAATGAAGTATCATACTTTACCCGAGTCTATTATCTTGCCCACATGTAGAAATATGGTTAAAACAATATTTGGGGATGAAGCAGAGCAAGAAATTAACAAAATTCCTCTCTCAAATAATACAATTCATAGGCGAATTATGGATTTTTGTCTGCTGATATAAAAGAAAATGTGTGGAATAAACTTCAGAACTCAGAATTTGCTTTTAAAGCTGATGAATCAACTGACATTACCAATAAGGCCCAATAACTTACATTTATTCGATTTATTGATGGAGATCAAATCATAAATTAATTTTTTTGCTGCAAAGAAATGTCAGGCACTACAAGAGGTCAAGATATATTTGATATTTTATCTGGCTATCTTACAAAAGGGAATTTTTCATGGAAATCATGCGTTGGAATATGCACTGATGGTGCTCCATCCATGGTAGGCTCCATGAAAGGTTTTGCATCATTATTACTAATGAGAAAGTACTAACAAGAAAATCTAAATGTTATCCGAACTCATCGCTTTCTACATAGAGAGGCACTAGTTTCGAAAACAGTACCAGTTGAATTAAAAGACGTATTAGATCAAGTTGTTGAAATGGTGAATTATATAAAAAACAGACCGTTGAAGATTCGCTTATTGGAACAAATTTGTGTAGATATGGATTCCCAGCATAAATACTTAATTTTACACACGGAAGTCAGGTGGCTATCAAGAGGAACGGTTTTAAGTCGCATACATGAACTTCAGAAAGAATGACTTGCTTTTTTTGAAGGAGAAAAACACCAACGTTTCTGTGACTATTTAAGATGGAAATTTTGGAATTCTAGACTGGAATATTTAACAGAGGTATTTACACATCTTAATAGTCTTAACACAAGCATGCAAGGTAAAAATGAAAAATTAAACTATTATTTTCCATCACTGAATACAGAAAATTATGACTGGGTCCGAAATCCATTCATAAAAATTTTACCTGATGTTGGTTTGAACTTAAAAGAAGAAGAATTGGCTTCTATTTCCAGTGATCGGAGACATAAAATCAACATGCAGAATTACCTATTGATGCATTTTGGATTTCTATTAGAGAAGAATATCCCTCGGTAGCTAAAAAAGCATTATCCATTTTTATGTAGTTTTCCACATCATATTTATGTGAATTGGAATTTTCTTCACTCACTAACATTAAATGTAGAAAAAAGCGAGACTTAATTGCATTGAAGATGAAATGAGGGTCTGTTTATCTGAAATACGTCCAAGCATAGAAAATGTTTCACATTGATCATTTTTTTTTATTTACCGAACAAAAACTAAGAACTGTACTTAATAATTTTCTTTAGTTTCATTTTTTATGTTCATAAGTATAAATCCTCATTTATATATATATATATATATATATATATATATATATATATATATATATATATATATATATATATATATATATATATATATATATAATAAGTGCGCCGCGAATTAAAAAAGTTTGGGAAACACTGTTCTAAGCAAATATCATCCTTTCATAAATTCAAGTACACGAAATACATTTGCAACTCTATTAAAATATAAATTCTCTAATGCTCATTTACAAATTATTACAATAAAATCTAAAACTATAAAATACTCACTAGTTTATGCATAAAACATTCTAAACGAAATTATTGGAAGTAACAAATAACCTAATATTGCCATACAGTAACAAACAAATAGTTAAAATTTTACTGATGCCAAAAAAAATACATGCAAATACATAGCAGTAATATATGACAGACGATAAAAAGAAATTCAAATAGCAGAAACAAAATTTTCATTATTTCAATATTTTCTGCAGTTTAAAAGGTTTATTTTTTATTTCGTTCATTTATAAAGCATCTCCAATTTTAGGAATAGAAGACATAAAAAAACGATTACGTCACGTTATCGGATTTTGAATTTCATTTATTGTAGAGAGGCTCAAAAAACGATTAGGCCACGTTAATTTAGTGACTTAAATAACGATTCGATCATGTTTGTTTAGGCGCTCAAATAATAATTGAATCATGTTTAAAATGAGAAAACAGACGGGAGGGCATGAAGAGAAAGACAAAAAACAAACGTGTGCCTAATTTTAAGTTCTGAAACCGTACAAAGGCTGCCCATTAAAATTTCATGAAATTCGGTACAGCCGTTCTCCTGTGATGACGAGGCAGACAGATGAACTTACAATTTTACATTTCTAGATTATTGGAAATTTCGCATTTCACAAACTAGATTATATCATATTTTTATAAGTTTCATTAATTTAATCATGCTATAATCATTCAACTGTCGAATAATAGTATGATTATCGTTTATGCAATTTTCATATAGAAGAATATATTTTCATGAGACATATATTTTCATGAGAATAATGATGACGTCGATAATATACAGTATCGATACAATGAGGAACGATATTGATAAGTCTCTAAACGATGTACAGTGTGTCCCAAAAACATTGACCTCGGCTTTTATTCCTTAAATATTGATCTTAGACATATAAATTACAAAGTTGCGTAAAAAAGGTACAGAATTTTATGAAATCGATAAAAATTTGCAGGGGATTAAATTTGAAGGAATACAAAATTTAAATATTTATCCGGCCCCCGTACAAAAACATTTCCAATGAGTAAAATGTGCCTCATACACTAATAAGGTGATGTACAAAATTTCAGCATTTTATCATACAAAGTCGCAGAGATATATTTAAACACAGTTGGTGAGGAATTAATCACAAGTTAAAATGAAAATGTTTACAAAAGACTACAAATGACGCAGCGCAGAAATGCATCATAGGCAAATAATATCTGCCTCTCATCTTTAATGGACCTTTGGCATGGATGGAAAACATTTTGAACAAGCTTTGTAATCTTTGCGTAAAATTATTTCTACACAGTGTAGATACTTTTGTACCAATAAATAGAAAACTTATTATTTATTTATGTAATCATTGTTTTCTTTCGTAATTTGTGTATGACTCCTGAAAAGCGATCTGCCGACATGATTTTTCCTCTCTGAGAACCCATGCCGATGCATCGAAAAGTGGTTTAAGTCATCATTTTTGTCTTTTTATATCTCTGGGATTTTTTATGATAAAATGCTGAAATTTTGTACGTCACCTTATTAGTGTATGGGGCACTATTTACTCATTGGAAATGTTTTTATACGGGGGTTGTATAAAAATTTAAATTTTGTATTTCTTAAAATTTAATTCCCTTGAAAATTTTAATCGATTTCATAAAATTTTGTACCTTTCTTACGGAACTTTGTAATTTATTATATATGTCTAAGATCAATATTTAAGGAATACAAGCAGAGGTCAATGTTTTTGGGACACCCTGTATATCGATATGAAAAGTCGAGTTTGTTCTTCTAAATCGATAAATATGCTTAAAACCATGACTGGGAACAAATTCTCATATAAATTCCTACTCTTGGATTACAGCATAATATTTGATAATCTGGCCACCGAAAAATAGTTTATTCTAAAGAACTTTTCAAAACTCCCACGATTTTCGTGAAAAGATTTCAAATACCTCACACGCTTGAGCACATTTCTGACTTTCAAATAATTATGCGCTGAAAATAAATCAATGATTTCGCCATTCAGAAAACGGACGTCAATCACGTCAATTTTAAGTTCCATATTGTAAGGCAAGTTCTTCACATTCCTTTGTTTGTCTCTGTTCGTCTCTACAACTGTCAAATATTTTAAAGGAGATGACAAATGTACTGAACAAATGACAAAAGATGTTTTCTGTCTTCTCCCCTACTTGCAATTTCATTTTTCAAGCGTTGCGCAAATATTTTTTTTTTCTTTTTTGCCTTATTTTACTTATGCAAAAATCCCAGCATTTTATTCCCTAATTACTTTTCATGCTGTACTAAAGTTTCGTTTAAAAGAAAAAATTCGCACTTGCCATTTTGTGGGGAAAACGATGATTTCTGTGGACCTGGGTTTATACTCTTTTACAAGGACCCATTTCCAAGAATTTTTAAGGCGGTTTTCATGAGAAAGATTCTAGCTATATTCCAGGAGTTTTTTTAAACATTATAAACATTAATAAAACCAAGATTCTGCAAAAATATCTCTTAGAGCCAGGTTCCTTAGTTTTGTACCAGCTACACCACTCCAGCCATGTGCAAATAATTCCTTTAAATTACATTACAATGCACACACACAAATATTAAAAAAAATTACCAATTTCCACTCTATAATTTATTAAATACCAGTGATGTTAAGGCATTAGCTGTGTTCAAAGCATTAAAACTTAAAAATTAAATTATTTTGTACGTTGGAAAATTTTTCTAAAAAAATATCATTCTAAAACACCTGAAAAAAATATTAAAATTCACTATTTTGGTGAAAAAAAAATACACAAATTGGCGATATTTGCGAAGGAAGGCTGAATTTCGCTTTTTACCAAAAAATTTTTAAATTCGCGATTTTTTTTTTTAATGAAAAATCGTTAAAATTCGCAATTCCTTACAAAATATCACTTAAATTCGCGATTTTTTTTTTTATAAAAGAACGCTAATGATGATTAAAACAAAAAATGGTAAAATTCGTGATTTTTTAAAGAGATGCGTTAAAATTAAAAAAAAAAAAGTTAAGTCCTGATTTTTACAAAATGTGTTATTCGAATTTCAATTCGCAATGCTACGAAAGAACGCTAAAACTCACTATTCTTACAAAAAACAAAAAGGAAAAGAAAAAACCTGCTAAAATTCGCGATTTCTTTTCAAGAAAAACGCTTAAAATTCGCGATTCTTACATAAGAATACTAAAATTCCCGATTCTCCCATCATATTAATAATAATAAAAAAAAATCTATTAGTATTATTTGCTTTACATTTAGGATCGCACATAATAGAATCCACGGCCAGGCTTCGCAATTTTTATGCGCGCTTCAGGATGGAACAGCCAATGCCCTGCTACGGCAGCAAAAAAACTTGGGCCACAATTTTGCAAGCATCTAGAGATCGACAAATTCAGTCCTACCACCTAGTCAGCTGCAGATTTCACAAAAATTCAGCCCAGGCTGCAGACATACTCATAAACTCGTTATCTTATATCTGTAAAAATGAACTTAGTCCTTTTTTGGGCCGCGTCTGGCTGGTTCAGAGTATGAATTTAGTCGTTGCAGCCCGAGCTCAATATCTATAAAATCTGAAGGAAGGTGCGTGATAGGACAGGATTTGTCGGTCAGCCATAAAGGATCGAAAATTGGCACATACTTCCCGGCCGTCCAAACAGATACCTTACACGTTCGGGTAGGTCAGACGGTCTGGGTCAAAGATAAAGAAAATTGGCACCTGACAAGTCTTCTTGCTGTCATTACAAGTAGCGGCGTCCATGCTCACGATCTCAAATTGCGAAACGGATGCATGAAAGCTGTTATCTAGTGTAAGTAAATAAAAAAGAAATATTCAATCAATATACTTCCACAATTTGCATATACACAATCTTAAATATCTTCATTGGCGACGCGTTAAGGAGAGACAAAGTAGAAAGTGAATACTCAAATAATTCATGACCAAATAACTATCATTTTCATTGTAATCATTCGAAATAAATGTGTAAAATGAGTTTTGTGTAAATAAACGAAAGGAGATGTAGACAGATTTTTGATCAGACTGGCACCCGGCCCTCCAAGCGCTGGGGGCGTATTGTTCAGAAGATACATATCTCTACAAGTCTATCTACGTCAGAAAATGTTCAATTAGAAATAGAAAAAAAAAAAAAAAAAATGCGCGCGTACCTCCTATCAATTCAAAAAAATTTTGAAACATCTGTATTGCTGGTCAAAATGA
This sequence comes from Amaurobius ferox, assembly GCA_951213105.1. Classification (NCBI taxonomy): domain Eukaryota; kingdom Metazoa; phylum Arthropoda; class Arachnida; order Araneae; family Amaurobiidae; genus Amaurobius; species Amaurobius ferox. Next base: position 39,131,396 of record OX578150.1, read on the forward strand.
TCCCAATTATAACATGCTACCCTTCATTTTAAAGGGGTTGAAAAAGTCTTTCGATTGATACTAAGTTTGAAAATGCAACCTGTCGGTGAGGTAAATTGTCCCCTGAGGGGGAGGGGCGGATAATGACGTCACGAAAACAAAAATTGTATCGCAGCTATTTCTCACTACAGTCATTGAAACTGTCAAGTTTCGTGATCCCTGATCCATAAATAACCCCTTTTATGCATAAATGTGTTAAATTTCGTCCTATGCTGCCATTTACGAAAATATACAATTTCAAATAAATTTCGAATTTCAAAAAATTATATCTAGTTCTAGATTTTTCGAAAACAAAGCCGGATATAACATTTCATAAAATCCCTTAATATTTATGCCAGCCATCGTGTACATATAAAATCGACCGCAAACAGACAGACGGACATCCCTCTAAAAATAGTCAAAACGTGCTCAGGAGGTCCTAAAACATATATTCGCCTCAAAATCTCGAAATCAAAAATTTTTCAAAAATCTTCAAATTAAAAATTTTCATGAAAACAATACTTTCTCTGTACTACATTCTATGTACTAAAAAGTGAAAATTAATAGCCACTTTGAAATAAAGAACAACGTGTTATAACAACTGTGAATGAACCTTCTGGTGCCAGGTTTTTATGTCTTTCTAAATTATTTTATCACGCTTCACCACTACATATCTATGAAAAAAATCAGAAGTTCATGTACAACGGCGTAGGTAATAAATAAACATAACAGATACTATGGACAATGGGAGAGGGAGGAGGCGTCACATACGTACATCCAGATAATTTGTGTGAAAATTGTATTAGTTCCCTATAGAATCTATATTTGAAAACGAAAATCAACACTGTGAACATCCCTTCTCCTTGGCTACGCCACTGCCTGCCATCTAGTACTTTAAAATAAAATTTTCTGCACAATTACGCAAAATTTTTAGCCAACCGAAAGTTAGAAACTCCTATCTCCCAAACATTAATTTTAGAGAACCATTTTCGCTAAGTCCTAAAGGACATTTCCGTATTAAGAAAATGTTTTTATTCCAAGGCATAGTTTCAAAACCCTGCCATAGGATATCTGTCGTTTCCCCCCCGGATACTTCCCAGATGAAATCAAGCCGGCTTCATCTATTCCGGATTCCTCTGATCATGTCACGTGCAATCGGGATCAATTTCTCCCCCTCGTTGGATATTGCCAACTAAAACGGATGAATGTAGCGGCAATTCTTTACTTACGTAGGAAACGAACCCAGGGTAACACAATCGCATGCGAGAAATAAAACTTCGCCAAAATAAAGTCGCCAAAATGAGTCATGCTCATGAAGATAGCAGGATAAGAAAATAATCAGGTCTGCGTGGCTCCATTCGACTTTCTCATACATTGATATTCCGTTTCAGATCTAATTGTATGTGCAAGTTATTCTTTTAAAAATTTCTTGAAAATTTTCTTAAAAAATACTTTAAATTATTAAAATTTCTTTTTGATATGAATAACATCTGTGGTCGTGGTATCCATGCTGAAATCGAAGCGTTAAAAAAAAATGCAAATACTTCGCTAACAAAGTTGAAGCAATTTGTATTTGTTTTGAAAGAAATACGGTACCATTTATGAATGTGCAAAAATAACGTCAATATTTTGAAAAAAATAAATAAAAAGATTTTGTTCGAGCAAGTTTTTGCTTTACTTTGCTCACTTCCAGTCGAAATATCCTATAAATGATAAAAGATTGATATAAACAGTAAGCCATAAAAAACATTCAATAGAAAATCCAATTTTTAGATCAATATTTTGTTTTTACAAAGTTTTAGTTTTCGAGCAAGTTGGGCAAGTTGAAAAAGATAGAAAAATTTCGTTTTGAAAGTTTGTAAGGCTTATATCTCGAAAACTAAAAGTGCGAAATCTATAAACAATTAGCATGTAATTTGTAGTCCTCTGAAAATTCTACAAGGATATATAATTGGATTTTAGATCGGATTCTTAGTTTGGCCAAACTTGTAAAAACTTGATATTAGCTCGTAATATAGAAAGATATCTTACTTTAGTTACCATAGGCTAACATTATTACTTTCCTTATATACATAATGTATAAGGAAAGTATTGTGACGGGGTCGAGAATTCGAAATCGAGTTTTCGACGGGAGAGCACGTTTCAAGCATCCCTGATCACGAATCAAACATTTTTGAAGTGATGTCTGTGTGTGTGTGTGAAAGTATGTGTGTGTGTGTGTGTGTGTGTGTGTGTGTGTGTGTGTGTGTCAGTGAGTCTGTGGAGACGATAACTGACGAACGAATGAACCGATTCGAATCAAATTTGGTACAAAAATCACAATCCGTAAACACTGGAAGCCTATTGTTTTTATACGCAATCGAATGTTCAGAACCCCCCTAAATTTTTGAATGAAATTTTGAAAAAATCGTTAAAAAATCAAAACCACTAATAAAGTTACGCAAATAGACATTTCTTATGTAATTTTTTATTAGAAAACGATTGACATAAATTTTAGAAGGCTAACATGAACCGTTCGCGAGATATTGTACATTTTTCAAAAAAATTATCAAAAAGCCATATAAAATAAAAAAAAAAATATTTCCTATTGAGAAACATGTTCACTTTTCATATGTAATACCATGCGATAAATTGAGTGACATCATTCTCGTGGATCTAGCTCGTTCCATTCATGAAAAAAGATACTTTGAATAATACTTTTGTATTTGAACGCCAATAGTCATTTATCTGCTGTAAGAATAACTTATTTCTTAGTGCATAACGCTTGGCGAGATTTTGGCGACGAATTTGGCGGAATATCGCCAACTTGGCGACTTTTTTGAAATGTTGCCAAATTAACGAAAATCTCGCCAAATGGATAAATATGACGCTAAATCAATGAAAATGACGACTAATTGTCGAAAATTCAATATCTTGGAAAGAATATTAGTATCTACTATAAGAAAAACCTATTTTTTTACTGTAAAAGTATAAAATTCATTACATTATATAAGGAAAGTCATGTGTTGCCCACATTAGATTTTTTGTTGTAAAGAAAGCAAAATATCGGATATGGGCAGCACATGACTTTCTTCATATAATGCAATGAATTGACTTCTTTCACAGTGAAAGCATGATGTATAAGATCGACGGCACAATGTTTTAACGTTGGATATATCATATTGGGAAGGAGAGAGGGGGGGGGGGGCTTCCGAATTTTCGATCGCGTTTATAATTAAAAATAGGTTTCTAGTATTCACCCTTACAAATATCATTTGAATCATTCGCGAGACATCGCGTCTACAAACTCACAGACATATACACGCAGGCATCACTTTAAAAACGTTCGATTCGAGTTCAAGGCTGATCAAAACGTATAAATCCCTCGAAAACTCGAATCCGATTTTTTGACTCATCACAACATTTCCCATTCATATTCTACTGTGTTTGTATAGAATGCAATTACTCCTTAACTTATAACAAACAAGAAAAAAAAATCGACAAATTATTGTTTTAAAATCCTTACGGATTTTTTTTTTCCGTATTAAGAAAATATGCTTTTATTCCAACTTCCGAAGCATATTTTCAAAACGCTGCCATAGGATATCTGTCTCCCTCGGGCACTTTCAGAGATGGAATCAAGGCAGCTTCATCTCTCTTTGATCCTCCTGATCAAGTCACGTGCGATCAGGATCAATTTTCCTCCTCTTCTGGTATTGTCTACTAAAACAGATGGATGTCTGCAATTCTTTTCTTCAAGATGGGGCGGCGAGAAAAAGATCCGACGTAAAACAATCGCCAGAAAGCAGTAAAATTTGTGAGCGTTTGAGTAAGACTTGGTTATCTCTTAATATAGCAAAAACTTGGTTACAGCGAGCATTAACACCAACTTTCTGAAGCAACCCATATCGAGAATCAAAACATAATTTTTACTTTCCCTACAATTGGGAAAGTAAAAATGCCTACAATTCCCTATCATTTTCACTTTCCCGCGGCAATGTACAGGGGAAAGTATTGGAATCGTGTTAAAAATCGGAACTCAAGAGTTTTCCACTAATCTACACATTTCGAGCATCCAGACAAAAATACGTCAAAATCACAGTCCTCGCCTGTAAGGGGCGTTCTCAAAAACTTCGAAGTTAATCCCAATACAGATAACAGCATCCATGGAGCGGTTTCAAGCATATTATATGTTATCTCTGCGAATTTAGGAACGTACAATTTTTTATCGAAATTGTACCAAATTTAAGCATTTAAGATAAACTTGATACCAGGAATTCGACTATATAGATATATTTACAATCAGCTGACACAATATTCTAAAGCTACACATACGCAGTTTAAAACATTAAAAATTTTTCTATGAAAATTATGCTAAATTCAGCACAATAAAATAATTTGATAAGAGAAATTCGAAACTAAAATGACACGTAGCGTCACGTAACTATTATGAGAAAATGGCATTTTGAAAAATACGTGCTGTTATCTGATTTAAACTAAAGTTAATTGGATGTAATGAATAAAAAAAAATCTGATGTGAGCAGCACATGACTTTCCTTATATAATGCTATGAATTTACTAATTTTACAGTAAAAAAAAAATAGGTTATTCTTATATACTTTCCAAGATATTGGATTTTCGTCAATTAGTCGTCATTTTCATTGATTTAGTGTCATTTATTTCCATTTGGCGAGACTTTCGTTAATTTAGCAACATTAAAAAAATTCGCCAAGTTGGTGACTTTCTACCAAATTCGTCGCCAAAATCTCGCCAAGCGTTATGGATGGAGAAATAAATTATTCTTATAGCAGATAAATGACTTGGTGTTCAAATAGAAACGTATTTCAAAAAGTATTTTTTCTCATGAATGGAACCAGCTAGATCCACAAAAATGATGTCACCAAATTTATCGTATGTTATTACAAATAATAAGTGAACATGTGTCTCAACAATTAATATTTTTTTTTAATTTATGGGATTTTTTGATAAATTTGTTTGAAAAATGTGTATCTCGAGAACGGTTCATGCTAGCGTTCTACAGTTTATGTCAATCGTTTTCTAAGGGAAAATTACATAAGAAATGTCTATTTGCGTAACTTTACTAAAGCTTTTAATTTTTTGATGTTTTCAAAATTTCACTCGAAAATTTAGGGGTGTTCTGAATATTCGATTGAGTATAAAAACAATAGGCTTCCAGTATTCATGGATTGTAACTTTTATACCAAATTTCGTTCGAATCGGCCCATTCGTTCGTCAGTTATCGTCTCCACAGACTCACTGACACACACACACACATACTTTCACACACACACACAGACAGACATCTCAAAACGTCTGATTCGTGTTCAGGGATGCTTGAAACGTGTTCTGAACATTCGATTGAGTATAAAAACAATAGGCTTCCAGTATTCATGGATTGTAATTTTTATACCAAATTTCGTTCGAATCGGTCTATTCGCTCGTCAGTTATCGTCTCCACAGACTCACTGACACACACATACTTTCACACACACACACACAGACATCATCTCAAAACGTCTGATTCGTGTTCAGGGATGCTTGAAACGTGCGCTCATTCGAATTTTCGACCCCGCACAATACTTTCCTTGTACATTATATGTATATAAAGAAAGTAAAAATGATATACATTTTACCACGTACGCATATCTGCATAAAGTAAAATTTTGTTAGACTTGTATCCAATTTGGTGCACTAATATACAGTCAGAGTCGGTATACGTTTGACGTGAAGTCGGAGTCTGTAAAAATATACTGACTCCGACGACTAATAAAACTATTTAAAAATGATTTTATTTGGATGATTTAATCCTTACCATTTCTTAGTTTTTTGATAATAAATTAAAAACATCAAATGTTTACCAATTCAAAAATCTATTGATACGAAAAATTAAAAATGAATTACTATTTATATCAGTATCAGAGTCAAATATTAGAAACAAGAGGAGTCTAAGTCGGACAGTAGAAAAAGTAGGAGCCAAAGGTTTGAGGTACAGACTCCACAGCTCTGTCGTATATGTTATGTAACAGTAAGTCAAAAATATCTAAATATCAACAGACATATTTAGACGATAAATAACATATTAAAGAAATAAGCCATTTAAATTAAAAGGAATTGGTTTAATAACAAGTTGCTTAAATTCCACAATCTAGATAACATAATGAAATTAATAAATTATTTAAATTCAGGAAAATTTAATTTTCATCAGATTGTTATCAAATTTGTTATACTGAAAATTTTAAAACCGTGAAGTTCAATTTGAATGTTAAATATTATCAAGAATGTTGTGATAGCAAAAAAAAATTGTTTTACTTTTTAGTGCATTTTACTAAAAATAATGTAACTTGGAGAAATTTTTTACAATATTTTATTTTATACTTTTTAGTCTTTTGCGATTATGCAATCAATGTTTCATCAGATATCTAATCAAATCTTTTTTAAAAATTTATATTGAATTCGTCATGACCGATGGTTGTCTATGATGTCTGTTTCAACTTTTTTGATGACATTTTTTAACGTACTTCCCTACGTCCTAAAGACCTGAAATTCAGTACACAGTTTAATCCAGTGGTACATTTTAATCTATTAAATTTGAAAGCTTATCAAAAAATAGAACAGGCTTTCCCCCCCCCCCCTCCCCCCCCAAAAAATAGCCAGTGAAAAATCTCCTTCACATTGCATAATCCCATTGTTGTAAGTTCAATATACAGCTTCACTTATATATATATATATATATACCACCTGGGAACACCGTGTGCTCTTGGCTCATTTAAGTCGACGTGGTGGCCGAACGGTCAAGGTGAGCGTTTCCAGTGATCGATCGGCCGCCACGTTGTGGGTTCGAGTCCCACGTAAGACATGGATGTTGTGTGTTGTGGGCGCAGTGTGTTCCGCCCCCCCCCTCTGATGCGCCTGGGGCAACGTCCTAGGACGGCAAAATGGTTCACGATTTCGGACGTACATAGGGCAAACGACGTAAGTCGACGTAGAGTCTAGTGCTAGAATCTAGTGCCTGGCCATTGGAGAGGGGGGGGGGGGGAATACAGGGTGTGCAGTGCTATCGGTGCCCAATGGCTATTTCCTCAACCGTTAGTCACAGAGATATACTTCCAATTGCAAAAATGTTTTATATTTCGAAATCTATTATCTTAGAAACAGTTTAAATCAATAAATGCATTTTTGAAAGAAATACGAAATATAAATTTTTATACGGTCCCCTGGTCCTACCAATGTTATTTAGGAAAATCATCCTCACACAATATCATGCAAAATAAAAAAAAAATCTTCCTTTTAAGTCCAATTGTCTTTTAATCCAGTTATGAAGCATTAAACTTTATGACTTAAGTCGCTTTTCCACGCATAAAAATGTCCCGTTTCAGGCAACCAACCAATCAGGGACCGTATTGACCATTTCTCCAGGCAACCAACCAATCAGGGACCGTATTGACTATTTTTCAGCACAAAAAGTGCTTCAACTTTAAATAGCTATAAGTCGGTCAATTTTGGTCGTAAAAGGATGATTTTTTTTTTTTACTTTGCATAAAATTGTATGAGGATGGTTTTCCTAAATATAATTGGTAGGACCGGGGGACTGTATAAAAATTTATATTTCGTATTTCTTTCAGAAATGCATTTATTGATTTAAACTGTTTCAAAGATAATAGATTTTAAAATTTAAAACATTTTTGCAATTGGAAGTGTATTTCTGTGACTAACGGTTGAGGAAATAGCCATTGGGCACCGATAGCACTGGACACCCTGTATATATATAGAAGTGAATTTTTTAAAACAATCTTACAACAATGGGATTTTTACGAACCAATCTGAGCATGATTCCTGAGGGGAGGGGGGGGGGGGGTCAGAATTCAGGAAGGGGATCAACTCAAATTTGATGCAATGTTGCTGTATTATCATCGCCAATGCGTATGTTAGTAAAATTTCAAGAAAATCAGCTCGGTAGAAGTGGGTTAAAAATTGATTTCAAGATTTCACCCCAACAAACGCATATCTATAGAATATATAAAACTTTATAAGCTGCAATAAGCAACTAAGTTTGAAAACATAGCAAGTTAAAACAATTTAAAATTTCTGTATATTTATAATAACGATTTCTTATATTCTTTCGACGTTCACCACATCATCAAACGAGTCAGAGGCATCTTTACCATAAACAAACATAAAACTAATTTTATACGAGTCATGAGTGCATTTTAAGTTATTATACAAATATTTTTATGCAATTCGATAATTTGGGAAATATCCATTAGCTGAAGAAAACATTCAGTTTAACTTATGAAAAGATCAAAAGAATATCATAGGGAAAAAAATATATGAATCAGCAGTCTATAATCATAACATATTATGAATAAATCGCACACAGGATAAATCAATAAATAGAATTTCAATTTTTTTTTTCTTGTATTTTGCGATGAAAAATAAAGCGTTGTTTTCCAGGGAACTGCTCAAACAGCTGCAAAAATACCTTGTGGAAAAAAAATCTGTTATTATGAAGCATGTATCAAAAAATGGTGTGGTTAACATCTGACTTTTCCTACACTCAATTTATTTTTTCCCTTTGCTCCTTTCAGCCTTACAATTATTAAATTTTTCCTAGTGTACAATGCCTTTCAATAGCAATTATTATTATTATTTTTTAAATAATGTAAAAGTTAGTTTTGCTCATAGCAATACGAGCACTAATGATTGGTGCTTGAAAACCTAATGCTACCATTCATGGGCAAAATGTTTTATATTCTGTGACATTCTTAATACCACAGCTATTTCAATCGTTAGTAATTTTACAATTGTTTGATCGAAAGTTAATTGAATTTAATTGACACGCTCACGAAAAGCGGTTGATTATCTTTTATTAATTTAATGTTTATTTACTTATTTATTTATTCTTATATTTATTTTTCCGAAACTGGTTGTTTATACTTTATTGCATTATTCACATGTATTTTTACAATAATTTCACGCATGTTTTAGAAGTTATGTGTTAGAAGTTGATGTTGCTACTGGCATATCTTCCAATGCCGGTTTTCCCTCTAATTTTTCATCATGGGCACATGGTTCGCAGCTTTTTACCAATGTTCTTTTTCCCTCTTATTTTTTTAATCTTCTGACAACAATTAACCTTCCTGGATCACGTGATTCAACTATTTTTCGACAGACATTTGCCTCTGTTGATCCGTCTAATTTATCCTGACGAAGATGGTTCTTTGTTACTTTTGATACAGATGGATATCTGATCAACATTTTCATGCTGTTGTCTAACAAAGTTTTTACTCTCTCTTTTACTTTCTCTCTCTCTCTCTCTTACCCTCTCTCTCTTACTCTCTCTTACTCCCTCTCCCTCTTACTCTCTCACTCACTCACTCACACACACACACACACACACAACACACTAAAAAAACGGTCCAATTTAAAAAATAAAAAGTAAAACGCAAATACACATGCCGTGCCTTTAATACTTTTTTCGATTATTATATTCACTGGTGTGCAATAAAAGAAAATCTGTTATGAGCAGCATATGCCTTTAGCTACAGAATCACAAATTATTACTTTTTATCTCTATACACAATTTTTACAGTACAAAATAACATATGAAATGGATACTTGTTTGAAATACATCGAATTTACAATTTTAAACATTTTCTTTTTCATTCGACAGAAAATTAAACCTTCCATAGAAATAACATTGTGCAGACGATTTTTGTCAAAACTTTATTTGAAGAAAATTATATTACATTGCTTATAACAGAATTAAATGTGTTCATACAGCAGACGATTTTCATTTAATTTATTCGATTTCGCCCAAATAAAGAAATTAATATAGAAATACATTTTATAAATGAACGTAATTACATTTTTGATTGCGTTATATCAGTTACGGCCTTGATTACGGGAATGATTGAGTTTTCCATTTTCAAGTCATTTGCTTTATTTGGGAAAAGTTTTCAAATTCATATACTTTTTTACTGTATTTGACAGATTATTGAAACAAAATGAAAATGATACGGTTAGATTGTAGAAACAAAATGAAAATGATACGGGTAAATTGTGGAAACAAAATGAAAATGATACGAGTAGATTGTGGAAACAAAATGAAAATGATACGGGTAGATTGTTGAAACAAAATGAAAATGATACGAGTAGATTGTTGAAACAAAATGAAAATGATACGGGTAGATTGTTGAAACAAAATAAAAATGATACGAGTAGATTGTGGAAACAAAATGAAAATGATACGGGTAGATTGTTGAAACAAAATGAAAATGATACGAGTAGATTGTTGAAACAAAATGAAAATCATAAGGGTAGATTGTGGAAACAAAATGAAAATGGTACGGGTAGATTGTGGAAACAAAATGAAAATGATACGGGTAGATTGTGGAAACAAAATGAAAATGGTACGGGTAGATTGTGGAAACAAAATGAAAATGATACGGGTAGATTGTTGAAACAAAATGAAAATGATACGAGTAGATTGTGGAGACAAAATGAAAATGATACGGGTAGATTGTTGAAACAAAATGAAAATGATACGAGTAGATTGTGGAAACAAAATGAAAATGATACGGGTAGATTGTTGAAACAAAATGAAAATGATACGAGTAAATTGTGGAAACAAAATGAAAATGATACGAGTAGATTGTGGAAACAAAATGAAAATGATACGGGTAGATTGTGGAAACAAAATGAAAATGATACGGGTAGATTGTTGAAACAAAATGAAAATGATACGAGTAGATTGTGGAAACAAAATGAAAATGATACGGGTAGATTGTTGAAACAAAATGAAAATGATACGAGTAGATTGTTGAAACAAAATGAAAATGATACGGGTAGATTGTGGAAACAAAATGAAAATGATAAGGGTAGATTGTGGAAACAAAATGAAAATGATAAGGGTAGATTGTGGAAACAAAATGAAAATGGTACGGGTATATATTTTGCTACCATTATAGCGCCTTCATTTTGGCGCATGTTGGCCAAACTCGATATTTATTTGCAAATTTGTTTTGAAATTAGATCAGGATGTTTCCAGATTTGCATGTAAAGATAATGTTGTACAGCGAGAACAGATATTCTTATACTTCTTTCTTAGGACAATTAAATTAAATATTTTAATAGAATGTTCTGAAGCACACACTATAATCACCTCTCTAAAAAACAGTGTCAGTATGTCAGAGCACCTTATGCAACCCGGAGGGCTGAAAAATATCATGTATACTAACTCAACTATGCTCCGAATTCCATTTTTTAATCCATTCCAATACTTTATATCCCGAAGCGTCACGAGGGACAAGCAGCCCAATCGACCGCGTGGAACCTCATGTTCGCAAAGGGCCTCAAAATATTGTACATTATTTTTATTGGGCTTATTTTGCATATTTTATAGACTCATTAGTGCATTATACATTACACCTAATCCAAGGTTTTCTTGGCATTTTATATAATTACATATTTTATTATTAGGCATTTGTGTATCAATTTATAGTGATCTTTACAACGTTTTGGATGCAACCTGTTTATAGAATTGTAGTTGAGCATATTGAGATCATGATACTACAATTCCCATGGCGCTTTGTTATATAACCAGGGTCCGTTGGAACAAAGTAGTTTCAAACTCACAAGTATTTTATATCATACAAAAACCTCCAAAATATTGTTGACCCAGGGACTTAAAATTCTATTCTAAATCCTAAAGTGAAAAGACTAACGTATATGTTAGTATTTTAATGAATCCGTATATATATATAATTTTTTAACTTGTAAAAACAACATAATTAAAATGCCGGATAATCGATTTTTTGGGTTACCAATTTTCGGATGTGTGACGTTTTACTGTATTTATTGCTCATATAGGCCTTTTTTAATAAAAGTTCACTTAGGGTCTCAGAAAACCTCGAGATGCTACTGTTTATATTTTATACATTACCATATATTATCGAAGTAAAAAAAAACAGAAAAATATATAAATGAATCATGAATCAAGCAGTTTCAAACTCGGAAAAACAAACATTTGCACTCTAAATGCATCCAATGAACGTCACAGGTTGTCAAGGGTTTCAAATTTTAGGACCAACAGCTTCAGACGTTCCTGCGATAACCTCTGCACCCCAGCTGCAATCTAGCGAGCAAAAATCCCAACTATTTTGGATCCCACCCATTCCAGATTTCGGTGGACCCGCAAGAAATTCATTCACAAAGCCCCTTCATATTTTATCCGAGGCAGGTGAACCGTAAAAGGAGGGAGGAAAAGAAGCAAGAATTTGTGTTTACAGTCGATATTTCCCATTCCGCCCTTGCCTGAAAAGCTTGACAGCCTCCACAGTAGATATTCCGCACAAGATTTATTAGTAGACTTACATTTTACATGATTTATTGGTAGACTTAAATTTCATACGATTTATTGGTAGACTTGAATTTTATACAATTTATTGGTAGACCTAAGTATAATGATCGTTCTTTAATCAACAGTTTCGAAAACAAATTAACTCTCCAAACAATAGACTACGATGGGAACTCAGTTCTACAACACATTGCAGATTTGCATGCCCGAAGTCCGCCTGAACTTGGTCTGACACCACAGACTTGAGCTTGGTCCGGCTCCTGATCCGAATTTCTCTTACACAGTTTGGAGCCGAGCTCGGGCTTAGTTTTCAAAAATTCAGACCGGATTGTCCGGAATTTTAAATAGAAAATTAAATAAAATGCTATATGAAAACAAATGTCTATATTTAAAACAGTTATCAATGACAAGAACGAAGAAATGAAACGAAGTCTATATTTAAAACAGTTATAAATGACAAAAAAATTCTCAAATCGTGAAATCAATTTTTGACCCACTTCTGCCAAGCCAGTTTTATTGAAATTTTACACACATGCGTATTTTCGATGACAGTGCAACCTTTCATCAAATTTGAGTTAATCCTTTCCCCGGAAACCGCCCAGAACGACCTGTAAAATTATGCGATATATTAATAGCACTGCAATAGAGTTATAGAAAGCTGTCTAAATAAGTAAAATGTTTACATTATCATTCATTAACACTTCGCTGACCGGTCACGAGTACACTCGTGTTTGCATGGCCGGACGTTGCTGACCGGTCACGAGTATACTCGTGCTTCCAGTTATATTTATCTGTAATAAGTATATGAAAGGTGTCGATCCAACAGACCAGTATTTGGCCAGCAGTAGTATCTTAAGCATAACTATAAAATGGTTACTATAAAATAGCAGCCCTCTTTTTTATCAATTGTGCCTTGTTCAATACATTTAAAAGTTATTGCAATTACAATCTACAAAAAAAAAAAAAAAAAAAATCATGTTATACATAGTGATAACCTAAAAGTTACCAGCAATTTATATAAATATCCCTCTTATTTTGTAAATGGCATAGTTACAAAATTTAGGTTAGCTGGATTTTCATGAATTCTTTTCATGGCGTTTTATATATTAGCCTGACATCTCAATACTCTTGTTTTAAATATATTTTATTTTTACATCCTCTTACACATTAGCCTTTCTATTATAGCTCCCCTTGATTGTATATTATATCTTATACTTGTCTTTTCGCATTACTTTCATTTATTTCTTACGAATGGCAACGGTAGATCATATTTTTTCCTTTGTGAATGGCAACACTGGTCTCTTCATTCTGGGTTCCCGAGTTCGATAGGTTAGTGTATTTTTTGAGTTAGATTCCAGGTTTCCTTTTATTTTTTTCTTCTTTATGTATGTTGTCCAAGTAGAAATAGTTTATAGATATAATCTATCTATTTCTTCAGAAAGATACATTTTTGTGCTTGCTTCTACAAGACACTTGAACTTGAAAAAGAGTTTTGAAAAAGTGAACAAATCCTGATTTAGGCCTAAGCCTTGTCCACGTGTATAGCGTTAGTGGTTGAGTTTCGTCTGTTTTTCTTTTATCGATTTCATACCTTTGTTTTTTGATACTTTTCTTAGACTTGATGATTCGAAATTTGTATATTTTTTCCATTTGCTTGAGGATTTGCTGTTTTTTATACTTTCATTTTGTAAATTTGTTAAAATGTTAGGTTTTTCGAGTTACAGCTTCTCACTTTTCTTTCATTGGACTTTCAAACCTTTTTATTATATATATATATATATATATACACACACAAACATTTCCTGCGAGAAGTAGCTAGAGAATGGATGGCTAGCTGATTATTCAACTGAATGCGGCAGTTTTTCTGGTATCTTTAAAAGAGCCCCGTATAAAGATTTTCCTTTGAGGCGTTCGGAAAAATTGAAAGACCATATTTTTGAAAAAAATAGTTAACTAGCGGGGGGAAAAAATCCTACTAAAGTATGTAGAGAATGCTCTCCCAAAGGAAACAGCAGCAAAACTCGATATATTTGTGAAACTTGTTGTGCACTATTGAACGTAGATAAATGCTTTACAGTATACCATACCCGTAAAAAATTATTAAATATATGTAGTTAGTTTCATTTCAACGCATGTTGTGTAAAGAAAGTTTATTGAAGCTTATTTAGATGTTTTCATCTTATATTCAACTGCGGAAATAGCTTATATCAAACTACGGGCAGCAATGTGTTAAAATGTTTTATTAACGTTTAAACTTAACACGCAACGTTGAAAACGCTGAATTACATAAAACAATAAATTAAAACGTTTTAAAATCGTTAAAATCAAATACCGCAACCACTATATAAAAAGAGGGGCAGAAAAAGGCAGGGCCGTAGCCAGGTAGGGGCCAGAGGGAGCAAAGCCTTCTGGTTACTTCCTTTTAAAGATTTTTTAATTTAGCTAAAATTTTTTAATTTGTGATTATACTAATGATCCATTTATTTACATATTTAATTTAAAAATATTTAAAAAGTATGACAATAGTATTTAGGATACTTTTGTATCATTGTGGGATTTACTGTTATACATCATAGAGTCAAAATCAACCGATAAGTAGGTAAGATTTAATATTAAGCATAAACTTGTATTAACTTTCAGAATGTTTCTACAAATTATTAACAGCTTCATTACTAGTTAATGCTCACCTTAAAATCAATTGTGATTGTTATATATTAATATTGATATATAGTAGCTATATGGATATTAATAATCAGCTCTTAGCTTACAAATATAAATATGCAATTATTTGTTAATAATTTATATGAATTGAAATACATAACAGTAACTATTATGATTTATAAATGCTAATTATTAACTGTATTTTTGGTGAGCCCTTCCTTCAAGACTGTTGATCCCCCCCCCCCCCCCCCTGAATGCCCTCCAGCCCCTCTTCAATTTCGTCTCTGGCTACGGCCCTGGGAAAAAGTATCATTTATGAAAAAGACCTATACTTGTCCTGTAATACATTAACGGCATTGGACCCACTTTTAGAAAGCAGTTGCATAAGATAATACTTCGCGTTTAAAATACATGAAGTCAATGTTTAAACTGTCGTTTATTATAACGTTTCATCAACGTTTAAAATACTGAATTACATAAACAATAAATAAACAAGAAAGATCAATCATGCTTAAGCATTGATTATGAAACACTTTCCAATTTCAATGCAATTTTATTTAAACATGTTTAAAATGCAATACATTCCTCGGTAATATTTGAAAACTTATCACAATACTACATTAATTTATAATATTTGAAAACTTAAATCTTCATCGAAAAAAAATGAACTACATTCAAATGACGGCATTGAAATACAAATTGCCTGGTTTAAACTTCTCTAAAATGTGATACATTCCTCGGTAATAATTTTAGAATTATCATAATACTACGATAATTTATTATATTTGAAAACTTCATCGAAAATAACTGAAATTTATTCAAATGCCGTCATAGAAAAAATAACACGCCTGGCTCTCTTTATAAAAGCAGCATTTCATTCATAAATAATTTCCCATTCATGTCATTCATTACAATACTATAATAATTTATTTTATTTAAAAATTAAGACCATGGAGCTACAAGTAATTAAACTCTATGAGTAAAACTTTATCGAAAAAAATCGTCCTTCTCTTTTTAAAATCAGTGAATATTTCATTCATATCATCTATGCAGACTCCATGAACTAAATGATTTTGTGTTAAAGAAATACAGCAATTGTAATACAACTCATTCTACATATTTTGCTGTTTACATTTTACATAGGTGAAAAATAGGCTTCGTTGTAGAAACAATTAAATTTGGATGAGCATTTAAACTCAAATATATTGCAATTGCGTTGTTTCAGTATGTAGATGCACAAAATTTAAGCAAAAATAAAGTGGTTTTAGGACGGATACAACACTCAACATGAATTAAAAAGAACTTTAAAAATCACGATTTTGAGACAAGATGGATGCCATATATCATTTTGAAGTGGGTCACGTGATAGTTTCATATCATGATCACGTGATCGCTTCATATAAGTGGTGTTATTATTATTTTAATTTTTATTTAAAAAACTACTGAATATATTTCGCTGAATTTTTTTTTATATATTATATGGAACAATTTGAATATTACCAAAATTTTCGGAGCAATTTGTGAATTTTAAATCCGCTTAAAAAATTATGTCCCATAGGGCTCAATGTATTTCATTTTTTCCACCACAGGGTTCAATCCAAATCTAATTGGGTGATATTATTCATTTATATTCCCATAGGTCCTACAGACCATCTGAACAACATACTAAAATTTCATTTTGATTAAGTCATTTTTACGGCAGTTATCGTGCTAACGGACGGACAGACAGACAGACAGACAGACAGATAGACAGACAGAATGAACAAGTTCATAAACACTTTTCAACTTTGTTGTAAAGTGTTAAAAAGTTTAAGAATCGTAAAAATCAAATACCACAACCATTATATAAAAAAAAAGAGAAAGGCGTAAAAAATACCTTTACTCGACTTGTGATATATTAATGGCAATGCAGTACCTTATTTTTAGAAAGCAGTTGTATAGGATTTTACGTTCTCTGTTCAACCATGTCAGCCTCTGCAAAGTAGATCGACGCATCGTAGACCGAAACTCTTTTCCTTTTTGTCTATTTCTGTTCGTGATAAAACCGTTGTCTCATCATCCGATAGGAACAGTAGTTGGCCCGCTACTGTACAATACATCATTAATGAAATTAATGATTTTGTTGATAGGACATATTAAATAGAATGATGTCATTCGGGAGTCGCTTTCATAATCATTGCGGAAATCATTGGAAGAAAACTGAAAGAAGAAATTATGTGGACAGCACATGACTTAATTACACTGTAAAAGATATAGACACTCGGCTGCTCTGTATAGAAATCAGATATTCAACTGCTTTTGACAAAATGGCGGATGATCCGTGGTTGTCCACTCAGCCCTTCTCGACTGAATAAAAGCCGATATGGTAATGAATCTAGCCATGATAGCGTTATCAAATATGATAAAAAAAAAAATATGGACATAAGCCTTCTAGAAAGGTATATTGAGAGTTCATGTGCAGGAAGTTTGAATATATATCTGTGCTTGCTTCAGAAGCAAGAATAAACGACAAGAAAACCTAGAACAGAAAGAAAAGCATACTCTTCACGGGACGGTAAAACGTTCTTCCCGTGAAAATGGTTAATTGGATGAGTTCCTACGTATGACCTTTGTGAAAAGAAATGAAAAGAATGCCTCTAAGGTAAGGAATATACCCGAAAGAAAAAATTAAATAAGAACTCCTAGAATATGGTACTTAAATCATTAGTCTGAAACAAAATTCCTTCTTGTGGGAAAGGGGGGATGCAAATGAGCTTCTAGGTTGTTTTGGGGATTATGAAATGTCGCGAGTTGTTTGTCTACATCAGATTTTTTTTTTTTAATCATTTTTAGTGAGAGAGAGTCGTATTTAATCAAAGAGGGGGAAAATACAGAAATATCAACTGAAACTAAGAAAAGCAAAGATAATATTCCCCCGCAAAAGCCACCCCAAACCCGTTGTGAAGACAGATTTACCACCACTGAGAATTTTTTGTGTGGGAGGTCTATTTGTCCCCCAGGATAAGTCTCTAGAATAACTTCCTGCTTCTGATCGATAAGCCTCATATTTTCTGAGTGATATCATGGGAAACGGCAGAGTGCTTTGCTATAAGTCAAGTCCAACCCCCGGCTGCATTTTTAGACTCACTGCAGAATATATTACGAAAATCTAATTCTAAATTGGTCGAAGGAATTTTGTCGGAACATTAAGTAGAGCATGTACATTATCCATGAAAATACCACATTTCGAAGTCAGTGATTAGAGGATTTTGGCTGAAAAATAATTTTGAGAAAACTGACTATGACTACGTAGTGCCACATGTGATTTGAAGGAGGTTGCGTATCCGTCTGCAAGGTACCCTAGATAGAAAGTACAACTCCGATCCTGCGGGACGGGAACTTAGAGCAAAACATTTTGAGACTTCATAACTTTTTTACTTTCCCTGCAATACAAGGTAATGTATAGGGAAAATATCGGAATCATGCCGAAAATCGCAACTCGAGTTTTCGACGGATCTACACGTTTCGAGACCTCTAGAATACGAAAAAACTATTTTTAGCGTGACGTCTGTGTGTGTGTCTGTGAGTCTGTGTGTCTGTCTGTGCAGATTTTGTATCCACTCTAACTAAAAAACTAATGGACCGAATTTTATAAAATTTGGTAGGTAGGTCACTTGTGGGCGATTCTAGTGCTGATAAATTTTGGGTACGATTCGGGATAAAACAACCCGCCTTTTTTTGCGAAATGACCCGCAAAAGCTTGTATCCACTCTAGCTGAGAAACTAATGGACCGAATTTAACAACATCCGGTAGATAAGTTACAGGTGGGACAATCTGGTGCTGATTAGATTTTGGTATGATTCAGAAAAAAATAACCTGCCTTTTTTTTTTAAAAATGGCCCGCAAAAATCGCCAAAATCTAAAATAAAACACTACGTATGCTCAAATATATCCATTAAATACTTGTTTAATACGTAATTTTTGACGAAGAAAAGAATAAGACCAACCCCATTACACTAGGACTAACCATTCTCGAGATATTTGAGATATTTTAGTTTTTCGTATTTTCTCTACGCCACCTATGAAAAGAAGTCCAGTTATCAAATGAGAACGAAAATTGAATTAAAAGCGAATTAAATGTAATTAAAATAAACAGAACGTGAATATAAGTCTGCAGGGAAAGTCATGTGCTGCCCACATCAGATTTTTAACTTTCCCTGCAATACATGATAATGTATAGGGAAAGTATTGGAATCATGTCGAAAATCACAACTCGATTTTTCGACGGATCTACACGTTTCGAGACCTCTAGAATACGAAAAAACTATTTTTAGCGTGACGTCTGTGTGTGTGTCTGTCTGTGTGTCCGTGTGTCTGTGTAATGTATGTATCCACTCTAACTCAAAAACTTATGGACCGAATTTCATAAAATTTGGTAGGTAAGTCACTTGGGTATGACCCTGGTGCTGATTAGTTTTCGGTACGATTCGTGAAAACAGAACCCGCCTTTTTTTGCGAAATGGCCCGTAAAAATTGCATGCATCCACTCTAGCTAAAATACTAATTGACCAAATTTCACAAAATTTGGTAGATAAGTTACTTGTACAATACTCTGGTACAGATTAGATTTTGGTATTAATCGGAAAAGAACAGCCTGCCTTTTTTTACGAAATGACCCGCAAAAATGTCATGTATTCACTCTAGCTAAAATACTAATTGACCAAATTTCACAAAATTTGGTAGATAAGTTACTTGTGGGGGATACTCTGGTGCTGATTAGATTTTGGTATTATTCAGAAAAGAACACCCTGCCTTTTCTTACGAAATGGCCCTCAAAAATCGCCAAAATCTGAAAAAAAGCTACGTATGTTAAAATATATCTATTAAATGCTTGTTTCATACGTAATTTTTGATGAGGAAAAGAATAAGAATAACTCTAGGACTAACCGTTCTCGAGATATTTGAGATTTTTCGCATTTAGTTATACCACTTTTGGAAAAATGTCCAATTACCAAATCTAATGAACGCTTTAAACGCAATCTAATGAATTATTAAAAAAATAAAGAACATATGAATTTGAGTCTGCAGAGAAAGTCATGTGCTGCCCACATCAGATTTTTTTTTTTGGAAGAAGGTTTCTGTTTCTTGTATTTGGCGAGGAGTTTTTTTTTTTACAAGTGGTGGGTTCTTTTTTTATCCCTCCCCCCTTAGATTCAAGATAGCCTTGCCCCTAATACAGATTTCGCCAAGGGCGCCAAATTGCTGCATCTCTAGGATAATTTCTTTCACTCATTCGAGGATAACCACAATAGAAGAATTAACATAATCGAAAGCAGAATTCTTATTTTAATCCTAACAAAACAAAATGTCCACCAATCGCATCTGCCGCAAATCAATTTCACTCAGTTAGGACTCGGAAGCTGTCATTCGAACTATTTTTCATTGTCACGCACATAAGATATAACAGCACTTAGTGATACGAAAAAAAATCTAGCCCTTTCAATGCTGTTTAAGTTGAGTTATATTTTGGATTTCAACGCCAGGGTCTATAGGATTGAAGCCTACCACTCCTCTGGTTCAACATGGGGATGAATTCTTCTGACATATTTCAAATCTCGGAATTCCCGAAACTTCCGGAGAAGTGTAGGCCGGAGGCAAGACAGTATGCCAAAGTAAATCATCCAAGAGAATATTCCATTTTTTACGAATATACGTCAGTATTTCAATAAGATGAGGAGGTTAAACTTCTATATTAAATATAGAAATTCCACTTTTTAGTAAAGAAGCACTAAAAATAAATAAATAAATAAAGATTCACTTTATTTACTGAAACAAAAATAAAACAACCGCAAAATACTTTTAAGAAAAATGCATGACCTATAAACGTTGTGCAGTGTATCAATGGTAGATTAAATTATGATTTTCTCATGTAGGAGAGAGTGGGGCACCTTTGGACACAGCCCACTATTGAATATATTGAACTTTAAAGTCAGATTTGAGATTAAAATATTGTTATTTTATGCACTACTAGAACGAATTAATAACGAATACTACTAGAATAAATCAATTATAACGTCTACATAAGCGCGCGCTACTTAAATAATATATTTACAGAATCGCTTCTTTAAACCGCCTCAATTTTCTCCTTTCGTTTCAAACCAAATCACCATACAAACGCACCACAACTGTGGAAAGCAAATAAAAAAAATTATAATATTAATAAAATAAATAAAGAAATAATAAAATAAATATAAAGGAATATTTTCTTCAGGTGAGAAATTGTGGCTTAACTTAAAACTTCAGTATTAGTTTCAAGGCAGGCATACGCAGAAAAGTCCACTGGACAGAAATCTCAAGACAAAAAAAAATATATATGCGTTTGATTGGTAAATCACAAAAACAAAATAACGTTGAAATTTAAAAAAAAAAAATTATCTTGGTTACCATGCAAAGATAAACACAACTTTTTTGCCAAACTATACAATTGTACTAATCTTCCTTTTTCGGATGAGGAGAAATAAGTATCAGATAACCTTAAAAATGCAAATTTCGAAGCATTTAAAAATAAATAAATAAATGTGAAGGGACTGTCCTACAGATTCGATTCAAAGATCGTTGAAAAGACAGTTCTATAATCCCTCCGATGGTGTCAAGATCGAAACTCTGATAATATTTCAGTCGCTAAGGGTAACGAACCGATTCGTGAGAAAATAACTCAAAAACGTGCTAAAACATAAAATAACAAAAAACAACTAATTCGGGGTTAACACACCTCAAGCAGAAAAAAAGAATAAGGCCTTTACAAGGCAATTATATATATATATATATATATATATATATATATATATATATATATATATATATATATATATATAATTGCCTTGTAAAGGCCTTATTCTTTTTTTCTGCTTGAGGTGTGTTAATATATTATATTTATATATATATATATATATAAATATAAAATTGTAAATCCAATGTTAGAATATATATATATATATATTCATTCATATATATATAAGGCTACTTAGAACTTAGCAATACAATCACAGAAAAAAAAAACAAATATACATTAGAGAGAGAAAAAATGCAAGTTTTATTAATTATTTTTAAAGAATATTAAATATATTCTTCTATAAATACCCTTTTAAATTTATTTTTCTAGATTAAATAGAAATAAATAGTATGGATACAAGTCAACTAATTAAACTTTAAAATCAAAGACAACTAAAAAAAATCTGATGTGGGCAACACATGACTTTCCTTATATAATGCAATGAATTTACTACTTTTACAGTTAAAAAAATGTTATTCTTATAGTAGATACTTATATTCTTTCAAAGATATTGAATTTTCTTCAATGAGTCGTCATTTTCATTGATTTAGCGTCATTTTTATCAATTTAGCAACAATTAAAAATATCGCCAAGTTGGCGACATTCCGCTAAATTCGTCGCCAAAATATCGCCAAGCGTTAAGGATGGAGAAATAAGTTATTCTTACAGCAGATAAATGACTATTGGCGTTCAAATACAAAAGTATTACTCAAAGTATCTTTTTTCATGAATGGAACGAGCTAGATCCACGAGAATGATGTCACCAAATTTATCGCATGGTATTACATATGAAAAGTGAACATGTTTCTCAATAGGAAATATTTTTTTTATTTTATATAACTTTTTGATAATTTTTTTGAAAAATGTGCAATATCTCGAGAACGGTTCATATTAGCGTTCTAAATTTTATGTCAATCGTTTTCTAATGAAAAATTACATAAGAAATATCTATTTGCGTAACTTTATTAGAGGTTTTAATTTTTTGAAAATTTTTTCAAAATTTCACTCGAAAATTTAGGAGGGTTCTGAACATTCAATTGCGTATAAAAACAATAGGCTTCCAGTGTTTACGGATTGTGATTTTTGTACCAAATTTCGTTCGAATCGGTCCATTCGTTCGTCAGTTATCGTCTCCACAGACACACTGACAGACACACACACACACACACATCCCTTCAAAAATGTTTGATTCGTGATCAGGGATGCTTAAAACGTGCTCTCCCGTCGAAAACTCGAATTCGAATTTTCGACCCCGTCACAATACTTTCCTTATACATTATGTATATAAGGAAAGTAATAGGTTTAAAAGAGTTTAATAAAATCTCCTTTCCTCTACGTACAAAATTCCACGAAAAGGAGATTTTATTAAAAGACTTTTAAACCTATTATTTTCCCTGCAATGCATGGTAATGTATAGGGAAAGTATTGAAATCATGCCGAAAATCGCAACTCGAGTTTTCGACGGATCTACACGTTTCGAGACCTCTAAAATACAAATAAACTATTTTTAGCGTGACGCCTGTGTGTGTGTCTGTCTGTCTATGCAATGTATGTATCCACTCTAATTCAAAAACTAATGGACCGAATTTTATATAATTTGGAAGGTAAGTCACTTGGGTGTGACCCCGGTGCTGATTAGTTTTTAGTACAAGAACCCACTTTTTTTTGCGAAATGGCCCGCAAAAACTGCCTGTATCCACTCTAGCTGAAAAACTAATGGACCGAATTTCACAAAATTCGGTAGATAAGTCGCTTGTGGGTTACTCTGATGCTGATTAGAGTTTGGTACGATTCGGAAAAAAAATCCTACCTTTTTTACAAAATGGCCCGCAAAAATCCAAAATAAAAAAACTACGTATGCTCAAATATATCCATTAAATGCTTGTTTTATACGTAATTGTTAACGATGAAAAGAACAAGACCAACCCCATTGCACTTGGAATAGCCGTTCTCGAGATATTTTAGTTTTATCATATTTTCTCTACGCCACCTTTGAAAATAAGTCCAGTTACTATATGAGAACAAAAATTAAATTAAAAGTGAATTAAATTTAATTAAAATAAAGAGAACGTGAATATAAGTCTGCAGGGAAAGTCATGTGCTGCCCACATCAGATTTTCATTTATGTCCCCTAGCTCAATTTTCTTTTCTTTGGCCGATCGGCGAAGGAATGGCGCAACTTGAAGACTCAGCCACTTACTGAAAGATGAGTGGGTTATGGGTTCGTCCGTCACACACACCACAATTATTTGCACAAATATTCAAGATGGACAAAAGGAACAGATTAATTAAAAATTGGGGCTTTTTTAAGGTCTTTCAACAAAAAAACAAGGCCTTTTTAAGGGTCCTTAAAAACAAAATGAAAAATCGGTCTCAAGGCCCATGGGAACCATGAAATTCTGATTTTTATAGAATCTCGCAGAAACGTATTTTTCCGGATCTTGAAGTACCTCTTTACCAATTCTCGCCAAATACAGATCTCAAATTGCTGATGACAAGTTGGATGTAAGGTGTGCATTGAATTAAGATATACAGATAATGTTTCTGTAACTTGTCAGATAAGAGGATTGTCAAATTTAAAGTTAAATAGTCTTACATTTTCAATTTGAAAAATGTTCATTCTTTGCGTAAGAGGCAGTTGTGATTGAATAGTCGAAGTGTATATGTTTTGAATTAAATTTGTTCAAAAAATGTGTGTTGTGTTAAATTAAATGTTCGATTGAGCAAGTTAATATCTCATTTTTTTACAAGGTCTGGTGAATTTCACTTCCCATTCGTCACACTTGTGGCTACATTGGAAAATAGGTTACCTATCTCTGATCTGACAAATTCACAAATGAAATTAAAAATGAACTGGAGTGTGACCCAATTCGACTTTCTCATACCTAAATTCGTCCCCCCCCCCCCCCCCCCCAGAAATTTTACAAGAAAAAATTTGAAAAATCGATATTGTGGGTCAGAATGATTACAACTATAGCGTGTTACCCTTCACTTTAAAGGGTTTGAAAAAATCTTTCTTTTGATACCATACTTGACAATGTACCCCCGGGGGGGGGGGGGGTAACTTGCCCCCTCCCCCAAGAGGGCTAATTACGTCACGAACAAAAAAAATTTATATCGAGGCCATTTTCCACAACATTAAAACTATTAAATCCCGTGATCACTGAGCCATAAATAAACAATTTTATGCATGATTATGTCAAATTTTGTCCTATGCTGCTACGTTAAAAATTATATAATTTAAAGTTTTTGCTCGAATTAAAAAACATTCTATCTAGTTCTAGATGTTTTGATAAAAAAGCCGAATGCAAAGTTTCTTGAAAATCCATTAATATTTGTGGCTGCTATATTGTACACAAGAAATCGACCACAGACATCAGACAAACAGAGACAGACATGCAGGCATCACTCCAAAAATAATCAAAACGTGTTCCAGCGGTTTGAAAACATATACTGGCATCAAAACGTCGAAATCGAAAATTTTCGCGGAAACAATACTTTCTCAATACTACGTATGGGAAAGCAATGATCCTGATACATATTTGATTGAATTTATTACATAGAGTCACGAGCTCTATTCCGTAGATGAACCAAGTCCAGCTAAGAATGTCAGAAAAAAAATTTCAATTATGTAAAACCATGTAATTAATAGAAGAATTGCTTATGAAACGTTCGATATTCTATTAGAATCTATTACCGTTCGTGAGGGTGACGCAAATAAAAGTTATTTAAACAAAGAAAACCACATCACTATGGCAGCTCGATTAACGTCAACAATTTGCTTAATAAAATCATCAGAGAACTTGCATGCAGACGATACAAATATCTGAGTGGACGGAATAAGGCTTGTTAATTTAAAGGACAAAATTTTATTTAACACGAGCCAGCGACCAGATCGACCACTTAAAAAAAAAAAAAAAAAAAAAAAAAAAAAAAAAAAAAAAATCAATCATGCTTAAGGCATTGATTATGAAACACTTTCCAACTTCAATGTCATTTTACTTAAACATGTCTAAAATGCAATATATTCCTCGGTAATATTTTAAAACTTATCACAATACTACATTAATTTATTATATTTGAAAACTTAAACCTTCATTGAAAAAAATGAACTTCATTCAAATGACGGCATTGAAATATAAATTGCCTGGTTTAAACATCTCTAAAATGTAATACATTCCTCGGTAATAATTTTAGAATTATCATAATACTACAACAATTTATTATATTTGAAAACTTCATCGAAAACAACTGAAATTCATTCAAATGACGTCATAGAAAAAATAACACGCCTGGCTCTCTCTATAATAGCAGAATTTCATTCATAAATAATTCCCCATTCATGTCATTCATCACAATACTATAATAATTTATTTTATTTAAAAATTAAGACCATGGAGCTACAAGTAATTAAACTCTATGCGTAAAACTTCATCGAAAAAAATCGTCCTTCTCTTTGTAAAATCCATGAATATTTCATTCATATCAGCTACGCAGACTCCATGGACTAATTGATTTTGTGTTAAAGAAATACCGCAATTCTAATACAACTAATTCTACATATTTTGCTATTTACATTTTACATAGGTGAAAAATAGGCTTCGTTGTAGAAATAATCAAATTTGGATGAGCATTTAAACTCGAATATATTGTAATTGCGTTGTTTCGGTATGTAGATGCACAGAATTTAAGCAGAAATAAAGTGGTTTTAGAACGTATACAACACTCAATATGAATTAAAAAGAATTTAAAAAATCACGATTTTGAGACAAGATGGATGCCATATATCATTTTGAAGTGGGTCACGTGATATTTTCATATCATGGTCACGTGATCGCTTCATATAAGAGGTGTTATTATTATTATTTTAATTTTTATTTAAAAAACTACTGAATATATTTCGCTGAATTTTTTTTATATATTTTATGGAACAATTTGAATATTACTTAAAATTTTCGAAGCAATTTGTGAAATTTAAATCCGCTTAAAAAATGCTTGAAAAATTAGGTCCCATAGGGCTCAATGTATTTCATTTTTTCAACCCGGGTTCATTCCAAAACTAATTGGGTGAAATTATTCATTTATATTCCCATACGTCCTACAGACCGTCTGAACAACATACTAAAATTTCATTTTGATTAAGTCATTTCTACGGCAGTTATCGTGCTAAGGGACAGACAGACAGACAGACAGAATGAACAAAGTCATAAACACTTTTCAACTTTGTTGTAAAATGTTAAAAAAAGCTCTTAATTTGCAAAACCGTTCTTGTAGTAGTTATCGACCGCATTATCGCCCGCTACGCGAGCGTAACACAGTTTAAATAAGTACCTAAACACGCATTTGCGCACTGCGCGAGGGTTCAGAAGAGAACAACATAAAACTGGAATTAGAAATAAAAAATCATATATGGTTGGCGCACGAGCAGTGTCAGATAGAAAAGTAGGGGGAAAAAAAAGAGCTGAATATGCCATTGAATACTGCATGGTAATTGAATTAAGAGACTGAGATAGATAAAAACGTAGTTTAGAGGCGGAGCTATAGTTTCAATCATTCAGGCCCAGAGCAAAATACTAAATACTTATTGTTGAGAGAACTGAAATACGGAAAAATCAATTTCAACTCTTTTGAATCAATATGGTTTAAGATAGTCTCTAGCTTACAAAAGGTGAAACACTGAACGTTGCATACATAAGTCAGAATTTTGCGCATATGCGTCATGCGATTTCAATAACTGATACGCCCCTCCCCCTCTCAGTTGTGATGTCACGCTTGCTGAGACGGGAGAATTAAGTGCATAAGTGTGTGGACTGAACTTTGAAAGTCACGTTAAATGTTTATTAAAAATTTACAAATTGCATAATTATTTTTCTTTTTATTCAAAAGCAAATATATCGCACCGTATTTAAGTAAAGATTAGAATAGTGCGTATCTTCAATTCGCCATAACACGAATTCAGAAATATATTTAGTTTCAAATGCAAAAAAAAAAAAAAAATCTGTTTTCGAGTGTTTATAAAAAATATATTTAAATGTAAAGTTATTACTTTCGGATTTCGTTCAAAGCTCGCCGAAAAGAAAATATATCGGTGTTATCGGTGGTGTTAAGGTGGAAACTCTGTTATTATATTTTCAATTACTAAGGAACCGCTTTATGTGAAAATCACCCAAAATTGAACTTCATTAAATAACTCAAAAACTAATTCGAACATTAAATGATAAACAAAATTTGACAAAAAATATCTTATTGAACTACGTGTTTAATTACAATGTAATGTTTTTTAAGTTCCTACTACTTTTTTCAAATGTTAATAAATGCTTCTTAATAATATGTATCTAATAAATGCTCTAAATGTTTCTTTTGCATTCCTTAGAATATACTACACAAAATTGTGCTTAGACTTTTAGATGCCTCTATTAGATTTTATATAAATCTTTTACTGTCATGTATATAGTGAAAAAACGATAAAATTTTTAACAGGTTAAACATTTTTTTAAAAAAAACTACAACACTTAATGCTAATTCCATGCACAATTTTATCAAATACATAATAAAAAACATGCGCAAAAAATTAAAATCCCTATCTTAATTACACACACACAAAAAAAAAAAAAAAAAAAAGTAGCATTTTAAAAACATGAATGTTGGCAAAAAAAGAACATGAAGGAAAACCAATCCAAAAAAAAGTTTTTATTTGTGAGTTGTTTATATTCTTTCATTATGCAGAAAAACGTTTTTTGAAATTATGATGGTACAGCTTTGAAATTTCACCTACATATTTAAAAATGTAGTTATAATTTGAGCTAATAAAACTGAAAATCGATATTTTGGCCGGTATAATTGAGGTACCTCGAACGGTACCTTAAAAGTGGTTTGCCCCTTTTGTCACGGTTAAACGACTTCAAAATAAATCCCCTATTATTGTACCGTACTGAAAGTATTTAAATAAATAATATTAGCACACTCGATATTGTGAATGAATCAGGCGATTTCCATACGATTCGGAACGCTTAATTTTATCAATAACAACGGTAATCCTATCGATTTTCAGCGGCATCTGTCCAAAGAAATATCTTTTAATTTCCCTTGGTGTCCATGAACGTTGAAATTCGTTCCATTGTGGGGAAGTCATACGTTGGATACAGAAGATCTGTATTATTCGAGATCAAAAGGAGCTTTCAGGAAAGATGCAAAAAACAACGCGAACAAAATAAAAAATAAAACCAGTAGTAAACAGAAATCCCCCAAATCGGGCAAGATTTCACGGATGACTAAGCTGATAATTTATCACACAGGTTGCCAATTCTGGGATAACATACTTAGTACATGTAAAATTTTCGAAAAAAAAAATTTGAAAAACGAATTTCAACGTTCATGGACACCAAGGAAAATTAAAAGATATTTCTTTGGACAGATGCCGCTGAAAATCGATAGGATTACCGTTGTTATTGATAAAATTAAGCGTTCCGAATCGTATGGAAATCGCCTGATTCATTCACAATATCGAGTGTGCGAATATTATTTATTTAAATACTTTCAGTACGGTACAATAATAGGGGATTTATTTTGAAGTCGTTTAACCGTGACAAAAGGGGCAAACCACTTTTAAGGTACCGTTCGAGGTGCCTCAATTATACCGGCCAAAATATCGATTTTCAGTTTTATTAGCTCAAATTATAACTACAACCAAATACACGCAGATTATAATTATAATCCCAATATTTTAAAGCATATCAAAACTTCGAAATAACTACCAACAGTGGCGAATTAACAATTTATTAGGCCCTACAATAAACATTATCCGCGGGTACGGATAATATTTAAGATAATGTTTAGAGAGAGAGATAAAAATTGATTTCGTATAATCCAGAGACATCAAGAGGTTATCATTTATTTTAAACGCAAGGGTGTGTTTTTGCTACGCTATTGCTTTGTTTTTCGACATGCTTTTTTTAGCACGTTTCGTAACTATAGTGCGGATTCCAATAGAACATCCTCCATAAAAGGAATCCCTCCGCTGATTATTGCCATATCTGAACCTTTCTATCTCTCTCTCTCTCTATATATATATATATATAGTTGAGCACAATTTTTTAAAGCAAAACTGGAAAAAAAAACATATGAAAAGTGAGCATGTTTCTCAACAGTTAATATATTTTTTTTAATTTGTGGGATTTTTTGATAAATTTATTTGAAAAATGTGCAATATCTCGAGAACGGTTCATGCCAGCGTTCTAAAGTTTATGTCAATCGTTTTCTAAGAAAAAATTACATAAGAAATGTCTATCTGCGTAACTCTATTAAAGGTTTTGATTTTTTGATGATTTTTTCAGAATTTCACTCGAAAATTTAGAGGGGTTCTGAACATTCGATTACGTTTAAAAACAATAGGCTTCCAGTATTCACGGATTGTGATTTTTGTACCAAATTTCATTCGAATCGCTCCATTCGTTCGTGAGATATCGTCTCCACAGACTCACTGAGACAAACACACACACACACACAGAGAGAGAGAGACATCACCTTAAAAATGTTTGAAACGTGCTCCCCCGTCGAAAACTCGGATTCGAACTTTCGACCCCGTCACAATATTTTCCTTATACAATATATATATAAGGATAGTAATAATTTGCAGGGCCGCGGTCTCACAAAGGTTGAGAAGCACGGAACTAGAGCAAAGTAAATAAGCAATTGGGAGTCCAAAAGTAAAATACACTTGTGTGAAGGATAAGGAAAAACTACAGAAACGTAAACATAAGCACAAATACAGAATGCAGCTGTTTCAAGGATACGCTGGACCCCCTTCGTCAGTGCAAGAGGACCAACAAATTCGAAGTCCAAAAGAAGAATGGGCCAAGGCCCGTTCTTTTCTGACGAAAATGACGACTAACTGACGAAAATTCAATATCTTGGAAAGAATATAAGTATATACTATAAGAATAACCTATTTTTACTTTCCTTATATACAATGATGTATAAGGAAAGTCTTGTGACGGGGGTCGAAAATTCGAATTCGAGTTTTCGACGGGAGAGCACGTTTCAAGCATCCCTGATCACGAATCGAACATTTTTGAGGTGATGTCTGTGTGTGTGTGTGTGTGTGCGTGCGAAAGTATGTGTGTGTGTGTGTGTGTGTGTGTGTGTGTGTGCGCGCGCGTGTGTGGAGACGATAACTGACGAACAAATGGACCGATTCGAACAAAATTTTGTATAAAAATTACAATCTGTGAATACAGGAAACTTATTGTTATTATACGCAATCGATTGTTCAGAACCCCCCTAAATTTTCGAGTGAAATTTAAAAAAAAATCATCAAAAAATCAAAATCTCTAATAAAGTTACGCAAATAGGCATTTCTTATGTAATTTTTCATTAGAAAACGATTGACATAAATTTTAAAACGTTAGCATGAACCGTTCTCGAGATATTGCACATTTTTAAAGAAAATTATCAAAAAATCATATAAAATAAAAAAATATATTTCCAATTGAGAAACATGTTCACTTTTCATATGTAATACCATGCGATAAATTAGGTGACATCATTCTCGTGGATCTAGCTCGTTCCATTCATGAAAAAAGATACTTTAAGTAATACTTTTATGTTTGAACACCAATAGTCATTTATCTGCTGTAAGAATAACTTATTTCTCCGTCCATGACGCTTGGCGAGATTTTGGAGACGAATTTGCTGGAATGTCGCCAACTTGGCGACTTTGTTAAATGTTGCTAGATTAACGAAAAACTCGCCAAATGGGTAAAAATGACGCTAAATCCATGAAAATGACGACTAATTGACGAAAATTCAATATCTTGGAAAGAATATACATATCTACTATAAGAATAATCTATTTTTTTACTGTAAAAGTAGTAAATTCATTGCATTTTAGGAAAGTCATGTGCTGTGCACATCAGATTTTTATTCAGGTGATTGTGCACGCAATTGCCTTTTATTTCACACTGCTTTGCCACAAGGACAAGCAATGCAAAAATTATGCGCAGAAATTTCACTATAAGATAGACATCACCATTAGAGATAATGTAATCACGGTGTAAGAAGTCACACATTTTACGCACTTTTAGCAATCCGAATCCACTTAAATTTCCCAACCATTTCGCCGTATCCACCCATTCCTGCTACGTGGCCACGTTTCCGAACGGAAAATTGTGTAAAAGCAACAAATTTTTCCCCAACAGCCGGTAAACACGCTATCATTCAAATGGGAGAATTCGTAATAGGAAGAGCGTGATTTTTAACACCCCGACTGCCACAGGCGGGTACGTCTGCACAGGTGGGTATACGCCAGCAAAGGTATAGTTAGCATTCATTATTAGGAAACAAATGCGCAAAGGAATATGCATGTGCAGCACAACATGTATTTTTTGATGGGCAACAGCGCACATGCGGCGGGAAGAGAGACGGCCATAATGTAATCTGCGTACATAATGGTCAAAGGGCGGCAAATAAAATTTTAACAAAAGCAGATAAAGTTATGATTATGAAGATGCAACAGTAACAGCAAAGCGTCTTCTGGCACAATTTGATGTGAGCAGCACATGACTTTCTCGCCAAACTTAAATTCATTTTCATCAAACAACATAATAATTCCGAGTGTGAGTCATTTATGCCCGTTATTATCGTTTACCAAATGGCAACAAGCATATGCATATGTTCGACGATTTGAATTTGTTTACGCTATTTGCTTTCAATAAAGTATAAGACATTACATTATTACTTTCCTTATATACATAGTATAATGTATAAGGAAAGTATTGTGACGGGGTCGAAAATTTGAATTCGAGTCTTCGACGGGAGAGCACGTTTCAAGCATCCCTGATCACGAATCGGACATTTTTGAGGTGATGGCTGTGTGTGTGTGTATGTCTCAGTGAGTCTGTGGAGACGATATTTAACGAACGAATGGAGCGATTCGAATGAAATTTGGTACAAAAATTACAATCCGTGAATACTGGAAGCCTATTGTTTTTAAACACAATCAAATGTTCAGAACCCCCTATAAATTTTCGAGTGAAATTTTGAAATAATCATCAAAATTTCAAAATCTTTAATACAGTTACGCAAATAGGCATTTCTTATGTAATTTTTCCTTAGATAACGATTGACACAAACTTTAGAACGCTAGCATGAACCGTTCTCGAGATATTGCACATTTTTAAAAAAAATCATTAAAAAAAATCCTATTGAGAAACATGTTCACTTTTCATATGTAATATCATGCGATAAATTGGGTGACATCATTCCCGTGGATCTAGTTCGTTCCATTCATGAGAAAAGATAGTTTGAGCAATACTTTTGTATTTGAACGCCAATAGTCATTTATCTGCTATAAGAATAACTTATTTCTTCGTCCAGAACGCTTGGCGAGATTTTGGCGAAGAATTTGGAAGAAAGTCGCCAACTTGGCGACTTCTTTAAATGTGTGTTGTTAAATTAACGAAAATCTCGCCTAATGGATAAAAATGACGCTAAATTAATGAAAATGTCGAGTAATTGACGAAAATTCAATATCTTGGAAAGAATATATCTACTATAAAAATAATCTATTCTTTTTTTACTGTAAAAGTAGTAAATTCATTGCATTATATAAGGAAAGTTATGTGCTGGGCACATCAGATTTTTTTAAAATACGGTTTTGCAATAATAACACTTCGCCATACACAATTTTTCTGTCCAATTTTATAACCTTTAGCTGAATTATTAAATCTTAAACCAGAGTATATGTGCACCGAAGATTCTCCGCAAGCGTACAGTTAGGCCTAACCGACACTTGGCTCTTCCACAATTATTCTTCGGTCACTTTGAGGAAAAGAATATCATACCGATTTAATGAGACAATTTTGAGGCGTTTTACTAAGTTAAATAACGCTATATAGTTGTATACTAAAAATATTCTTTAAGAGGATATAATTGACATAAAAGAAAATCAAACTTAAGAATCATTTACATTTATAACCTTTCAATGAATAAAAATGTCCCCGTGATTTTGCGCGGGTACTCATTAGCAATGCATGAAATTGGGTTTAACTGCATAAAGTGGCACAGATACTTTTTTGAAAATAAACACTGAATTTGCAGTTTTAATGCAATTTTCGTTCATTCAACACTCGGCGTATTTTCAAATGGAGGTTTGGGAAAATGCCAAAAAATTTATATATTTCGAAAACGATTCATCTTAAAGTAATTCAGTTTATTTTATTCATTGTCGTCAAAAATGACGTATGAAACGTGCATTTAATTAATACATTTAAACTACATAATTTTATTTTTGTCGATTTTAGGGGCCATTTCACACACACGAACAAGAAAAAGGCAGTTCAATTTTTCCGAATTATACTAAAATCTAATCAGAACCAGGGAAATCCACAAGTGACTTACCATATTTTATAAAACTTCGACTAATTTTTGAGGCAAAGAGAGAGAGAGAGAGAGAGAAGAGAGAGAGAGAGAGAGAGAGAAGAGAGACTAATTTTTGAGGCAAAGAGAGATAGAGAAGAGAGAAGAGAGAGAGAGAGAGATCCCGTAATCTCCTTACTTCTGAAAATTAAAGAATTAAAGAAATACACACAGACAGAAAGATACATAAGCAGACAGATAGACACGCACACACCAAGCTAAAAATAATGGATTCGTGTTCCAGAGTGCCCAAAATGTTCAGATGTATCGAAAACTCAAGTTCAATTTTCTGTCCTATTACAATATTCTCCCATGTGTATTGTAGGGATGAGTATGTATTATAGGGAAAGTAAAATGTGCTGACAGTGCTTACTGTGTAATTTTAGCAGTGTTGGGAAAAAAACGGGTTTTAAAAAAAGGTAGGGGGAGGGGAGGAGAAAAACCATGGTTTAAACCAATGGGGTTTAAAACAGGCAACTCTGAACTTGAGTGCATGTGATTGTAGGCTCACCTTTTACAATAAGAGCTTTAAATGCCCTCTACACTTGAAGATTCCAGCCTCACGTGATTTTTTTTTTTATTTCCGATTGTCCCCATTATGGGATTCCCTCTTTTGCAAATCCTAATCAATCACCTGGGTTAACACGTTCGGGTGGGATTAAAAACACACAACGAAGGGGGGGGGGGGGGGTGATGATCCACTTTAGTGCAAAGTATCTTCAAACCACGTGTACACGAGTTATAACTAAGGCGCGGATTTTGATGAAATCTGCATTTTTTCTAATTTTTCCCTTTTATGGGCATTTTTGAGCATTTTCAGGGCATTTTTAAGGCAATATTTAGCATTTTTATAAGATTTCCTATATGTAGGGATTTTTTTTTTTCATTTTTAGTTTTCTATACTTTCTGTTGCAATGGGTGTTTTCTTCCTCTAAACTTCCTCTAAACCTAAAGTGCGAGTCTGCTCTATGTTTATCTTCATGAAAA
Organism: Amaurobius ferox; assembly: GCA_951213105.1. NCBI lineage: Eukaryota > Metazoa > Arthropoda > Arachnida > Araneae > Amaurobiidae > Amaurobius > Amaurobius ferox. Next base: position 39,166,643 of record OX578150.1, read on the forward strand.
TATATACATATATAATAGAAAAAAAAAACATATCTGTGTGTTTATTTGTCTCATCATCACGAGAGAACGGCTGCACAGAATTCCGTGAAATTTTGACAGTAGTCGTGAAATGGCCGCCTATTAAAATTTAGTCCATGTTTCGAGTTTCTAACACAAAGGGTTATCAAGATATTAATAAACAAGAAAAATTAATAATGTATAAAGCATTTATTATGAAACACTTTCCAGCTTCAATGCAATTTTATTTAAACATCTCTAAAATTCGATACATTCAGTGGTGATATTTTTTAAATTATCACAGTAGTACAATAATTTATTTTACTTAAAAATATGGAGGTAAAAGTACTTTTCTAAATGCTTAAAACTTCATCGAAAAAGGCAATATTATAAAATCGTCCGCTTCTCTATGTAAAATCAATGAATACTTCATTCATATCATATATATTCCAGACTCCAGAGGTAAATAATTTTGCGTTAAAAAAATTCAGCAATTCTTATACAACTCATCTTACAGCTTGATTTGTTTACATTCCGCATAAGTTAAAATTAGGCTTTGTTGTAGAAACAATCAAAGTTGGATGATCATTTAAACTCAAAAATATTGTAATTGCGTTGTCACAGAATATAGATGCACAGAAAATACGCCAAAATAAAGCGGTTTTAGGACCGATGCAACGCTAAATATGAATTTAAAAGAACTTCCCAGTATAAAAATCACGATTTTTATAATGGGAAAAAAAGATGGATGCGATATTTTAGTTTGAAGTGGGTCGCGTGATCTCTTTATATTATATGGGTGTAATAATTATTTTAATTTTTATTTTTAAAAAAACTACCGAACATATTTTGCTGAAATTTTTTTATATATTTTATAGGATAATTTGTGCATTTTAACTTCACTTAAAAAATGTTTGAAAAATCAGATCCCATAAGGTTCAATGTATTTCACTTCTTCAACTCAGGTTCAATCTAAAACTAATTGGGTGATATTATTCATTTATATTCCCATAGGTCCCACAGACCGTTTGAACAACATGCTAAAATTTCATTTTTACGGCAGTTCTCGTGCGAACGGACAGACAGACAGACAGAATGACCAAAGTCATAAACACTTTTCGACTATGTTAGAAAAGTGTTAATAAAAACGAACCTCCCATAGACATAACATTATACAGACGATATTTTAATCGCCAATTTATTTAAAGAAAAATATATTATGTTGCTTAGCAACGGAAATACATTTATACAGCAGACGATTTTATTAAATCTTTTTAAATTTAAATAATAAAAAAATGTATATAAATATAAATTTTATCGGAATTGCATTTTTGACAGGATTACGTCAATTAAGGCCTTCGGGTTTAAAGATTACGGGACAAGTATTGATATTTCAATTTCTTACGTCATCTGTTTTATTTTGGCAAACTTTTCAAATTCATCGTGTTTAACATATTGCGTCGAGTCGATTGTTGAAGCAAAATAAAAGTAGTACTGGTACATTTTCCAATACAATTTTAGCACTTTCATTTTGGCATATAATGAACTAATATATTTGTCACAAATTTGTTTACGAACGAGACCAGGATGTTTTATTCGCACGTGAAGGCAGTTTTGCGTTGCGAGAACAAATATTCTTACACATTTTAGGAGAATTAAATTAAAAATTTAGTAGAGTGTTTTGAATAACAGTATCATTTAGAAAACTATAAGAATTTGCACATAATTGCGAATTTTAATTTCCCTTATATTACATACTCCGTACGAGGAACAGGTATACTGCTAGTTCCAAATAAAAAGCAGGGCCTCCATCTACTTCCTATTCCAATCTTGAAGACCATTATTACTGCTCCACAAACTCTCATCTATAGCAATAAGTTATTGACGCTTCACACTGTCAACAATCTTTGGTGGTCATAAATCAATAGTCTGCATTATTGCTAGCACAAAATTACCTCCACTCCGGCAATAGGATCTTTGAATTAATTCACTTAGCGTCATTTCAAAGGGGATGATTCTGGAGAGAAGGAATTTGAATAAGCGACGGCAAATAGCAGCGAACCATGCGCTTTAGTATGCTAAATCAGTAGGGTCATGATTTTTATGACCTAAAAATTGTATGAAAATGTCCTATAAAAATACAGTTAAAACTAAAAAAAAAAGCCCTGCAAAATAATAACAAAGAAGAAAGAAACATTACGTAAAAAAATTCACATTTTTTATTTCCTTGCAAAATTAATTAAACAAGAAAGATCAATCATGAATAAAGCATTGATTATGAAACACTTGTCAACTTCATTGCAATTTTATATAAAAATCCCTAAAATGCGATACATTCCTCGGTAATATTTTTTAAATTATCGCAATACTACATTTATTTATTATATGTGAGAACTTCATCGAAGAAAATGAACTTCATTCAAATGACGGCATTGAAATATAAATTACCTGGTTTAAACATCTCTAAAATGCGTTACATTCCTCGGTAATATTTTTTAAATTATCATAATACTACAAGAATTTATTATATTTAAAAACTTCATCGAAAACAAATGAACTTTATTCAAATGACGTCATCGAAATATAAATCGCCTCTATATGAAAGCAGCGTTTCATTCATAACAATACTATAATAATTTATTTTATTTAAAAATTCGAAAAATTGTAATCTACCATATTTATTTTAAAATGTTAAACCTCTCTTATACATAAAATAATTAAACACTTGGGAAAATATTTATTATATAATATATCTCTTTTTTCTTTCTGGAGGATATAGCAAGGGTCAGAATTTAATTGAATTTGTTTTTCTCCCTATATTAAATAATTTTTATTTAAAAAACTACCTAACATATTTTGCTGAAATTTTTTTTATATATTTTATGGGATAATTTGAACATTTCCTAAAATTTTCGAAGCAATTCGTGAATTTTAAATTCGCTTAAAATGTGTTTGAAAAATTAGGTCCCATAGGGTTCAATGTATTTCATTTTTTCAACCCAGGTTCAATCCAAAACTAATTGGGTGATATTATTCATTTATATTCCCATAGGTCCCACAGACCGTTTGAAAAACATACTAAAATTTCATTCTAATAAAGTCATTTTTATAGCAATTATCGTGCTAACGGACAAACAGACAGACAGAATGAATGAACAAAGTCATAAACACTTTTCAACTATGTTGTAAAGCGTTAAAAAGTGAATGAAACAAATAAAAAAACTAATAAATATAATTTAATCTGCTAACTGTTGCTGTGTCAACTAAAATTATGTATTTTAATAACCAACACATAACCTATAAAACAAGGAATAAATAAGAAATACAACTTTTTTATACAGTTTCTGGGCCAAACTAAAAATGTATTACCGAAAACATGTCCTATAAGACAAAAAATAATAAACTATCCAGTTTGCTTTCTGTATTTTGGGAGCATGAAATACTTTTGCATTTATTTGAAAAACGCGCAATATCTCGAGAACGGTTCTACTAGCGTTCTAAAATATGTGCCATTCGTTTTAGAAAATTTCGTATAAAAAAATACGTACAAAGTGATTATTTGTGTAACCTTATTGAATGTTCTAATTTTTTTTTATGGCCTTTTTAATTATATGAATTTGTTTATGAACCTACATGAAGACTCAATTTGCCAGTCTTCATACAGGTTCGCAAAATTGTGGCACACCGCAAATTTTTTTGCTGCCTTTACAAGTATTATCTGTTCCACGCTGACGAGCGCAAAACCAAGCCATTGCAAGGAAAATCATATACTGCCCACACAGCGGATTTCTCAGCCATTCCTAAACTAACAGATCCCACTCCCGTCACCTCAGTATAACATCTAGAGGTGTCGGTGAGCTGCTAAACACCTATTACTGATATATAACCCCAAACATAAATAACAATATCCAGACGTATAGAATAGACCTACCTCTACCTTTTTGGAATTTTGAAAGGTAAAGATCAATGAATCAATCACGTTTTCCCTCCGGCACAGAAAATATGAAACAAAACAAGCGCCTTCGTATCCTTTGTCCTCCCTCTTCACCCCCCCCCCCCCCTTACGACACAGGCCTCTGTACTGGTACCAGCAAGATAAAGCCGCTCCTAGCACGTAATTTATTATAGGAACTAATTAAAGAACGCGCTTTCATTCTATATAACAAGGGTGCGGTTAAGAATACATTCTTTCACAACGCGGCTCTTAAAAAAAATGCAGAAGAGAAGAAAAAAGATACCCGTTAAAAAATTTGTAAAAATAAAATTTTAAATGAAGGTGGAAAATGTCGGGATTTTTTTGATTTTTTTTCGATAAACGCATCATGTAGATAAGCACGGCAACCCGTGAACAGCTGACCAAATCCAGCCTTCGAATTCTGTGCATTTAAATACGCACAGAACCCGCCTAAAAGGTACATTCCTAAAGCCAAGATAGCGCTCCCATTGCATCAGGGCCTTAGCCAGGGAGGAACCAGAGGGGCTGATCTCTCCCCCCCCCCTCCCCAAAGATATACTCAGCCACCCTGATAAAAATATTCTATGTGTAGCAGTGACGAAACTTCATTCAACATATCATCTAAATTTTTCTGGACAAATTGCGTTTTGGGAATATTTTTTATAAATTACTTCGTTGCACAGTACAGAAATAAGATTATTTTAATTTAGCTAAATCCGTGGTTTTGTGATCATCAATTTATTAGTACACTGTGTTATTTAGGTTGGTTTCTCTATTCGAATCAAATCTTAAAATCAATTTTTGACCCGCTTCCGAGCCGATTTTTTTGAAATTTTACACACATATGTATTTCCCGGCCACCCAAACTGTTACTCTAAGTCTTCGGACGAGTCGGTTGGTCTGGGCTTTCGACACATATGTATTTGAGATAACAAAACAACATTTTATCACTTTTGCGGTAATCCCCTACATGGATTTCATTATTATAGAAACTACATCGTTTGCTCATGTTAAATTAGTTCTTCGAAATTGTTGTAACTATGACAAACCATTTCATTTTATAAATCGTCTGCCTCTCTATGTAAAATCAATAAATATTTCATTCATATCACTTATGTTCTAGACTCCCGAGCTAAATAATTTTGCATGAAAAAGATATTCTGTATGCTACAGTTTAGCGCTAAAATTAGGCTACGTTGTCGGAATAAAGTTTAGTGGCCATTTAAAATATTGTAATGGCGTTGGCACAGAATTTAGATACACAGATAATACTCACAAATAAAGCTGTTTTATGACGGATGCAACACTAATTATAAATTTAAACATCTACGGTACACACTGCGGGAAAAAAATGGAAGTTATATTTTATTCTACAATGAGTCACGCGATCTCCTCATAATATGGGTATAATTATTATTTAAATTTTTACTTAAAAACTACCCAACATATTTTGCTGAAATATTTTTACACATTTTATGTGAAAATTTGAATATTTCCAAAAATCTTCGAAACAATTTGTGAATTTTAACTCAGCTTATCAGTTTTTGAAAAATTAAGTCCTATATAGGGTACAATGTATTTCATTTTTTCAACCCGGATTAAATCCTAAACTAATTGGGTGATATTATTCATTTTCATTCTCAAACATCCCGCATTACGTCTCAACAATATACTAAAATTTCATTTTGATAAAGTCATTTTTACGACAGTTATCGTGCGAACGGACAGACTAGAATGACCAAAGTCATAAGACTTCAATCATGCTCTTATTTTGCGAAAGTCAAGATCACTTTTACTAATTCAATTTTTGAATTAGACTTTCTTGAAAATTCCCTGGATTATTTCTCAATCAAATTCCCTTGTTAATGACCATTATCCCTTCTTCCACTCCGCCTGGAAATCTCCAGTATAATTTTCCATTCCGGCCTTTTTCCTTCACCCCCCCCCCCCCCCCTCCCCGAATTTTTAGATATTTGTCTACAATTTTATTTGACAAAATTAGCTCATAATTAGCTTAAAGTTAACCTTCGAAACCAGTTGATTCCTTCATATTCGTGATTCACTTTTATTCTTTTTATTTTTCGCCAATTGTTTTGCCTTCATTTTCAATTATTTCCTACTTATTTCTCTGGTTTGTATTTTCGACAGCTTGTTCAAACGTCTCATGTTCTTTAAGTTTTCAGAAAGGTTTGCTCGCTATTCAGTTGTTCATATTCGCACTGTAATACATTCTCCGTTCAGTCTTTATTTCCCGCTATTCTTTCTTTCCTCCGTGGTTTTTTGCGTCCATCCTTAGTATCGTTTTTCCTTGGTTCTACCTCTTTCATTTCTCCTCGCAAAGATGGCAACATTTCAACCTATTTACCGTAGATAGCGTACTGGGTTGAATATGCAAGGATGTGTTTCTTGATTATCCTAAAGGAAAAGCTGTTTTATTTTTGTTGTTTTTTCTTTGCGCCATTGAAACCAGTTTACTCCAAAATGCCAGTGTATGCTGTATTCATAAAGATATTTTATTTCAGTTTTACCAACAGCTGTTTTATATTAATTTAAGTTAGAAAGGTTGGGAACCATTTCTTTAGAAGTTCCAAGCTTCTTTTATAACTTAGATTTTAAGTGATGCATATAGAACCAACAGAAATGCCTGCCCCCCCCCCCCCCCCCCCCCAGGTTGGCGGTTCTAAGCGACAACCTAGGTTCACAGATGCCTAAAATCGGCCATGACCACAATTAATCGAAAGACAAAATTCAGAAACCTTCACATCTATATTCACAGCAATTTCGCGAAAATTACTTCAAAGAACAGCACACACCTAAACTATCCGTTCGGTATCAGGCGGGTGGGGCCAGCAATGCAGAAATATTTTTCTCAAGAACGCCCTTGAGAGACCGCGCGCACGGCGGCCGCCCAAAATACGAGATAACTTGCAGGACGTGGAGGTATGGGGCGACTGGAAAACGTGCAGCGCCACTTCTTGCAGAATAGATAGAGAATTCTTTTTTGGCCTGATCGTGACTTGTCATAGTTGGGGCGGTATATTTTTGTCGCCGTTACAATCTATCCGAGATGACGTGTGTCAGATCACGTTCGAAACCTGGCACCTCGGCAGCGCTTTTGAAGAAATGTCGAATTTGCCACGCTTCACCTACGAATTGCTAATTCTCTCGACTCAGGGGCTCCAAAGTACGGGCCGAATCCGGTCCTCGGAATGTATTTATCCGACCCACGTACTTTTTAATAAATCAAATAATAATTTCCATTGGGAGGATGCCAAAATGATGGTGTTCTTGTATGCAATACACAAAATTTCTACGATTGGCGACAATATCGGTTCTATTCTTCGTCATAAAAGTTATATTTTTTTGTCGCTAAAAATCAAATATAACAATCCTAAGCATTTTCGTACGTTCTGAAACTTGCGCCATTTATTTCTGAATGAAAAATTACGTATAAAATTAATTAATTTAGCAATACTGGAAATCATGATTTTTTTTTTTCAAAAAATCATTCGAAAAGCGTGCAGTATCTCGAGAACGGTTCATGCTATCGCTGTAACGTTTGTATCATTCGTTTTCTAATGGAATTTTACGTATGAAATGATTATTTATTTATCATTATTGTAAGTCCTAAATTTTTTCTGAATGTTCAAAATATTCATTTAAAAATTGAGAAGGGGGGGGGGGAGGGTCTTTCGTACATTCGATTGAATTTATAATCCAACAGAGTTCCAATACTCACAGATTGGAATAATTGTACCAAATTATTTTTGATAAGCTTCATTCATTCGTGAAATATCGCGTCCACAGACTCACGGATACACACAATAACATACAAACACACACAGAGACATCATCTCACAAACGTTCGATTCGAGTTCATGGAGGTTTAAATAAAAAGTGTTCTTCCATCGAAAACTCAAATTTCAATTTCCCGACCCCGTCACAATTCTTTTCCTATACAGGGAAAGTACCAGAGCAATTTAAAAACCCTGTGAAAATCCCGAACCTTTAAGGGGCCTTTCTTGGCTGGTGCCCCAAGTTAAGCTTTGTTAGCTTCATAGCAAATTCGCCACTGACTACTAGAGAGAGATTCAAACAGGATAAAAGGCTCTTTCTCAGTTTTTCAAGGTCTGTTGGATGAAGTCAGGCATCAGCCTCCATTGACAGAAGTATGTCACATGTTAATGGTAGATGGATTCAAAAGGAACTCACTCAATAAATAAGAACTCACACAGAAGATTCGAATCTTAACCCACGGTCTCAAGGATGTAGCCAGGACAAAGCAACCATTTTCAAAAAAGATATTTTATTTTACATTTACGAGTTCTCATTAACGCGTGTTTTCCTCCACACACGGCTGATCCGGAAAACATGGTATAAAGAAGGTAAAATACGTATCGAGATAAAGAAAGTGCACTTGGCAATTTTTATGAAAACGGAAAAATTATCGGCATAATATAAAATCCCGTGATAAAAAAAATCGCCAGTGCTTCTATACTACGGAGACGAAATGGTTTTGCGTGAATAACATTTTCTTTGCAAGGGGTTTATCTTCTTCAGACATCTTCATAACAGTTCAAAATATCGAAATGTGAACCACTATATTTCAGAATTAAAGAACCTGGTCTGAAATCCAATTTAGGCTTTTCAAAGGGCTACAAATCACTTCTTATAGTTCATAGCTTGCAACTTACAGTTTTCGAGATATAAGCATCACAAACATGAAAAACGAAACATTTTTCAATCTTCTTAAACTTGTGAAGACGATTCGCTGAAAACTATAATAGCTTTGAAAAACAAATTAACTGAATTTCCTACTGAATATTTTATGTCGCTTACTGTTTATGTCTACCTTTTATAGTTTAGGATAGGAATCCACAAACTTTTTGAGCGGAGGGCCATATTAGAATATTGAAAGTGCACAAATTAACTGAAGAGTGGCTTAACTCGACTCTCTCATACTAGAATTCATTTTTAAATAACTTGTGATTTTTTTTTGTTTTTCAAGCACATTTTGAAAAAAAAAAAAAAAAAAATTGAAAAATTTGTATTGTTGATCCAAATGTTCACAATTATACCGTGTTACCATTCATTTTAAAGAGTTTAGAAATTTTCCTCCTAAATTTTCGAATGAAATTTTGAAAAAATCGTCAAAACATCAAAACCACTAATAAAGTTACGAAAATAGACATTTCTTAAGTAATTTTTCATTAGAAAACGATTGACATAAATTTTAGAACGCTAACATGAACCGTTCTCGAGATATTGCACATTTTTCAAAAAAATTATCAAGAAGTCATATAAAATAAAAATAAAAATAATTCCTATTGAGAAACATGTTCACTTTTCATATGTAATACCATGCAATAAATTGGGTGACATCATTCTTGTGGATCTAGCTCGTTCCATTCATGAAAAAAGATACTTTGAGTAATACTTTTGTATTTGAAAGCCAATAGTCATTTATCTGCTGTAAGAATAACTTATTTCTTCGTTCATAGCGCTTGGCGAGATTTTGGCGACAAATTTGTCGGAATGTCGCCAACTTGGCGACTTTTTGAAATGTCGCCAAATTAACGAAAATCTCGCCAAATGAATGAAAATGACGCTAAATCAATGAAAATGACAACCAATTGTCGAAAATTCAATATCTTGGAAAGAATATTAGTATCTACTATAAGAAAAACCAATTTTTTTTACTGTAAAAGTAGTAAATTCATTACATTATATAAGGAAAGTCATGTGTTGCCCACATCAGATTTTTTTGCAAGAAAATGTTTGGAAAATCCATGCCGTTAGTCGAAATGATCGCAATTTTGGCATAGTTTGTTCAAAGTACCTTGGTACTAACCTATCATTTTAAAGGACTTGAAAAAAAATCTCTCTATTGGTACCAAGTTTGATAATGTATCCCCTCGGGAGGGGGCTAATGGCGTCACAAACACAAAAATTGTATCGCGGCTATTTTTCACTACAATGATTGAAATTGTTAAGTTTCGTGATGATTGAACCATAAATAATCCCTATTATGTATAATTATGCCAAATTTTGTCATATTAAGAAAATATAATATTTCCGATAAATTTTGAATAAGGTTTTGCTCGAATTCAAAAAAATTCTATCTAGTTCTAGATTTTTCGTTAACAAAGCCGGATATAAAAGTTTCATGAAAATCCATTAATATTTATGGCAGCTATCGTGTGCACATAAAATCGACCACAGACAGACATCACTCTAAAAATAGTCAAAACATGTTCAGAAGGTCCTACCTAACATTGAAATCAAACTCTCAAAATCAATTTTGGAATCAAACTCTCAATATCAATTTTGGAATCAAACTCTCAAAATCAATTTTGGAATCAAACTCTCGAAATCAATTTTGGAATCAAACTCTCGAAATCAATTTTGGAATCATACTTTCGAAATCAATTTTGGAATCAAACTCTCGAAATCGAAAATTTTCGTTAAACAAATACTTTCTCTATAGTACTACATTCTATAGTATGGAAAAAGTAAATATTAATTTTTTTTTTTTTTACTTTCTCGTATGTAGTATTGAGAAAGTATTATTTTCACGAAAATTTTCGATTTCGAGATTTTAATGCCGATATATGTCTTCGGAATTCCTGAACACGTTTTAACAATTTTTCAATTGATGTCCGTCTGCGACCGACTTCTTGTGTATACGACAGCTGCCACAGATATTAATATTAATGGATTTTCACGAAACTTTATATTCTGCTTTGATAACAGGAAATGTAGAACTTGATAGAATTTTCTGAAATTTTTTTAAATATGTTTATTGGTTTTGAAAGCTTGATGCCCAGTAATACAAAAGAAAATAATTGATTCCACTATTTAATTTTAAAATTTTATTTTTAATAAATCACTTTAAATAGATTGAAAAATATTATTTTGAAGTACTAATTTTGTAAATAAAATTCATAGACATATTTACATAATTGTATTACATAGTGAATTTCTTTAAACAAATATCGAGTAAAAGGTAAAATATCCATATAACCCACCACCACACACCCCAAACTATACAGGGTGTCCAAAAAAATTGAAACGTGCTTTAATTCTTTACCTGTTGGAGATAAGTGGGCAATGTAAATTGCAAACATTTTGAAAGTAAGGTAGGAAATAAGACTACGTTAATGAAATAGCCCTCCAATTCATTTTAAAAAAGTTACACTTTTTAAATTTTTATACGACCCCCTTAGACAAATTGGGTCAATCAGAAAATTTTTATTTTTAATGCAACAAGATCATTAAAAGAACTGCATATCTGCATCTTTAAAATTAACTGAATTATGATAAAGGAAAAAATCTGACTTATGCCACTTTTCTGTACCATGTGAAAGGCTGTTTCATCAGTGAAAATAGGGATCATAAACAAAGTGACGGAAATTGTTTAGATCAAAAATACGTTAATATGTGTCAAAAATTTTTATCACAAATGCATCTAAATAAAGCATTACATAGACAGAGATTATATAAAGCAGTGGTACTCACTTTGCGGTTGGATATCCTATGTATTATCATCCAGTTTTATCTCTTTTGTGATATGTCACAAATTTACATTTCTAATTTAATATATGGCCCCATTCACAATATTCAATTAAGTATAACTCGCTCAATTTTAAAGATACAAATATGCGGGTTTTTTTTTTTTTTTTTTTTTTTTTTTTGTAATGATCTTGTTGCATTAAAAATAAACATTTTCTGGTTGACCCAATTTGTCTAAGGGGCTCGTAAAAAAATTTAAAAAGTGTCACTTTTTGAAAATGAATGTGAGGACTATTTCATTAATGTAGTCTTATTTTCTACCTTACTTTCAACATTTTTGCAATTTACATTGCCCACTTATCTCCAACAGGTAAAGAATTAAAGCGCGTTTCAATCTTTTTGGGACACCCTGTATACAATTATAATCCAAAATATTATGCTCCACCAAAGCTAAAATCTTTATATAATTTTGATTCAATGGCAGTTTTTAAATATGAAAATACTTACGTTTCATATGTCCGACAAGGTGCATGTGAACTAATGATTCATCAATGAAATATTGCACACCTACAAAAAGTAAAATAAAGAAATGTAAAGACAGAACAAATAAAATGTGTTACATTAATACACTACAAAACTTTTACAAAAGTGCTATATCAACTGATTGAAAAATTTAAAATATTCAATGACATGCGGAATAAAAGAGTATGGACAAAAGGAAAGGAAAATATTTGTATTATTTGTCATAATAATACACTGTCTCTTCATTACACTGTAATCTGATGTATCACATAAATTTCCCTGGATAAACAAATTTAGATATTCTAGGAAATCTATATACACATATGCAAAGCCAATATCCGTATGTTACGCTTGGAGACAAAGTTAGAGCAATATCGCAAAACTTCCCTTTTACATATCTCTAAATTAAAAAAAAAAAAGTAGCTTAGCCTCAAGTATATCTATGCTTCGTACTGCGAAAACTACACATAAAAATATAAAATTTAGTATATTTGTAGTAAAAGGTTTTGGGGACCACGCTGAAATAAATAGTCTATGCTTCGTACTATGAAAACTATGAAATGTACTATATGCTTCGTACTGCGAAAACTACACATAAAAATATAAAATTTAGTATATTTGTAGTAAAAGGTTTTGGGGACCACGCTGAAATGAACAGTTTTTCGATATATATATTGTAGTTTAAGAAATATTTAATGTCAAAGACAAAATATTTGAGCTGCGAGTTCGCGTCCTGGACAGACTAACAATAGCAAAACCACGATTTTTGCAGGCAGGTACCTATATAGTTGAATTTTTGTAGTTGATGTAGTTTACGAGATATTTTACTTTTTATGTGAAAAATGTTCTTTCGTATCTGCACGTCTATCGATTTTCTCTGTCTCGTACCGTAAAAACTATAGCATACAAAAACATGAAATTTGGAACATTTATAGAGAAATAATAAGATAGCATGATGAAATAAACCATCTACCGATTTACACTTTAAATTGGCTTGAAAGAGCCCGCGAAGCGAGTTACGGGGGTTGGCAAAACGTAGCGAGCAGGGGGGAGGGTTAAAGCTCCCTAATACTATCAATAATAATAATAAAAACATGTAGCTCCGTCGTCTGTAGCGGAAAATCTAAGCAATCCACAGCCATGAAGATTGGTACAGGGGTACCTCGGCTTCCGAGAAGAAACACCTGATCGAGATTTACTTAAAATTCACATTAGTTTTTAGACATTTAATGTTGAAGCGCCGATTTGGACGATTTTCCCACAAATCGGTTCCTTGGTGATCGAAAATACTATCGCAGAGATTCCATCTTAAGACCATCAACTTGAAGAATTAATTATCTTTCGAAAAATCCATTGAGCGGATCCCGCACCATCCACAGACGAATATTCGCAAATTTTTGAAAAATATATACATTTCGTGTTTTGAAACCGTAGTTGCTTTAAAAATTCCGACAAAGAAACATTGACTGACAACTCAATTTTATAATTTAACAACAGCTTTTAACAGGTTATTTATTACACACTGCTCATAAAACCAAAATATTGCTCCTGGAATCATTCGTTCATTAATTATGATTTTTACTTTCCTTATATACATAATGTATAAGGAAAGTATTGTGACGGGGTCGAAAATTCGAAATCGAGTTTTCGACGGAAGAGCACGTTTCAAGCATCCCTGTTCACGAATCAAACATTTTTGAAGTGATGTCTGTGTGTGTGTGTGTGTGTGTGTGTGTGTGTGTGTGTGTGTGTGTGTGTGTGTGTGTGTGTGTGTGTGTCAGTGAGCCTGTGGAGATGATAACTGACGAACGAATGGACTGATTCGAACCAAATTTGGTACAAAAATCACAATTCATAAACACTGGAAGCCTATTGTTTTTATACGCAATCGAATGTTCAGAACCCCCCCTAAATTTTCGAATGAAATTTTGAAAAAATCGTCAAAAAATCAAAACCACTAATAAAGTTACGTGAATAGACATTTCTTATGTAATTTTTCATTAGAAAACGATTGACATAAATTTTAGAACGCTAACATGAACCGTTCTCGAGATATTGCACATTTTTCAAAAAAATTATCAAAAAGTCATATAAAATAAAAAAATATATTTCCTATTGAGAAACATGTTCACTTTTCATATGTGATACCATGCGATACATTGGGTGACATCATTCTCGTGGATCTAGCTCGTTGCATTCATGAAAAAAGATACTTTGAGTAATACTTTTGTATTTGAACGTCAATAGTCATTTATCTGCTGTAAGAATAACTTATTTCTTCGTCCATAACGCTTGGCGAGATTTTGGCGACGAATTTGGCGGAATGTCGCCAACTTGGCGACATTTTTAATTGTTGCCAAATTAACAAAAATCTCGCCAAATGGATAAAAATGACACTAAATCAATGAAAATGACGACTCATTGAAGAAAATTCAATATCTTTGAAAGAATATAAGTATCTACTATAAGAATAACATTTTTTTTATCTGTAAAAGTGTAAAAGTATTAAATTCATTGCATTATATAAGGAAAGTCATGTGTTGCCCACATCAGATTTTTTATAAAATATTCATCTATCGCTGATTTTTAACAAACTTCACTATTCCGCGGAAGGGCGACGTCGAACATTCTTTCCCTTTGTAAAGGCAAAGGCTCCCATATAGAGTATTTAGGAGCCCTAGCAATCAGACTTGATATAACGTGACGTCATTCGTATAGTATATAGTGTCTCCTTCGATAGTGGTGGATATCGTCACTATCGGCGCTGGCGATTCTAAGCGCTCGGCTTGACACAACTAGAAAATAGAATACAAAAATACTGTGTCCAGGATATTTTTTTAATTGAAAGGATTTTCCTTTAAAAAACGTATTGTTGATTTTAAAGTTTAACATCCCCATTTGAATGCACCCCATACGCTTATTTAAGACGTATCGAACGAGCTCATTTGGGGCCCATTGAGCCCCCACGGAGATCGAAAAGCGTAATTAAGACGTATCAAAAGAGCTTATTAAGAGTATATTACGCCAGTGCAAAGGGTGAAAGGCGTATTTATTTTCCAGATTAGGCGATCACTCCAGATATTTTGTTATAGTTTTAAATTAAAAACATTTCACAGCTGGAGAATAGCACATATTAGCAACCTATAAAGGATGCCATTCGCTTTTAAATTAAAAACAAACAGTACACATAAATTGACTCTGTTTAAGATTTTCAGACCAATGTAAGTTTTAGGACCTTCTGAGCACGTTTTGACTATTTTTAGAGTGACTATTTTCAGAGTGATTAAAAGAGGACTCTTTAGAGACTCTCTAAATCCAGAAGGTGTTGGTCAAGCTTGGTATTAACCAAAAGATTTTTTTCAAGGCCTTAAAAATTAAGGGTAACATGCTATAGTTGGATCATTTGGACCAACAATACAGTTTTTTCAAAAATTTTCATGCAAAATTAAAAAAAAAAATTACTTAAAAATGGATTCTGGTACGAAAAAGTCGAGTTGAGCTACACTCCAATTAATTTTTTTCAATTTTCAAGAAATGTTGTGGGCCTTTCGCCTGCCCGATCTCTGAAAAATCAATATGCCTCTCTTAGCTTAACTTATTGAAATAATAGCACCGAATTTTGTTTGACTAACTATTTGTACGACAATTATCGTGCCCACAGATATATTGCAAAAATTGGTATTTTCGTTTTCAGCGGTGTTTAAAACGTGTCAATCCTTTCAAATAGGATAGTCAGATCTCTGTCCTACCACAATACTTTCCTTTCGATTAAAAAAATAAGTACCGTCTGGCATCGAGGGGGGGGGGGGGCGGAGGAGTTAAGGGCTCTGTGAAGGCCCCAATTTAGCCCATCTCCTCTGGAGAAAAATATTACAAGTTTTTCTTTCCGGTCCTCACGATAGTACAGCCGTCTCTATATCGCACGATACGCCATTTAATATTGTGTTATCAGGCACAGAAACAGCACTCCCGAAAACTTATCCACAGACAAAATCTTTCAACCCCGAAGACGGAAAAAAGTCCTATCGATCGGCCCACCAGCGCAATATTTTTCGCTCCTATCTGATCCTCACGGCCAAGAGTCGATATTTGGGACCAGCAGTCAATAAAAATCTTTTACTGCGTAGAGAGCGAGAAAAATAATTTTCAGTTATCGGTCGGAGCTGAAAACTCACCAAGAGAGATGCAATAGTGGTTCCGTACGATAAGCCAGGCGGTTGCACATTAGAGGCCGAAAGGAGCCCCGGCTTGGATACTACTCGACCCGGACTGGGAGCCGGGTCAGATTAATGATGAGGGAATAGAGAAGAAGATTGAGGTTTTGAACTAAAGTGGATACATGACATTGCATACAGAGAGAAAAGAAATAATAAAGATACACACACCAAGTTAAACTTTTTGGTATTCTAAAGCAGTGCTTCTTAAACTTTTTCATATTACGCCCCCCGCGAAATGCAAAAGACTTTTGTTTTTGATGACCAACAGTACTTTGTTTACCATTACTTAATATAGGGACATTTTTTTAAATTAAAAATAATAGAACATTTCATTTACTTAAAAAAAACTTTAAAAGCACAAATAACAACAACAATGCAGCATACAGCTGTTTCGAGGATACGCTGGATTCCTTTCGTCAGTGCAAGAGAATCAACAAACCCGAAGTCCAAAAGAGGAATGGACCGGCCCGTTCCTTATCCTTCGCACAAAGTGCATTGTACTTATTGATTAATAATATTTATAATGAGTTATATATTTAGAGTGAATTACATATTTATAGTGGTTGATTGGTAATATTAGCAAGAGAATCATCAAACCTGAAGTCCAAAAGAGGAATGGACCGGCCCGTTCCTTATCCTTCGCACAAAGTGCATTGTACTTATTGATTAATAATATTTATAATGAGTTATATATTTAGAGTGAATTACATATTTATAGTGGTTGATTGGTAATATTAGCAAGAGAATCATCAAACCTGAAGTCCAAAAGAGGAATGGACCGGCCCGTTCCTTATCCTTATCCTTCGCACAAAGTGCATTGTACTTATTGATTAATAATATTTATAATGAGTTATATATTTAGAGTGAATTACATATTTAAAGTGATTGACTGGTAATATTAGCAAGAGAATCATCAAACCTGAAGTCCAAAAGAGGAATGGACCAATTAGGTCCATTCCAATAATGACCCTATAGCCCTGTTCACATGCACATTTTCAACCCGGTATTATAGCTGCATTCTGCCTGTGTTGATGAATTTCGAAGTTTTCTCTCAAATTTAAAAACATTCTATCTAGTTCTGGATTTTTCGATAACAAAGCCGGATATAAAGTTTCGTGAAAATCCAATAATATTTGTAGCAGCTATCGTGTGCACAAAAAATCGACCACAGACATATAAGACATCACTCCAAAAATAGTCAATACGTGTTCAAGAGGTCACACATATTGGCATCAAAATCTCGAAATTAAAAATTTTCGTGAAAACAATACTTCTCAATAAATACTACGTATGAAAAAATAAAAATACTTTTAACAGCGGTATTAGTGGTATATGGGATTTTTTTGTATCTGTGCCATGCAGTAAGGCGGTAAAATATATTTTGAAATGAATATGCATTTTTTTCTCTCCCATATCGATTTGTCTTGAATAAAGTATTTTGAAAAGGTGTTACTCTTCTTCCACTAATTCAAATTTATACATCATAATCCAGCCTAAAAAATCTGATGTGGGCAACACATGACTTTCCTTATATAATGTAGTTAATTTACTACTTTTACAGTAAAAAAAATAGGTTATTCTTATAGTAGATACTTATAGTCTTTCCAAGATATTGCATTTTCGTCAATGAGTCGTCATTTTCATTGATTTAGCATCATTTTTATCCATTTGGCGAGATTTTTGTTAATTTGGCAACATTTTAAAAAGTCGCCAAGTTGGTGACATTCCGCCAAATTCGTAGCCAAAATCTCACCAAGCGTTATGGATGGAGAAATAAGTTATTCTTACAGCAGATAAATAACTATTGGTGTTCAAATACAAAAGTATTACTCAAAGTATCTTTTTTCATGAATGGAACGAGCTAAATCCACGAGAATGATGTCACCCAATTTATCGCATGATATTATATATGAAAAGTGAACATGTGTCTCATCAGTTATTTAATATTTTTTTTAATTTATGGGATTTTTGGATAAATTTGTTTGAAAAATGTACAATATATCGAGAACGGTCCATGCTAGAGTTCTAAAGTTTATGTCAATCGTTTTCTAAGGAAAAATTACATAATTCTATTTCCATAACTTCATTAAAGGTTTTGAATTTTTGATGATTTTTTCATAATTTCACTCGAAAATTTAGGGGGGTTCTGAGCATTCGATTTCGTTTAAAAACAATAGGCTTCCAGTATTCACGGATTGTGATTTTTGTACCAAATTTGATTCGAATCGCTCCATTCGTTCGTGAGATATCGTCTCCACAGATTCATTGACACACATTGACACACACTGACACACACTGACTGACACACACACACACACACATCACTTCAAAAATGTTTGATTCGTGATCAGGGATGCTTGAAACGTGCTCTCCCGTCGAAAACTCGAATTCGAATTTTCGACCCCGTCACAATACTTTCCTTATACATTATGTATATAAGGAAAGTAAAAAACAAAGATTAAATGAGAAAAAAAAATTTGTTTTTGAGTTTTAAGAATGAATTCTTTAAACAGTGTCATGGAATAAAGCTTTTTAATGTATATAAAAATAGGCATATATTTTCAGTTTTAAAAATATATCAAATTTAATTATCGCTTATTATTTTAAACTTTAGTTTAATTTATAATATTTCGCATTTATACATAAAGGTACTTCCAAAAACGGCAATAATAAAATATTTGTTTAGTTTTTCATTTCCGAAGATTTGTTATATTTAAAGAGATAAAATAATAACATGAAACAATAAATTACAAATAATACACTTTTAAAAAAAGCAATTAAAATTAAATATATAGCATAGTGTTAGGTTCATCAATGTACACGTTAAGTCTATCTATACTATATGGCACTTAAGTTAATTCACGAACCTTTCTATACAAAGTTATTGGGGTGCCTAAACACTTTTCTAAGAAACCTGTAATAATTCAGCCGGGGGAATTGATATCGGCGCATTATAGCAACTTTTACATAAAACTTTATTAAAAAAAATAGGTGCTAAACTTAAAAATTAGCCAATATACAGGGTGTCCCAAAAAGATTGAAACGCGCTTTAATCCTTTAGCTGTTGGAGATAAGTGGGCAATGTAAATTGCAAAATGTTGAAAGTAAGGAAGAAAATAAGACTACGTTAATGATATAGTCCTCCCATTCATTTCCAAAAATTGACACTTTTCAAATTTTTATACGACCCCCTTAGACAAATTGGGTCAATCAGAAAATTTTTAATTTTAACGCAACAAGATCATTAAAAAAACCGCGTATCTGTATCTTTAAAATCAACTGAATTATGATAAAGAAAAAAATCTGACTTATGCCACTTTTCCGTACCATGTGAAAGGCTGTTTCATCAGTGAAAACAGGGATCATAAACAAATTGACAATGGAAATTATTTAGATAAGAAAAAAGTACTTAATTATTGAAAAAGTACTCAGTTATTGAAAAGTACTTAAGAATCCGTGATTGCATCGTCAGCCTACGCGGAATTCGCAAAAATGTCTCCTATGTATTATCATCCAGTTTTATCTTTTTGTGATAAGTCACAAATTTACATTTCTAATTTGATATACGGTCCCCATTCACAATGTTCAATTTTCGATTAAATATAACTTGCTCAATTTTAAAGATACAAATATGTGATTTTTTTTAATTTGCATTAAAAATAAAAATTCTCTGATTGGCCAAATTTGTCTAAGGGGGTCGTATAGAAATGCAAAAAGTGTAACCTTTTGGAAATGAATGGGAGGACTCTTCCATTAACGTAGTCTTATTTCCTACCGTACTTTCAACATTTTTGCAATTTACATTGCCTATTTATCTCCAACAGGTAAAGAATTGAAGCGCGTTTCAATCTCTTTGGGACACCCTGTATATTCGAGCAATCCAATCATTTACAAGACAATCAATAACAACCTTTCCCTGCATATAGAACGCAAGAAAAAAAAATTAAAAATATTTCCAGTTTACCATCATTCGGAACCCCCTAAGTAACAGAGTGATCTGCAATGGTGGTTCTCCACGATAAGCCAGGACGGTTGCACATCAGCCCAATCAAGAGAGCTCAAGTAGATGGTTGTTTGACACGCTAATGACAAAGGCACTGTCGATTAAAGATGGCTATTAAGAGCAGGCAATAAGCGTTAGCCTTAATTCAGAAGTCGTTAGGGTTGTCGTAGAAACACGTCTCCTTAATACAACCAAATGAAACAGGGGTGAAACAGTGGAAATAGAAGAAACTTGTCTATAAAAGATTTTATCAGTAGGTAAAAACACTGTGCAAAGGATAAGGAAATTTAAAACAACGTAATTACAGGCAAATTAATAAACAATGCAGCATACAGCCGTTTCGAGGATTCGCGGGATTACATTCTTCAGTACTTGAGCTACCCACAATCCCGAAGTCAAAAAGAAGAACTAGTCCCGGATTGTTGGGTTGGGACCAAAGACCTATTATCAGAGCTAAATTGTTCCTCGAAGGTTGGGACATTTCTGTTGTGCAGGAGCGAATTGGCGCCATCAGACCGGGCTGAGCAAATGACTTGCTCGGCCCATCTGTATCAACAGTTATTCCCGAATACAGCTTTTCCTCAATTGTCTATCCCAAAAAAATTCACAATAAAATTAAAATAAATAAAAAAATTAATAAACAAAAATAATAACTTTTAAAAATATAATTTTAAATATTTAATATATAATGTAAGCAAAGTGAATTTCCCCATATTCAGACTAAGCTGTCACCTAGGGATCCTTCGAAAGCTGATAAAAACCTCTATTCTTCTGTTGTCACCACAAAAATAAACATTGCTCGATTGAAATAGAAACTGCGAAACTAACGATGGGATATTGTTTGCATCGAAACTAAGATTAATATACGGGAAATATAAAAATTGCAATTTTTAGCATTTTAAAAATAAGAGGAAGTGCATTTACATTTGGTGGTATGCCACTGGGTCGGGGGAGCCCTCGTCGAAACAGGCTCATTTGTGAAAAATATATTCAATTTTAGCACGTATGACACATTAAATTTGTACAATGTGATGTAAATTCGCAACAAATTCTAAATGTCAAAACATCTTTAAGCCAAGAAAATGTTATATAAATCAAAGGTTAGCCAATTATCTAAACAAAAAAAATCTGATGTGGGCAGCACATGACTTTCCTTATACAATGCAATGAATTTACTACTTTTACAGTTAAAAAAAATAGGTTATTCTTATGCCAGATATTTATATTCTTTCCAAGATATTGAATTTTCGTCAATGAGTCGTCATTTTCATTGATTTAGAGTCATTTTTGTCCATTTGGCGAGATTTTCATTAATTTAGCAACATTTTAAAAAGTCACCAAGTTGGCGACATTCCACCAAATTCATCGCCAAAATCTCGCCAAGCGTTATGGACGGAGAAATAAGTTATTCTTACAGCAGATAAATGACTATTGGTGTTCAAATACAAAAGTATTACTCAAAGTATCTTTTTTCATGAATGGAACGAGCTAGATCCACGAGAATGATGTCACCCAATTTATCGCATAGTATTACATATGAAAAGTGAAAATGTTTCTCAAAAGGAAATATTTTTTTATTTTTATTTTATATAACTTTTTGATAAATTTTTTTTTAAACGTGCAATATCTCGAGAACGGTTCATGCTAGCGTTCTAAAATTTATGTCAATCGTTTTCTACTGAAAAATTACATAAGAAATGTCTATTTGCGTAACTTTATTACCGGTTTTGATTTTTTGACGATTTTTTCAAAATTTCACTCGAAAATTTAGGAGGGTTCTGAACATTCGATTGCGTATAAAAACAATAGGCTTCCAGTGTTTATGGATTGTGATTTTTGTACCAAATTTCGTTCGAATCGGTCCATTCGTTCGTCAGTTATCGTCTCCACATACACGCACACGCACACACACACACGACTTCAAAAATGTTTTATTCGTGCTCAGGGATGCTTGAAACGTGCTCTCCCGTCGAAAACTCGAATTCGAATTTTCGACCCCGTCACAATACTTTCCTTATACATTACGTATATAAGGAAAGTAATAAATTAGATTTAGTATTCTTTTTAAATGGTTTGAAGGATTTAAATTTGTGCATAACGTGATTTAAAGTAAAATACTGTAATGCATTACCACGAGCAGTATCGGAAAAAACAACAAAAATATCTTTCTTTAGCTTTGGTATATGAAAGTTGTTCTTATAAAAGATTCCCAATTCTTTAAAAATAAATTAGTTAGTAGAAACCTAACAGGCCAATCAAATCGATGGATTGGTTACATTAGGTTGTTTCGCGTTAATACAAATTATTTTAATATCTTTTAACATTCATGACGAATTTCAGATATCAGTTTCCTGCAACAAGAAAATGCTCAACAGATCTTTCCTCACTACATGTGGACCATGATTCCGTGGTCATTGTTGCTCGTCAGCATAGAGCAGATGACGAGGTGATCAGTGAGCACAGAACTTCTTAAAACAAGGATTTTAGATTATATATATATATATATATATATATATATATATATATATATATATATCACTTTTTCTACATTGGAGTATGAGAAAATATATAAAAAAAAAATTGAAATGAGAAAGACATATTTGAACATTGCTAGAGTTAAAATGGGATGCGCTTGAGAAATTTTGGGAACACGACACAGTATATTAATACATATTTAGATAAAATTGTATTAATATACTGTGTATAGACACGATCATTGTATTTCTACCGTATAGAGATGCAAAGAAATTTGAATAATAAAATAAGTAAAGCCTGTTCAATTCATATTGTTGATGTCTCAACAATTCATTTGTTGACAATCACCACCACAATTATAATTCACAGTCATAATTTCTAAAGTTTTAGAACTAAAATGTTTGTTAATTTAAAACACATTTTGGGTTCTTCTATTTTTTGTTTCTTGGCCTTTCTCACGTTTGCTTTTCAGCTCCTCCTTTACTTTTTTTTTGTTTGTTTCATTCCTTTCTGAATCCATGTTTGGTGATTTTCATCGAAGATTTAAATGTTCGGAATCAGACTTAGTTTGGTTCTCATTTAATACAGTAACATTGATAAATGAAAGTAAACACTTTCTTCTTTAAGCTAAATATACTCACGTTTGTAAAAATTGCAACACCAAGAAGGAATCACACGATTTAGCTGAAACTTACAGCAAATGCAAATTAGGATGTGCTATATAAATGATTAGAATTTCAAAGTCACAGCGAATGCGTGGGCTGAGCAGCGCCCTCTGAACTGCTGTTTTAGCCGTATAAATAGAGAGCTGTAGCAAGACACTGAAAATAGTCTATGGTTATCTGCTAACGGTAAATGTTTCATGAGAAGTTACTATGCCTCTACAACGACAGAGGGCGCCATATAAGCAAGCTACGGAGTTTGAAAGGGGGCGAATGATCGGCCTTCGTGAAGGGTTTCTTATAGTGCAATAGCAGCTCGCATGGAGCGCAATTCCATGTCAGTGATGCGAGTGTGAAAGCAGTGGACTAAAAAGAACCGGACGAGTCTCAAATCTGACAGTGGACGACGAAATGTTACGTTAGCACGGAGTGATAGGCACCTCATCCGCATGGCAATGATGGACCGTACAGCTTCATCTCGACAGTTGGCAGAAGGTTGGAGCACTGCTACAGGTGTGGCATTGTTTGCTCCAATAATTTGTCGGCGTCTTCAGCACCGTGGACTGAGTGCAATAATTCCATTGTACAGGATTCCCCTGACGCAAAACCATCAACGCCTGCGGCTACAATGGGCTCATCAACGTAGACACTGGCGTGCCGATTGGCAACACGTCGTCTTCTTCAATGAATCCCGCTTTAATTTGAAGTACAGTTATGGCCGCATCCACATTAGACGCTATAACGGTGAACGCCACCTTCCGGAGTGTGTTATCCAACGTCATATTGAACGAACGGCAAGCGTGACGGTCTGGGATGCCGTTGGGTATCCTGGATGATCTCAGCTGTTAAGAATTGTGAGTAATCTCAATAGTAACCGGTACATCAGAGAAGGTCCGAAGTCGTACTCGTCCTTCAACGCATTCCTGGAGCTGTATTTTAACAAGACAATGCCCGTCCACATGTTGCTAGGAATGTTCAAGACTATTTTCAGCACAACAGACACAGTTTCGTCCTTGGCCTGCCTATTCACCGGATATGTCGCCTATTGAACATGTCTGGGATTTCGTCGGTCGACGTCTCGCTCGTCCCATAGCTAATACAGCTGAACTTTGGGTTCGGATAGAAGCAATCTGGAATGCTCTTCCTCAAGTACAAATTCAAAATCTGTTTGATTCGATGCCACGTCGTCGTATAAAAGCACATATTACAGCGAGTTGTGACTTCACCAAATACTGATTTTCGACATATATTTTTTTTCAGTGTAAATTTAATTGTTTATTTGTATTAATTAATACAGGTTGTGTGTGGAATAAATTTCATTCCATTCTGATAATTCCTTCATGGTGTTGCAATTTTTACACACAGGAGTTTATATTAATCGAATATTAGAGAACGAACTCGAGATTTCTGAAGGAACTGACCGACTTCTGAACACCCTATTTAGATCAATTATATTTTTCTAGGAAAGAATAAATAAGAAATCCCTCCTGTGAATGTGGTATGGCTCAACTAAAGTCAGGGATTTTAACAATGCGTTTGATGGAAGGTGCAAATAGCTTAGAGCACCGACTACTCAAGTCGGCGGTGCTTAGAACGGCAACAAGAAAGATAATTACTGTTCTGTTTCTTTTGTATAGCACTGTAAAGTAAATAAAGCTAAAAGGCAGAGTTGACTTACACACGCATCCCAGATGTACCGTTCCCATCTGAACAATTCGGTGTGGCACATGTTCAACAAATTTTCTGTGAGCGGTGTCATTTACAGGTGCACCTAGGGCTATATAGGAACCTTAAGTATACCCAAAGAGCTTAGACTGCTTCCCCTCAGGCAAGGCCACCTGGAAGAGTTCCAGGCTTCCAGGTAGCCTTGCCAGGTCCATTTTCAACAAGCTTTTCAACACGTTTACAACAGCTGAAGGGCCAAAAAGCTCCAATGTGTGCTGGTATTTGTAGGAGGTTGCCAAGCCTGAGAGGTGATCAGGAATGTTGATAGATGGTCCATACCATGTTCATAGATGGTAGGAGGTTGAAAGAAATATTTATTAGGTAAGGACTATTTATAACTTTTAGGTTTAACAACCGGTGGTTTTGGAGGAAGTAAATGCCTAATTGTTGGCCCTTTCCAAAAGTCATAGAGATAATTTTTAGTAAAGAACTTAAAATCGTTTATTGACCCTTGACCAGCCTATTCCCTCCCTGTATGTTAGAGTAGGGGTATTGAGATCCACTTTTGATATACAAATACGCTAAAGATTAACTTCTATTTGTAGCTAACATAACGTATCAGAAGCGTATTTAAGGGAGGGGGGGCTGAAGGTCACAACCCCCCTCCTCTTAACTAAAAAGTTTCAAGAAAATTGCAAATTTTTATTTTTAGTTATTTCAGAGAAAAATATTCCCTAAACTCCTACCAAAAGTCTATTCAAAATAAGTTACCAACATCTCATAATTTAAAAGACCGCATTGTTTCTTTAACTTTGTTACACAGATACGGGGTGTTGTTGTTGAGACCCAGACCGTCCGACCTACCAGAAAGGTGTAAGGTAACGGTTTGGACGGCCGGGAAGTGCCACCCAATTTAGACCGGAACCCAGTGGGGGAGGCATCCACAGGAACCGTACCCTCCTTCCCCTACCACCGACCTCTCGGAAGGACTTACGGACCCACATGTTTAACGTGATCGTACTCCGCGTGAACACGACGGCAGTTTTGGCAGCGACTGGAATCGAACCCGGGCCTACCGAGTGCAACTCCAGCGCGCTAACCAATGGGCTACCGCGCCCAAGGAAAGAATTGAAAGATACGGGGTGTCGAAAGCCCAGACCACCCGACTCGTCCGAGGACTTA
Source organism: Amaurobius ferox (assembly GCA_951213105.1). Lineage (NCBI taxonomy): Eukaryota > Metazoa > Arthropoda > Arachnida > Araneae > Amaurobiidae > Amaurobius > Amaurobius ferox. The sequence continues at coordinate 39,192,833 of OX578150.1, forward strand.
GAGCAGCTGTTTGGATGGCCGGAAGATACGGGGTGTGGAATTTCACAGAGAATTATAATGAGGTGACCATAACCGATCGAATAAAAGGGATTTAAGCGCCCCCTAGTTCAGAATTTAGAAGGTTACGGTAACAAACTCGGCAACAAAGCGAGATAGACGAAAGAAGCCAATTACAAAGTTGCAGAGTACAATCTGATGAGTATGAATCGACACATTATTACAAAGTTATTGGAGTGCCTAAGGATTTTTCTAGAAACACTGTATATATAGGGAGAGTAAAAATGTTTGCACCCCTCCTACCTGAGAAAAACTTGAAGTACGCCCCTGGTGAAACCCATTTATACGGTATGAAACTGCACATCCACCGCCAGTCCACAGAAAGGGGTGCCCCTGGTGAAACCCATCTATACAGTATGAAACTGCACATCCACCGCCAGTCCACAGAAAGGGGTTCACATTCAGAAGGGCCCAGCAACAGAGGAAAATCTTTCCCACGATTTCCTACACAACTGATTATGCAGTTGATAGATGACAGCTTGCAGCGCGAACCTCTTCAGACGCTCCCCTCACTCCGAAGCAGCGAGTTTGGGAGTTCTTCATTGAATGCGGAGCACAGCTTAGCGCACAATAGAGGACTCCTGCAGATGGTAGTGAGCATTTTTGACATAGTTCGAAGATCGAGTTTATCCTGGAGAGCCTATAATTGACGTATAATTCACTCTGCGAACCTGAACATAATAATATACAGAATGGCGATCTTTAGAAATGGTAGAAATGAAATTCAAATTTTAATTCACTAAACAATTTGAAATTTTAAAATCCGATATGCTTAACACGACTTTTTTTTTTTCTTCCAAGAAATTTCTCTATTTTAGAGGACGATAATATTTTAAAGGTCACTAGGGTGCTCTCCCCCCCCCCCTTGCCTGTTGACACCGTAGATATCCTATATAACACTGTAGATATCCTATATAACACTGTAGATATCCTATTTAACACTGTAGATATCCTATATAACACTGTAGATATCCTATTTAACACTGTAGATATCCTATATAACACTGTAGATATCCCATATCTTTAAGAAATCTACGGTTGACACTCGCCAACCCCTGGAGGTCGGAGTCTCCGCCCCTATTCGCTGTCACTCACTAACTGCCAGAGTTCGCTTTGCGAATTCTTTCATTCTGCCTCCTCGAAGGTCGCTACGCGAGTTCTATCATCCCGCCTGCGAAATGTAAATATGTAACTTTAAGATTAATGCGGTCAGTTATTAAAATATGTAACTTTTGATATTTCATATTTATTCACGATACAAGCTTTCTTTGTCAATAAATTATCTTCACAAAAAATTAAATAAGAAAAAAAATCACAGATTAAATAAGAAAAAAAAAGAACAGATTAAATAAGAAAAAAAAGAACAGATTAAATAAAAAAAATTCACAAAAAATTAAAAAAGAATGCCCGGACAAAACGGACGGGAGACAACGTTCGTGTGTCTCAGGTCTAAGTTACGGATATCGGACGAAAATTAGTTCTCGCATACACAAAGTAGAACGACAAACCCAACTAACCCTCGCATGTACGGTAAATAGAGCGATACTGCGCCATAATCAGTTCCTCTACCAGGGGAGGAAAAAAATATAGGACATTTAAAAAAAGAATAGAGGACTGTTTTCCTTTTATATGGGACATATACTGCAAATTGAAAAAAATATGTCACCATTTAGATAAAGTTATTTAGTTTTTACAAGAAATGTATAATTCGTTTTCAAATATCATAATATAAAGTATTTGATATGACGATTCGAATATATAGAAAAAAGAATTATAGAATATTCAAGAAAAGAAAATACTCACAGAACCTGCCTATAGGAGGCATTCCCAAAGTTAAGTTGGCGAGGCAATTGCAGGTAACAACATACACGGACCGGTTTCACATACACGAACCACATTATGTACTTATCGGGGCGCGGTAGCACAGTGGTTAGCGCGCGGGAATCGCACTCGGCAGGCCCGGGTTTGATTCCCTCCACTGCCAAAACTGCCACCGTGTTCACGTGGAGTACGATCACATTAAACATGTGGATCCGTAAGTCCTTCCGAGAGGTTGGTGGTAGGGGAAGAAGGGCACGATCCCTGTGGATGCCTCCCCCCCACCCCACCCCAACTGGGTTCCGAACTAAATTAGGTGGCTCTTTCCAGCCGTCCAAACAGTTACTTTACACCTTTCTGGTAGGTCGAACGGTCTGCGTCTCAACAACAACAACATTATGTACTCATCGGCATGGAGTAGCCGATACGTGCAATGGAAGCTAGAAATCTTGCTAAGAGCCCCAATTTTGCAGACCTTTTACACACAAATTCAAATTCGATCCCACCAAGTAATCGGCTTAAACGTCTTACAACGTAGAGCGACCACAGCTTTAAGAACGCCCCCTCCCTATAGGCAGGTTCTGCAAGTATGGATTTAACCGTTGCAGCATAGTGTACCACTAACTTTTGGAGAAAGATGAAGCCCACTACGCCTATGATGCGTCCTCTCTCTAAATCCGACAACTGCTTGTAATGCCGTCGAATAAGTACTCTGTACACAACTTGCAACATCAAAGCAGAAAATGCAGCTCCAGTTGTCCGTGAGGGAAAACACTGATCGTTTTAAATGCTGCGCGATACGTCGTTCTTATGCGCGTTTATGAGTCCTATAACATCCTTGCGCGCTAGCAGTTTGATCATTTGCATTCTTAAAACGACATTTGCAGAGTTTCGTGGCTCTAGCTTAATTTTTTATGGGTTCATATATGTTTCTGAAACAGAGTGTATTGGAAATACATTTTATCAATTGAAAATAAAACACGAATCTTCCTATTCTCAACATCTATGCTTAGCAAAAACTTGGGTAGAAATTCTAAAAACTAGATGAACTAGAGATTGGGGACTATGTTCTATAGCTTAACATGAGGAAAATGAACAGGCGAGTAGAGGGGGGTGCGACAATCCAGCGCGCGGGGATTGCACTCAGATGACTCGAGTTCGATTCCCGCCTCTACCCAAAACTGCCACCGTGTTCACGCGGAGTATGATCACGTTAAACATGCAAGTCCGTAAGTCCTTCCGAGAGGTTGGTGGTAGGGGAAGGAAGGTACGGTCCCTGTGGCTGCCTCCCCCACTGGGTTCCGATCTAAATTGGGTGGCATTTCCCGGTCGTCCAAACAGTTACCTTACAGCTTCGGGTAGGTCGGACGGTCTGGGTCGAAGTAGAAGTGGATAGAGGGAAAATATCCTCTTAATACTGCAACACTGCTCAACCAAAAGTACAGCCAAACCTACACTGACAGGTCGGAAGTACGGAAAATGTTGCATGCAAGCACCCGCGTAGCTTAAACGCTCATGTAACGAGCTTGTATACAAGTGTTCTTCAATAGTAAATTAACTAAAATGTGGCTCGATTCGACTTCTATCTAGTTCTAAATTTTTCAATAACAAATCCGGATATAAAGTTTCATGAAAATCCGTTAATATTTGGGGCAGCTATAGTGTACACAAGAAATCGACCACAGACAGGACGAACAGCGCTCTAAAACATAGCCAGAATGTTATAGTATGAATGTCATAGTATGAAAGGTAAAAATTGCGTACTCTATTAGATCCTCGGGCAGGGCCAGGTCAACCCTGTGCAAATACTCCAATTCTTGGAGACACAAATTCCACGCAATTTTTACACTTCAGTTAACGCACAAGTCTCTGAGTGGGAGTGTTCTGCAAAACGCAAAGTGTGCTGCAAAAGCCTCACAGTTTCGTCATTTCCCTGAGCGAAGGGCGTTCCTTCACCTTCTGAATATACAGGAAACAGTGACGGCGCGGCCGACTGCGAACAGCGCACACACAAGCAAGGCCTCCCAATACACACACACGCACCATATAGCGGAACAGACACAGACGCCCTTCTGCGTTTTCCCGTTGACACCCATCGCAGAATCGAAAAAAGCGCGAATACTCCTTACGGAGAAAGGCTATCGGCAGGATCAAAGGAAATGGTGGGGTTACCGTAAGGCGATACCAAATGCGAAACAAACGAGTCCAGAAAATCGAAGAGGTTGAGGTAGCAGCGAAAAGATCGCAATACAACGAATGTAAAATACATCTATCATATCAAACAGTAATTTCAAGGATAATCTGAGAAATTGAACCCACTACGCCCTGATAGGCCGGTCGGAGGGCTCTCGTCTAGAGCAGTGGTTGGAAAAACTACTTTATTATTGCAGTGATTTACAACTACAATATGACAAATGTAGTTAACTACAACTACTTTTTTTTAAAAAGTAGTGACTACAAACTACTTTTATTTTTTTTTTTTTAGTCACTACATAACTACTTTTATGAAACGAATTTTGCCACAGCTTCAATTTTCACAAAAAGTTGAGGTTATGGGTATACTATAGTCATTTAACATGCTTATTCTAAATACTTAAAATTGATTGATCAACTTACCAATCTTTACGCTTTTACCCACGTCTGAAAACAGTAAAATAGAATAAAAGTATAAACTATAAAATCAAAGACAACCAAAAATAGATTTATATCACAATGCGGATTGTGATGCCCGAAAGCGCTCAGACCGTGTAATTTATGCACGTCGAGGAAAGGAGATTTTGTTAAAAGACTTTTAAATCTATTTTTGGTTGTCTTTGATTTTAAAGTTTAATTAAAGTTTGACGTGTATCCATTTTATTTATTAAAAGTATAAAATAAAATAAAAGTAAAAACTATTTATTTAAAAACATGTTTGATCATTTTTAGTAGAATTTACATCTCAAAATTGCAATCAGATAAGCAAGATCTTTTGGGAAATAACACATCTGAATATATCCATATAAAAAATCAACTTCATGAGGCAATGGCCTTCCTAACCCTGCAGCCATTCATCGTACATCGTTGCGCAGAACACTAAATTTCATACAAATGAAGAAAGGGTGATCACATGATATGTAGAATGGCACCTTGTTTGTTTACTGAAGTAACGTTAAAAGTAGCGTCCAAACTCGATACAAACTAGTGATTTATTGTATCGCGCTACTCGCTACACTACTTATTTTTTAAAAGTAACGCGTTACTACAAAATACGAGAAAATGTAGTGACTACTGTAGTTTCGGTACTTGTAACGCGCTACTTCCGACCATTGGTCTCTAGACCAAAGAGCTAGTATCAGATTACTCCTCGAAAGTCTAGACCAGAGACATGAGCTGCGAGCAGGTAATCTTCAAAGACAGATGATAAGTGATGAGCGTAGCTAGCTACGGGAACAGTTTTAAGGGATCATAATCCCACTCAGATCCATTCTGTTCTTATAATTGAATTTAGTAGATAATAGGAAATATTAATTTAAAACATTAATGGGCACCGTCATTTTTGCAATTTCCAATAGTACCAAAATTAAATATTGTTCTGACTATTTATCAAGTCCTCCGAAAAACGAACAATGATTTTAGTTGTTAAAAACGTATTTTCTAAAACGCTTTTGTCACGCATAAATGTGCATTTCAATCATGCACATTAATTGTACACTTCAATCACGTACATTAAATGTGCACTTCAATCACGTACATTAAATGTGCACTTCAACCATGTACATTAAATGTGCACTTCAATCATGTACATTAAATGTGCACTTCAATCACGTATTTTAAATGTACACTTCAATTGTGTATTTCAAATGTGCACCTCAATCACAATTCTAATATCACTGAAACACAAAATAAATTTGAAATATTCAATCAGTGATAATGTTGAGAATAATTAGGAAAGTATTTATGAATTATTGTAAAACCCATTCCTCTTTTGGGCTTAGGGTCTGTTAGTTTTCTTACATTGAAGAAGGGGATCCAACGTATTCTCGAAACAGCTATATGCTGCATTATTTTGCTATTTGTGCTTATTTACGTTGCTCTAGTTTCCCTTATCCTTTGCAAAGTGTATTTTACTTATCGAATACCTACAAATACTTCTGTCGCCATTGATAAAAATTCCTTTAAAATTGACATAAAATTCCGCAGTTTGCAATCTGATCGTCGTTCTTGGGAGAAAGACAATTTTTCCTATTTTCGTTATAATTTCTGGACTGTGATATCTGTAAGAAAATTAAGCACTTTGGTACAGATTTAAGCAGTTTTAATATCCTTAAAAATCGAAATTACGAATTTAGTCGCTTTTAAGAACTTTTAAGGACGGCAAGCACCCTGTTATTGCAACATGTATAAACATCCAGATACTAGTGTTGAACTTTATAACAACAAGATTAAAAATTTCAAAAATTAAAAAAAAAATTATTTAACAATTTAATTCAAATTTTAAAAGTCCCTTATAAGAAAACTGGAGTTCGAGAAATAACATTCGGAGAATTGGGAAGCATGAATTTTTCAATTACCACCCCCTCCCACCTCACGTCTTTCTGTGACAGACATACCGTGAAACAGTGCTTTCTAACCACTGCGCAATAGAATGCGCAGTGGAATAGATATGCCGCAAAATATTGCATGAAACTTTTTATGTAACAAAATTAAAAGTATTCTATTCCATCTACTAACATTATTCTCATGCAGTTTGCACGGTCACAAGAAAAAACATTTTTTAATAGTTTTATATTTCAGGAAAAAAAATATTTTTTAATAGTTTTATAATTCAGGGCCAATTAATTCCGTTTCATTCATTTCAGGAGATGTCAGTGGGTAGACAGGTAGGGGTCCTCACCCCTCCTCATTAGCGAAAATTTCACATTTGTTCTCAATGCGGTCTATATCGGAAAATGAAATTCAACCCCCCCCCCCTCTTCCTTTTCGATATTTTGGCTACGCCTATGAATAATATTACTTAAATATCAATGACATTTTGATGCGAATTTTGCACGCAAATATCGCATTTTGAACATCCCTGCGAAAATTGCATCCCTCTCCAACCATGTAGCAGCAGTCATAGTTCGATTAAGAATATAAAATCGTATATAGCTGAGAACCGAATCCTCGCCACACTACTTCAGAACATGGTCAGTGAAGCGGCCAAGGACAAGGGCGTATGTCCACGCATGTATGAGCCCGGATAAACAGATAAGAGTGGGTGTGTGGCTATACAAACATAAAAAAGGGTAGTGGCACTCAGATAAAACTGCACCTAATGATGGCTTACTAGGCGAGATGAAAAAAGTGGTAAGAAAGAATCGAGTAAATGGTTACTGAAAATGATGTGAAAGTTAACGATGTATTTATTCTTAGTTAATTCAGTTGGAGCTCACTGAAGCAGTCCCACAGTGGGAAAAGAAATTGTTAACATAAAGCAGTGGCGTATCCAGAAATTTTTCACGAGGGATCAAAATATATTATTACATTTAATAGTGCAGATATCGTTTAATTGCCGATTAGTTATAGTATATAAAAATTAATAGTGACAACATTAGTTGATGCATTATTTTTAATTGGCTTCAGTTATTAATTAATGATTAATCAATGAAATGACATAACAATTACAATTGAAAAAGTTCTTAAATCTGAAGCAAATTCTACTAAATTAAATACATATGCGGGGTGGATAAAGTTATGTAAAACATTCCCTTCTATTCGCCGGCACTTCTAAAATCCTTGGACATAAGCAGACCTCTTACTGTCATTTACTACACGACCCTCTAACAAAACATAATTACTATAGGACCCCTCTAAAAAAACATAACTACTGTACGATCCTCTAAAAAAACATAATTACTGTACGACCCTCTAACAAAACATAAGTACTATACAATACTCTACCAGGACGCAAATTATATACGACCCACTAACAAAACGCAATTATATACGACCCACTAACAAAACGCAATTACATACGACCCACTAACAAAACGCAAAATATATACGATCTCTTAATAAAACGCAAATTACTATATATACGATCCCCTAACAAAAAGTAAATTATATACCACACATCCAACCAAACATATCTGTCCCTCGAACAATGAAATATAGTTATATGAAAATAAAACTATAGTTTAGAGCAATAGTAGTAAAAAAAAAAAAAAAAAAAAATTAGGTTAAAGCTACAGGAGTTGAATAAAATAATGAAATTTAATATTCAGACATATTAAAGTATCGCCAAATATTGATTTTTCTTAATATTATTTATTATTTACACATACGCACAAAATCAATTTACCACCATTCCTCAGATATCAAATCAAACCTTTTTAAAAATATTTTATTGAATTAATCATGACAGACCGATGGTTGTGTGTCTGTTTCAACAACTTTTTTGAAGGCATTTATAATATACGTCCTAAAGATCTGAAATTGAGTACACAGATTAGTCCAGTAGAACACTTTAATCTATTAAAATGTGATAGATCCTCGAAAAATAGAATCGGCAATATTTTTTTCTTTGCCGAAATGGCCCGCGAAAAACCTCCCTTCTATTCTATAAAAAAAAGCTGATGTGAGCAGCACATGACTTTCCTTATATATAATGCAATGGATTTATTAGTGTTACATTAAAAAAAATCTGATGTCGGCAGTACATGACTTTCCTTATATAATGCAATGAATTTACTATTTGTACAGTAAAAAAAAATAGGTTTTTCTTATAGTAGATACTTATATTCTTTCCAGGACATTGAATTTTCGTCAATTAGTCGTCATTTTCATTGATTTAGCGTCATTTTTATCCATTTGACGAGATTTTCGTTAATTTGGCAGCATTTAAAAAGTCGCCAAGTTGGCGATATTCCGTCAAATTCGTCGCCAAAATCCCGCCAAGCGTTATGGACGGAGAAATAAGTTATTCCTATAGCAGATAAATGACTATTGGCGTTCAAATACAAAAGTATTACTCAAAGTATCTTTATTCATGAACGGAACGAGCTATATCCACGAGAGTGGTGTCACCAAATTTATCGCATGATATTACATACGAAAAGTAAACATGTTTCTCAACAGTTAATATTTGTTTTTAATTTATGGAATTTCTTGATAAATCTATTTGAAAAATGTGCAATATCTCGATAACGGTTCATGCTAGCGTTCTAAAATATATGTCAATCGTTTTCTAATGAAAAATTACATAAGAAATGACTATTTACGTAACTTTAGTAAAGGTTTTAATTTTTTTATGATTTTTCAAAATTTCATTCGAAAATTTAGGAGAGTTCTGAACATCCGATTGCGTATGCGTATAAAAACAATAGGCTTCCAGTATTCATGGATTGCAATTTTCATACCAAATTTTGTTCGAATCGCCCCATTCGTTCGTTAGTTATCGTCTCCACAGATTCACTGAAACACGCCCACACACACCATCTCAAAAACGCCTGATTCGTGTTTAGGGATGCTTGAAACGTGCTCTCCCGTCGGAAACTCGAATTCGAATTTTCGACCCCGTCACAATACTTTCCTTATACATTATGTATATAAGAAAAGTAAAAAATGGAATATCAAATAATAGAATGAAGGTGATGTAATATTAAAATCTTCAGGGGGCGACTACTATACATCAGCTTCATTTAACACATTTAATTTATTGACCCGTTAGTGTGAACAAAAGGTCAATAGTAGCCCCTTATGTGCTAAAAATGGAAAATGATTGAGAAATTTGATAAACTGAAAAGAATTGTATAAATTGAAAAAATAGAATTGACTTACACATGTGTAGAAGTTATAGCAGTTAAACCATCTCAACATAACGTGCTAAGATGTTAAGATGTTGCTCAACATAATGTTGCATTGTCAACATTAATTTCTATCCGGATAATCTAGAATTGTTGAATAATGAACCTTCTATTAATGCTAAGGTTGTCTTTCTGCATTTAAATCTATGCATTTAATCTTCTAATAATATTATTTATAATTTATATGATAAAAAAGTAATTTTAAATTTAATATCAATAAATTATTACCTTTTACTTCTTGTAATTCGGTTCAAATTTTTCGTAACATCATTAAAAATTAATTGTTTCGAATTTATAGATTATAAGATAAAAAATTTCATCAATTACATATAAAAAACCTTATTTAAACTAGTAAATCATACTTTTATCCATTATATTTGGTTAACTGCGTTACCTTAAAAATGTTTAAGGTAACGCAGCGTTGTTAATGCACTTTATTATGTCTAAATCATTATAGAACTTTAATCATTCCCCAATTATTCCCTATTATTTACTAACTAATACTTATAGATATATTTTCTATTATTACGCATTTCGTTATACTTGCATCATCTAACATTGCATTTTGCCAGGAAATAGATGCAAGGAATCAGTAGAAGGCCTTGTCTAATTTCTATAATCGATTAATATTCGATACATATTTAATTAATTCTTTAATTCATTTTATAGGGTTAATAATGATTATCATTTTTATCTATATGTATTAATAGGCACTCGTATTCTGAATGCAGTTTATCTGGTTTTTATACCTTCTAATACTTTAGAATGGATTTACTATTTACAATTTTTAAGAATGGCAACATGGACATTACTCTTTAGGGTTGGTAACATCTTCTTAGCACATTATGCAGAGATCATAGCAGATTTTCTAAAAATTTTAGGTAGGAATTTAAGGAATTTTTTTCAAAATTTTAGGAAAATTTTAGGAGCTAATTTTTATTATGTTGAGACGGTTTAGCTGCTATAACTTCTACACACGTGTAAGTCAATTCTATTTTTTCAATTTATTCAATTTTTTTAATTTATCAAATTTCTCAATCATTTTCCATTTTTAGTACATAAGGGCTACTATTGACCTTTTGTTCACAGTAACAGGTCAATAAATGAAATGTGCTAATTGACACTGATGTATAGTAGTCGACGCCTGAAGATTTTACTATTACATACCCTTCATTCTATTATTTGATATTTTATTTTTCTTTAATATTTTTGTTTTAAATATAATGGGTGGTTTCTGACATACTCTTGAGTTTTTTCTGGATGGTATTTGAATACTTTTGTTTGTTATGGATGTTTTAATATTTCTCTTCAATAATTCTATTTTAATTCATCTTTATTACTTATAAGTTTCATCTTATTTATATGCTGCACTATAGCGCAATAAGTAGATGTATTTTTAATTGTACTGTTTTTTAATAACATTTGTATTGTTAAACTTACTAGTTCCATTTACTTAGTATTTTATATTTTAACTCAGATTATATATTTCCGATGTTTCTCGACATTGTTCATACTGTTGCGGTTGATCGCTCTTACACGTGGTGAAAGAAGAAGGGTTCCTGCCTCATGATAATACTAGATTTCCTAATTTTTCATCTTTTGGTGCCTGTAGTCTGAGTTTGGGCATTTATAGTAATGTACTATTGCCCAATCTGAAACAGGCATTTTTTTGGGTTAATTAGAATTAAATACTCAGACCTGAAGATGAATTTAATTCTGGTTAATCTTCGAATTTGGGCCGGTGCTGTTCTTTTCTATTATCGGCATTATGACCGTGGTTTTGCTTCTATGCTGATGTTAATATTTCACGATTACTTGAATTGATTATTTTTATTATTGCATTTTTCTAATATATATACATTTTTATGTTTGCTTCTACAAGACACTTGGACTTGAAAACGAGTTTTGAAGAAGTGAACAAATCCTGATTTAGGCCTCGAGCCTTGTCCATGTGTATAGCGTGTGTGCTTGGATTTCATCTGTTTTCCTTTTATCGATCCCATACCTTTGTTTTTTGATACTTTTCTCCGACTTGATGATTCGAAATTTGTATTTTTTTCCATTTACTTGAAGATTTGCGGTTTTATACTTTTATTTTGTAAGCCTGTTAGAAAGTTAGGTTTTTCAAGTTACAGCTTCTCACTTTTCTTTCATTGGACCTTCAAACTTTTTATTATATATATATATATATATATATATATATATATATTATATATATATATATTACCCCCCCCCCCCCCAAAAAATGAAGTTTTGATATTTACTTGTTTCTCGTATTTTTCTTTACTCCTACAACAAATCGTTGATTTTATAGTCCTTTCGGATACTCTTCGTTAAACACCCAATATACCCAGACAGAGTGACATACCGTCATGGAACGGGACGGGACGGAGACATCGCTCCAGGGCACCGTATGAGATAGGAGCGCCTCTTGCGATAAACATGTGTTTGGTTTACGGACCAAAGCCTGTGCATCATAGGAAAAGGCTCCCTGGAATGATTTACTCCATGGCGCCAATAGTCGTTACGCCACTGTATCTAGGAGGGGCAGAGTTACAAATCCACCTCTGCCTTTACATGTTATGTATTTACAACAGTTATAAACAATTCCACTATTATTGCAGTTTATAGGGACGCGTCACAGTCTTTAAAGCAGACTATTACCGGAATGTATTAACAAAAATCTACTTTTCACAATAAACTTCTGCAGCACTGTCACCGAACGACCGTTTCTGCCTAGCAACGCGATCCCATCCATCCTCTGATAAATTTAAGCCCGTCGTTTCCTGATACCGTTGCCAACTGTGAGAAGCCTGAAACACTCATCAAGCGATTGTTGCGCCTGCTACTGCAGATAAGGGCCTCACTTCTGGCTCACTGTGTTTTGTTCGTTATCTGGATGACAAGGGGCTCTCCCGTATCTCTCAAACCTCCCTTTTAATGACATCTATAGACGTACAAAAAGCCCTATAAAGCGCACACTTGCTAATTAGTTATGAATATCCTTTCCTGCGTCATTCTTTGTAAACGTTTATGCAGTAAGGGGGCACGGCGCACACGCTTATGTGATTTTGGAAGTATCGATCTGATATGGAAAACAAAAAAAGCCAAGTTCACCAGCTTTGCAAAAAGTGTCAGATATAAAACTGATTGAGATGAAGAACTATTACCAAATCGATAAGTACAATACACTTTGTGCGAAGGATAAGGAGAACTTGAGCACCCATTCCTCTTTTGGACTTCGGGTTTGTTGGTTCTCTTGCGCTGACGAAGGGGATTCAGAGTATCCCCGAAACAGCTGTCTGCTGTATTAGTGTTGTTATTTGTGCTTATATACGTTGCTCAAGTTCCCCTTAACTATCACCAAGTTTATCAAACTTCATGAATGAAAAAGAAGTATAAAGAGGAAAAATTATATATATTTCTTAATAAACTGGGTAAATTTACCTAACACTGATATATAAAGATGCTATATACACAGTTCAAGTTTTATCATGCCAAGTCCTTTCTATTTATTTAAGTTCATTCCAGCATATTTTGGATCAGAGATAAAATTGCTAAGTTTATTATGAAATACATCCAAGAACGTTTCTTTTCTATACTTTTCACTTATGAAGTTTGATTAACCTGGCAATAGCTCTTTAGCTCAGTCATTTTTATGGTTGACACTTTTTGTAAAGCTGATTAACTTGGCTATGTTTTACAGATTTTTGAGACTCATATTGTAATACGGATAATTTTCTACTAGCACATTGGCATATTTTTTAATCTGCGACAATATAAGTAGTACGGGGATATATATATATATATATTCCCATATAATTTAAGTGCTTTCATTCTGGCACATATTGCAGCCAATTACGGGTTTATTGATATTTTCAATTTATACATGTAATGTATTAATACAGGTTATATCTTCTAATATTCGCGTATATAAGTAGTACGGGCCCCGTACAATTTTAATGCTTTCCTTTTGCATATATTGATTCAATTCTTTTTTTGTGTATATGTGTGCGAATTTGCTTACAAAAGGGGCCAGGATGCTTTATTCTTCAGATCTGCCCGTGAAAATAATTTTGTATAGCCAGAACAGAGATTCTTAAACTTCTTTTTAGGAGCATTGTATTAAATATTTTAACAGAATATTTTGATTAAAATTGTCATTTACTATACTTCAGGAATTTGCGACTGCGCATCTATGCGATAATCTCGATGACAGCACAGTCTTCGTCAGACAGCATTTCGAGGCCCCACGTCATTGTCAAATTTAAACCACTCTTCTACAATTACCTCTGTATAATACCGCTTCAACCTACCAAGGAATATATGCAGATCACGCAACAAATAAGCTCCCATTGGAAGGGGGTGATTTTTGAAAGAGATGATTTTTAGCTTCTACAACAGATCAAATTAGAACCGGTTTAAGCAGAGAGCCGGTTAAGAGGAGTTCCACTGTAATAGCGTGTTGTCTTATCACGCATACCTATTAGAAAATTCAAAAATCAATTCAGAAATAAAGAAAGGTTTCAGTCTAAATTGGGTAGCAGTGTCTCGGCCGTCTAAACAGATACCTCACACTTTCGAGTATGTTGGACTGTCTGGGTCGAAGAAAAATGGTAGGGGAAGAAGTGTACGGTCCTTGTGGATGTCGTCCCCACTGGGTTCTGATCTAAATTGGATGAAATTGTTCCTGCCGTCCAAACAGATACGTTACACCTTCGGATAGGTTGGACGGGTCTGGATTGAAAGAAAGATCGTGTGCTCGAGCCTACACTCAGGTCAATATTGTCAAGATGTTTGTTTCGGGATTCTATAGTACTTATCTAAGGTAAATAGACCACAGTTTCTCGGAGGCTTTCCTACATGAAAGCACCCTTCCCATGATATCGATCCCAGGTGAATTTCCCGTAAAAAACACCGACAAAGACACACACTAAAAATTTTTTATTCAAGTTACTCAGTTTCTGGCTGCACACCTAATTTTGTTCGATCCTACCGACCTAAAACTATTACAACGAACAATAAAGGCGCATTGCACTGTCCAAAACAAACTCATTTTCACCGCACCAAGCTATTCCGGCCGAAGTGTATATAATTACAACCCGAACAGCAAGCGCTCACGGTTTTATCGGACAAACACATATTCCGCCAGAGAAGAAAACCAATACCGAAAGGCTTCGCATCGATAAAAATCAATTGCGCTAACAACAATGGCGCTATTCATTTTCCCTTCAATATATAGACCGCTGTCCCCGGCAGAATTCTTTACCAAAACCGGAGAGAGAACTAAAAAAAAATAAGAAGAAACCCCTCACAGGAGGAGGCCGAAAACTGGTTTGAATCCAACACCCCATGCTGCACTAATGTACAAAAGCAAAGCGCCGGGCCCAACCCCCACGAAGCCGGGCCGCTTCCAAGGGCTTATCTTGGCAGGATAGAAAAGCAGCAAAATTACAAATGCGACTTCGTTTTTCCATCAGCCTCGCGGCAGGAACGCAGGGGCCAGCTGGCGTGCCAACGACAGATTGCATTACCCCCGGCGCATAGAAAAGGTATGAAACTGAGCCAGTCAAGAGGAAGGGAAAAAATGAGAGAGGGCCTCTACATTTGGAATAGAGAAGCTATTTGGAACTGTCACACACCACAATTATAAGAGTGAGCAGGGCTGGCTTGAAAAATCGCGGATTTCCCATGTACTGCAAAATAGAGGTGGTTAAGCAATCGAGGTTTGTGCGGACCATGGGCTAGAGAAACGTTTTGGTAACCACCAGACAAATGGCTCAAAGTTGGCTTGACATACCCTAAAAGTTCCTAAATTGATTGTTTGGGGTCCAATATGTGCCCACCTTGCTCTTTACTCTCCCTAAACTTCAATACACGAGAATGCATTTATCGTAGGGATAGTAGAGGAAAAGCATTGGAATTGGGTCGAAAATTAAAATTCAGGTTTTCGATGGTTCTACCACTCTCTAGAATAGTATTTTCAATGTGAAGTGTGTGTTGTATCTACTCTGGCTCAAAATCCACTCGACAACATTTCATAAAAATTCGGTAAATCACTTGTGGGTTACCCTGGTGCTGAATGGATTTTGGTACAATTCGGAAAAATAGAACCAGCCTTTTCTACGAAACAGCCCGCAAAAATCCGAAATACGGCTAAATATTCTTGAATGTATTAATTAAATATTTGTTTTACACGCAATTTATTTAAGACAAAAACTAATATAATACCAACCCCATTACTCTAGAATGAACCGTTTTCGATGTACTTTTTAGTAGTTGGTCGAGCTAGTGACATTTTAAAATGCGCCAGGTCGCCAAATGAAAAGAAAAATATTTTAAAACTGCTAATTGAATAAAGTAGATATAAGTTCACATATGTATTCACTTATATATTGTTTTTTATGTTCGATAAAACTTCATTAATGCATTAGGAGATATATGAAGAGAGAACATGTCATATGACTTTCCAGGAAAAGTTATGCGCTATTATTACTTTCCTTATATACATAATGTATAAGGAAAGTATAGTGACGGAGTCGAGAATTCGAATTTTCGACGGGAGAGTACATTTCAAGCATCCCTGATCACGAATCGAACATTTTTGAAGTGATGTCTGTGTGTGTGTGTGTGTGTGGAGACGATATCTCACGAATGAATGGAGCGATTCGAATGAAATTTGGTACAAAAATTACAATCCGTGAATACTGGAAGCCTATTGTTTTTAAACACAATCGAATGTTCAGAATCCCCCTAAATTTTCAAGTTAAATTTTGAAAAAATCATCAAAAAATCAAAACCTTTAATAAAATTACGCAAATAAGCATTTCTTATGTACATTTTCCTTAGAAAACGATTGACACAAACTGTAGGACGCTAGCATTAACAGTTCTCGAGATATTGCACATTTTTCAAATAAATTTATCAAAAAATCAAGTAACATAAAAAAAATATTAACTCTTAAGAAACATGTTCACTTTTCATATGTAATATCATGCGATAAATTTGGTGATATCATTCTCGTGGATCTAACTCGTTCCATTCACAAGAAAAGATACTTTGAGTAATACTTTTGTATTTGAACGCCAATAGTCATTTATCTGCTGGAAGAATAACTTATTTTTCCGTCCATAACGCTTGGCGAGATTTTGGCGACGAACTTGGAGGAATGTCGCCAATTTGGCGACTTTTTAAATGTTGCCAAATTAACAAAAATCTCGCCAAATGGGTAAAGATGACGAGAAATCAATAAAAATGACGACTCATTGAAGAAAATTCAATATCTTGGAAAGAATATAAGTATCTACTATAAGAATAACCTATTTTTTTAACTGTAAAAGTAGTAAATTTATTGCATTATATAAGGAAAGTCATGTGCTGCCCACATCAGATTTTTTTTTTCTTTCCTTCACGAACCCAAATTTTGACATAGCATTATTTTTAGAACCTTGATCTTGTCGACGTACCCCTTTTCATGTTCATCTTCATAGTGTACCCCTTTTCATATTCATCTTCATAGTGTACCCATTTACATAATGAAGCTCATTTTATTAAAGGTTGACTCTTTGTACTCCAGCTTTCAGATTTTAAGTTCGATATAAAAAATATGAGAAATTTCATTTTAACGCAAAATTTTAAGCTTATACTCCACAAAACCGGCCAAAAGCAATCGTCCCCCAAAGCTAGGATCGTATTCACATTGCTGATAATTGCATCTATGGACCAGTTTAGCACCTTTTACACGCACTTTTTATCCGCGCTTGTTATACGCTATCTACTCCAACCTGATGAGCGTATAAACCGATCGAAACCGATCCATGGAAGCTGTAGTGAAAGGGTGATCCAAAATATAATATAATTATACAATACAAATTTATGGATAATAAAAAGTTATAAAAATTATTGAACTAACTAGCTTTATACCCGAATTTCGTATGAAATACACAACGTAAAGAAAAGTAATTCACAAGTTGCGATCGAAGTTTTAATATTTTCAGACTTTCTTTTTGAAATTTTATAATAATTCTCACAAAAATGTAAGCAGCTATTCTCCCATACTGAAATAATGAACAGACAGAAACACAACTTATAAACAACTTATCGTTCTATACGAAAGTATAATATTCTAAACTCCTCCATTAATTCAAGTAAACGAAATATTTGCAACTCTATAAAAATATAAATTCTAAATGTTTATTAAACAAAATATATAATCATTACAATAAAATTTAAAATTATGAAAAACTAATTCTTAAAACACCATTTTATGCATACAATATTCCAAACGAAGCTGTTGGCAGTAACAAATAACCTAATATTGCCATTCAGTAAACAACAGATAATTATAATTTTTCTTAAAAATACACGCAAATATATAACAGACGATAAAGAAAAAAACTCAAATGAAAGTAACAAAAGTTTTATTCTTTTAATATTGTCTGCAAATTAAAATATGTTTTATTTCGTTAATATGTATATAATCCATATAATTGTATGGATTGAAGGCACAAACAACGATCGGGTCACGTTATCGAATTTTGAATTGCATTTGTTGCAAAGAGACCCAAACAAAAACCGTTTAGGTCACGTCTGTTTGGTGACTCAAATAACAATTGGGTCTCGTTTATTTGGAGTCTCATCTATCGATTGAGTCACGCTCAAAGTGGAGAATTTCATAAAATTCGGTACAGCAGTTCTCCCGTAATGACGACAGAAATAGGCTGATTTTAAAATTTATTTATATAGATAATTATTTCAATACATTCGGAATAAACATCATATGACATAACGGGCATGCACTGTATTTTATTCGCACAATTCTGAGACTTATCTAGTACAGCAATTTTAAATAATTTGTGCAGTTCTATTACAATTTATTATTTAACACTAGAAAATGTACCCGAAGTTTCCCGGATTTTAAGGTGCAAACGTTTGATTAAAATTATACCGTAACTCACAGCGAACTCTCAAAAACCGAAGAAAGCTTTAACAATACGCCCGCTTATAATGAAACGTAAAAAATCCGCTGAATGGGCACACACAAGGCAGGGAAATTTTTCTGAGAAGAATTTTCGACTTCACACTTTCGTGGAATTGTGAGGTTTGTTAAAAATTAGCGATAGATGAATACCTTATAGAAATCATAATGAACAGATGACCCCAAGAAAAAAAATTTTTTTTGAATCAGTATATAAGATTCAATTTAGCGTCTGTTAGATTAAGACGATCGGATTGTCAGTGAATCATTTTATATAGGAATTCGCTTACATCTTCTAAACACGAAAAGTATATACGTATTTTCAAAAATTCACGAAAATCGTTCTATCGATAGCGCAGATTCCATTCAATACTTTTTTGAAAGACAATTTTTCGATCTTTCTTCTGGCCTGAAAATGAAAACTCTGCAACAATATTTTCAATCGCCAAGGAACCGCGTTATGCGAAAATCGCTCAAACTGGAGTTTCAACATTGCAAAAGCAAATTCGAACTCGATGAGGTGTGTCCTATCGGGAGCTCGGCTAACCCTGTACCAAATTTGATGGTTGTACGTCGCCTAGATTTTACACTACAAACAACACAAATCAGAAAGACATGTTTTTATTATTATTATAGACTACTTATTTTACTACAGAGAAAACGTACCAAGGGTCGGCAACCTTTGACCATCAGCGAGCACCAGCATATTATAATTTTTTAGAAAGCACCAATTAAAAGCATTAGTATAAAAATTGTTTATATTTTTACACTCCTGAATGTAAGCACTGTAGTGCTCGCGACTCGGTCGAATTTAAACTCGTTGCAGACATTGAAATATACTATAAACGACCCCCCCCCCCCCCCCTACCCTCAGCTCACTACCACCATCACTACTACAAAATTAAAGGTTATAAAACTTCAATGAAAATTCTTCATTAGGAACCGTGCAATTAAAGGGCATTTTATAATCATGGAACATGGTATGGGTATTAAAAGTGAAAAATATGCGTTAAAATAAATATTAAATTAATTAAAATAACCTAATAACAAATAAGTTTGATATAATTCCCAAATACTGTATTACGCATATATCACAATTGTCTGTGCTGCAAAGGAAAATGTTTTGCCATTTTTGCATGAATGTGTGCCTGTAATGGTGTCAGTGACGTGCATGCATGCATGAGTGTATGTCACTGACAGCATATTACTCGGAGGTCGGTGGCCGTGGGTCGAATGGGGGACCCTCTACCATAATACGAATTTGAATACTACATACAAGCTGCTTTGTAGCCTCCTCAAGCTTTGTAGCCTCAGCATAAGTCTTGAATGCCCAAGCTGAGGCTTTGTATGTTTAACTCGTAAGAACTCTGTCTTATATAAGTAACTGCATTTTATGTATTCCATAAATCGTTCTACATAAACTAAAGCCGCACTTAAGGATATCTCCTACTAAACAAGTGAAAATTATTTTTTCTAAAAATCGTGTTGCTGTTGAGACCCAGACCGTCCGACCTACCAGAAAGGTGTAAGGTAACCACTTTGACGGCCGGGAAGAGCCACCCAATTTCATCCAGTGGGTAAGGCATCCACAGGAACCATACCCTCCTTCCCCTATCACCAACCTCTCGGAAGGACTTGCGGACCCACATGTTTAACGTGATCGTACTCCACGTGAACACGGCGGCAGTTTGGGCAGCGGAGGGAATAGAACTGGGGCCTACAGAGTACAATTCCCGCGCGCTAACCACTGGGCTACAGCGCCCTTCTAAAAACCGTGTTGTTGTTGTTGTTGAAACCCAGACCGTCCGACCTACCAGAAAGGTATAAGGTAACTGTTTAGACGGCCGGGAAGTGCCACCCAATTTAGACCGGAACCCAGTGGGGGAGGCATCCACAGGGACCGTACCCTCCTTCCCCTACCACCAACCTCTCGGAAGGACTTACGGACCCACATGTTTAACGTGATCGTACTTCGCGTGAACACGGCGGCAGTTTTTGGTAGTGGCTGGAATCGAACCCGGGCCTACCGAGTGCAACTCCAGCGCTCTAAAAACCGTGTGTAGTTTCTTAATATGCGTGACCTCAAGCTGCAGTTTTTTTTAACTTTTAGGTAAATACAGCCCTGGTTGACGAGCAACAGGTTGCGAATAGGAGTAGGTAAGAGAAAGTATTGCTGTACAAATTACATTAGTTGTGAATAGGATTCACATTGGAAGAAAAGATTTGCACTGTAGCCCCCCCCCCCTCCCCGTATCTCCAATATTCTGGCTACGCATATTGATTCGGAACCCCTGCTCTACACGATCACAATACCCCCCCCCCCCCCTCTCTCTCGCAAATTAGCGTACATTCTCAGAAAAGTAAACTCACGAGATTTAACATAAGAAAAGTTATACAATATTCTTTCGGACTGTGGTCGATTTCATGTGTAGACGATAGCCGCCACAACTAGTAATGGATTTTTCCGAAACTTTATAACGAAAAATCTAGAACTAGATAATTTATTTATTTATTTTTTTTTTTAAATTCGAGAGAAAACTCAGAAATTTTATATTTTTTTAACATGGCAGCATAGTACAAAATCTGACAATCATACATAAAAGGGATTATTTATGGCTCAGTGATTATGAAACTTAATAGTTTCAATAATTGTAATGAAAAACAGCCGCGATACAATTTTTGTGTTCGTGACATCGTTAGCCCCCCCCCCCCCCCCCCCCCAAGGAGGTACATTGTCAAACTTGGTATCAAGCGAAATATTTTTGTCAAGCCCTTTAAAATGATGGATAACATGCTTTAATTGGGATCATTTGGATCAATAATACATATTTTTCAAATTTTTTCTTGCAATAAAAAAAAAATCTGATTTCATTTTGATATTATTTATCACGGTGAATAATAGATTCAAAGATATTATTTTCTAAGATCACATGGATTTGATCACATAGATTTGATTAAAAATATTTATTTGATTAAATATATTTTGTGAATTTTAAGCTTCTTTATAATGTATATTCCGTACGAAGAACGGATATGCTGCTAGTTTTTAACAAAAAGCAAATAACATACACTTAAAGAACACTACTATAATGCGTCGTTCTCGAGTAATTGCTCTTTTTTCCTAAAGTATGTAAAAATTCATACAAAATTATCTGAAGTGCAAGCCTTAATTCGATTCTCTCATTTCGCCATATTCCATGTAGTTCTACTTGTATCACAATCATTGACTGAATAAAAAAAACGATTTCTTTTTAGTACTTGGAAATTATTCTTTCTAAACATTTAGTAAAAATTATTTTAAAATTACAATTTCAAATGGGCAACAGCTTAGTGGCAAAAAATTGGAAGCATTAGGCGAAAAAGTATTAATGTGAACTATTTTAATACCATTAATATTCATACCGTAGTTCAAATTATCATTAATGCTATGGAAAACTTAAAATTCGAATCATTTTACTTATAACCATGAATATAGTTAAAAATTCCATTTAGTTCTAATTTTTCACATAATGTATCTACACAAATTTGTGGGCTCGTTATGGAGTTTACGTATCCTCCCCCCTTCCCCATACAAACACCCACACACACCCGCGCAGGCGAAGATCTTTCCAAAAATGTTCGAAATTGTTTCAGAGGGTTTTTAAACGTACTTATCAGTCAAAACTTCGAAAATTTTTAGGAAAACAATACTTCATACAATAATATAAGGATGTAAAAATTAAATATAATCACTATTACCAAATAAATAAACGCGTTTTAAGTACTTTTAATCAGAAATAAAGGGACACTATTATTTAGGAGTTATCAGAACAATCCTTGACTTGAGTGCTTTTCCACAGGGGTCGGCATCTCCAAAGAATCGAGCCAACTTCCACGAAATTGTGGGTTATATTTATTTCGAATTGGATTCGAATTCGAGAATGCTCAGTCGAAGCTTGAATTCGAATTTTCAGCTTCATTCCAATATTTTCCCTATACATTATATATCGTGTATGTAGGGAAAGTAGCAATATAAAGCATTCAAAAAATGTTTTGTACGTACATATTGGCCACTTATAATTCTGCAATGCTTCGTTAGCCGATTCATGAAATCTGCTTGCAATAAATGCAGCAGCGCCAGTAGTCATAATGACATGAGTTTAAATGGGGTGTACAATGCAGACGAAATGCTCATGACGTAAGAGTGTTACGAAGTCCTCAGTCTGTGACGAAAATTCTTTGTAAACGGATTCAAATAAGCGATCTTGTGTTTTATAATACACATATCGCAAGCTAAAATAATTTTATTTTTATTTCAAAAAAGGAAGTAGTAAATGGTGAAACTTTGGAAATTTGGCACGATAAAATAAAATTTCAGGAATTATGCATGAATCGAATACGAAGAATATTTCTTTAGCATAATTTCCATTCCATTTACTTTAACTTTCCCTACAATACGTGGTAATGTATAGGGAAAGTATTGGAATTATGTCGAAATCGAAACTCGAGTTTTCTATGGATCTACACGTTTAGGGACCTCTAGAATACGAAAAAAAAAAATTTTAGCGTGCGTTTGTGTGTATACGCCTGTCTGTGCAATGTATATATTCACTCTAACTCAAAAACTAATGGATCTAAATTTTATAGATAAGTCACTTGTGGGTTACCCTGGAGCTAATTAGATTTTGGCACGATTCCGGGGGTGGGGCACAGGATATTCTTTTTTTCAAAATGTCTCGCAAAAATCGTCAAAATCTAAAATAAAAAATTATATATGCTCAAATGTATCCATTAAATACTTGTTTTATACGTAATTTTTGATGATGAAAGTAAGCTAACAGTGAGAATTTCACTTCAAATTAACATGAAAAATAGTAACTCATACACTAAACGGAAATTTTAAGAAAGGGAGCTCAGTCATACAAAAATTCTACTATGAAGTCCATGCCTGTAAAAATTCGAGGTTCTACTATTGTTAGTCTATCCAATAACGCGATCTCGCAGCTCAAATATTCTTTCCTTAATTCTATTTATATATATATATATATATATATATATGTATATAATAAATAAAAAATAAATAAATTTAAAAAAAATGATTTTTCAAAATATTATTATTATTATTATATATATATATATATATATATATATATATATATATATATAAATATATATATATATATATATATATATAAAGAAATACAATCCCAAAAACTATGAAATTCAAGAAAGAGAAAGGCGCAAATTGCCGCACTATAAGTGTCTTGAAATATAAGATTTAAAATGAAAAAAGAAAATACATAGGTGGAATGATTGTGTTTACAGGGTTGCAGAAAGGTCAAGGGGGATTGCGACCCCTATTTCCTGGTTAGAAGCTAGCTTATATATATATATATATATATATATATATATATATATGCTTTTAGCAGTAGATTATGTATCTTTTTAACACTTTACAACAAAGTTGAAAAGTGTTTATGACTTTGTTCATTCTGTCTGTCTGTCTGTCCGTTAGCACGATAACTGCCGTAAAAATGACTTAATCAAAATGAAATTTTAGTAAGTTGTTCAGACGGTCTGTAGAACCTATGAGAATATAAATGAATAATATCACCCAATTAGTTTTGGATTGAACCCGGGTTAAAAAAATGAAATACATTGAGCCCTATGGGACCTAATTTTTCAAACATTTTTTAAGCGGATTTAAAATTCACAAATTGCTTCGAAATTTTTAGGTAATATTCAAATTGTTCCATAAAATATATATAAAAAAAAAAATCAGCTAAACATATTCAGTGGTTTTTTAAATAAAAATTAAAATAATAATTACACCTCTTATATGAAGCGATCACGTGACCATGATATGAAAAGATCACATGACCCACTTCAAAATGATATATGGCATTCATCTTGTCTCAAAATCGTGATTTTTTAAGTTCTTTTTAATTCATATTGAGTGTTGCATCTGTCCTAAAACCACTTTATTTTTGCTTAAATTCTGTGCATCTACATACTGAAACAACGCAATTACAATATATTTGAGTTTAAATCATCCTCCAAACTTGATTATTTTTACAACGAAGCCTATTTTTCACTTATGTAAAATGTAAACAACAAAATATGTAGAATGAGTTGTATTAGAATTGCTATATTTCTTTAACGCAAAATTATTTAGCCCATGGAGTCTACATAGCTGATATGAATGAAATATTCATGGATTTTACAAAGGACGATTTTTTTCGATGAAGTTTTAAGCATAGAGTTTAATTACTTGTAGCTCCATGATCCTAAATAACAAATTATTATAGTATTGTGATGAATGAAATGAATGGGAAAAAGTTATGAATGAAATGCTGTTTTTATAGAGAAATCCAGGCGTGTTATTTTTTCTATGACGTCATTTGAATGAATTTCGGTTGTTTTCGATGAAGTTTTCAAATATAATAAATTATCGTAGTATTATGTTAATTCTAAAATTATTACCGAGGAATGTATCGCGTTTTAGAGATGTTTAAACCAGGCAATTTATATTTCAATGCCGTCATTTGAATGAAGTTCATTTTTTTCAATGAAGATTTAAGTTTTCAAATATAATAAATTAATGTAGTATTGTGATAAGTTTTAAAATATTACTGAGGAATGTATCGCATTTTAGACTTGTTTAAATAAAATTGCATTGAAGTTGGAAAGTGTTTCGTAATCAATGTTTTAAGCATGATTGATATTTCCTGTTTTTCTTTAACCAGTGTATCTTAAGAGTATATTAAGAAAAGTGTTTAAAGATCGCATCAAAATCGTTCGACTCGATTTCAAAGATATTCAAAATGTAGAAAACTGTAGAAAACTCGAATTTTCAACCCCATTACAATGCTTTTTTTTTTATACCTTATATGAATGCAGAGGTATGAGTAATTATAAAAATAAAACATGCAGAAGTATAGTTTCATGCAATAAGAATGCTGTTTTTTTAACTATAATTTTTAACTGGAATAAACTTGGTATGTATCCGGGTGTTCTTTTTACCAGTAAGAACATACATCTTATTGAAATATTCTCCGAAATTTACAATTACCATAACGAAATCCCTTTTCCCCCCCCTCATATTATCCCCACCTACCTCTTGAACCAGACTTCAAAGTTTCCATAGAAAAACGCAGTTCGGAACAAACACTACAGCGTTTTTATCCCGAACATCTGGCACAGCGCAGACAGATTGCATTACGGAAAGTACGAGTGAGTGAACCAGACTGTGCAGACAGAGTAAAGTTGAGACAAATGTGAAGCAAGTTTCCCCTGTCCTACGCAGACGATCATCGTACATTACCCAAGAGTACTGCAGTCTGGAAACTAAAGCCCTGTTAATTTAATGTACGAAGCCATGTCTTGTTTCAAGTCGCGCCGATTGAAATGTTTTAAATATCTATGTCGCGACACTCAGTGTTCAGTAGACACATTATTTTCCATGGGCGGAACTACCCTACCACGAAACCTCGCAATGCCGAGAAGGAGCAAAGCTGTAAAGGGATCCAAGGGAAAATTATGAAACAAACACTTTAAAAATAGTAATTGGTAGGAATCCCAGGATAAAATCTCGTGGTGGGTGGAGGAGAGACCCTAGCTAAGTCCAGCCATTGTTATTTTTTATTGATTTGCCAAAATAACACGTGGTTAAAGTGTCTTACAAGAATTTAAACGACTTCAGAGGAGGAATCGGGATATTTATTTGCCCCCAAAAGCGTAATTGTGCAAAACCTACAGTTTGAAATGGATTCAGATCCCGCATGGAAGAATACTCCAGTAATTCCAAACCATGGTTCCGGAAGAATTTACGAAAAAAAAAAAAACGCACCTTGTCCCTTCAATGTAATTGAATATAAAAATTAAAATTATTAAAGTTTTGACGTGATCTATTAATAAAACCTACGGATCAAGGTTATTCTATTAAAATTTATTATTCGAAACGCTCCATCCGTTCATTCGGACACACACAGACATATAGTAGTAAACACAAACATCATCTCAACACGTTGGATTCGAGTTGAGGGATGCTTGAAATGTGCTCGCAAGTCAAAAACTCATATTCTCGACTTCTTTACAATACTTTTTCAGTACATTATACTATGCATGTAGCGAAAGTAAAAATATGTATCGCAGTAAAGCCGGAACTGTCGAACTATTGAAATTCTAAAATAGAATGTATTTAACACATCATTCCCTCTTCATCAATCACGCTCATCTATATTTTTTTCTTTCACTAGGGGGCTCGCTCCGCTTGCGCAACCTCCTTCGGGAAGCTTAGCCTCCTACTCGCTGCGCTCGCAGAGTTCGCTTCATATCTATCTTTCCTAAAAATTCTACGTCCAAAAATCTCTTTTCTATCCCTGCCTATTTTCCGCAGGAGGGAAAAGCAGGGATTTTTCTTAGCCCAGGGAATCCAAAACTGAATTCCTTGATCATGAGCTTCGCGAGCAATTTCATGTCAAATTAAAGTTTAAATCGATAAACTGTTTATTTCATCGTGTTACCCTATTAATTCTCTATAAATGTACCAAATTTCATATTTGTGTATGCTCTAGTTTTTACGGTACGAGACAGAGAAATCGCTAGACGTACCAATACGAAAAAAAAAAGTTCACTTCAGAAGGGCATCATAAAAAGCAAAATATCTCAAAAACTACATCAAAATTAAAACAAGACAGATCAATCATGCTTAAAGCATTGATTATGAAACACTTTCCAACTTCAATGCAATTTTATTTAAACATGTCTAAAATGCAATGCATTCCTCGGTAATATTTTAAAACTTATCACAATACTACATTAATTTATTATATTTGAAAACTTAAACCTTCATCGAAAAAAAAATTAACTTCATTCAAATGACGGCATTGAAATATAAATTGCCTGGTTTAAACATCTCTAAAATGTAATACATTCCTCGGTAATTTTAGAATTAACATAATACTACGATAATTTATTATATTTGAAAACTTCATCGAAAACAACTGAAATTCATTCAAATGACGTCATAGAAAAAATAACACGCCTGGATCTCTTTATAAAAACAGCATTTCATTCATAACTTTTTCCCATTCATTTCATTCATCACAGTACTAAAATAATTTATTTTATTTAAAAATTTAAGACCATGGAGCTACAAGTAATTAAACTCTATGCTTAAAACTTCATCGAAAAAAATCGTCCTTCTCTCTGTAAAATCAATGAATTGATCAATATTCTCTCTGTAAAATCAATGAAATCATTCATATCAGCTATGCAGACTCCATGAGCTAAATAATTTTGCGTTAAAGAAATACAGCAATTCTTCTACAACTCATTCTACATATTTTGCTGTTTACATTTTACATAGGTGAAAAATAGGCTTCGTTGTAGATATAATCAAATTTAGATGAGTATTTAAACTCAAATATATTGTCATTGCGTTGTTTCAGTACGTAGATGCACAGAATTTAGGCAAAAATAAAGTGGTTTTAGGACTGATACAACACTCAATGTGAATTAAAAAGAACTTTAAAAATCACGATTTTGAGACAAGATGGATGCTATATATCATTTTGAAGTGGATCACGTGATCTTTCCATATCGTGGTCACGTGATCTTTTCATATCGTGGTCACGTGATCGTTTCATATAAGAGGTATTATTATTATTTTAATTTTTATTTAAAAACTGCTGAATATATTTTGCTGAAATTTTTTTTATATATTTTATGGAATAATTTGAATATTTCCTAAAATTTTCGAAGCAATTTGTGAATTTTAAATCCGCTTAAAAAATATTTGAAAAATTAGGTCCCATAGGGCTCAATGTATTTCATTTTTTCAACCCGGGTTCAATCTAAAACTAATTGGGTGATATTATTCATTTATATTCCCATAGGTCCTACAGACCATCTGAACAACATACTAAAATTTCATTTCGATTAAGTCATTTTTACGGCAGTTACCGTGCTAATGGACAAGACAGACAGACAGACAGAATGAATGAACAAACTCATAAACACTTTTCAACTTTGTTGTAAAGTGTTAAAAAGGGGCTCCTTCCTGCAAAAATTCACCCATGTAGGTATCTGCCTGCAAAAATTCGTGGTCTTGCTATTGTTAGTCTATCCATCCAGGACGCGAACTTGCAGCCCAGATATTTTGTCTTTGATTTTCGCATTAAATATTTCCTAAACTGCAATATATATAAAAAAATCTGATGTGGGCAACACATGACTTTCCTTATATAATGCAATGAATTTACTACTTTTACAGTAAAAAAAAATAGGATTTTCTTATAGTAGATACTTATATTCTTTCCAAGATATTGAATTTTCGACAGTTCGTAGTTTTCATTTATTTAGCGTCATTTTAATCCATTTGGCGAGATTTTCGTTAATTTGACAACATTTCAAAAAGTCGGCAAGTTGGCGACATTCCGCCAAATTCGTCGCCAAAATCTCGCCAAGCTTTACTGACGGAGAAATAAGTTATTCTTATAGCAGATAAATGACTATTGGCTATAATAAAATGGCTATATATATTCAAATACAAAAGTATTACTCAAAGTATCTTTTTTCATGAATGGAACGAGCTAGATCCACGAGAATGATGTCACCAAATTTATCGCATGGTATTACATATGAAAAGTGAAGATGTTTCTCAATAGGAAATATATTTTTTTTTATATGACTTTTTTATAATTTTTTTGAAAAATGTGCAATATTTCGAGAACGATTCATGTTAGCGTTCTAAAATTTATGTTAATCTCGTTTTCTAATGAAAAATTACATAAGAAATGTCTATTTGCGTAACTTTATTAGCGATTTTGATTTTTTGACGATTTTTTCAAAATTTCACTCGAAAATTTAGGGGGGGTTCTGAACATTCGATTACGTTTAAAAACAATAGGCTTCCAGTGTTTACGGATTGTGATTTCTGTACCAAATTTCGTTCGAATCGATCCATTCGTTCGTCAGTTATCGTCTCCACACACACACACACACACACACACACACACACACCACTTCAAAAATGTTTGATTCGTGATCAGGGATGCTTGAAACGTGACGGGGTCGAAAATTCGAAATCGAGTTTTCGACGGGAGAGCACGTTTCAAGCATCCCTGATCACGAATCAAACATTTTTGAAGTGATGTCTGTGTGTGTGTGAAAGTATGTGTGTGTGTGTGTGTGTGTGTGTGTGTGTGTCAGTGAGTCTGTGGAGACGATAATTGACGAACGAATGGCCCGATTCGAACCAAATTTGATACAAAAATCACAATCCGTAAACACTGGAAGCCTATTGTTTTTATACGCAATCGAATGTTCAGAACATCCCTAAATTTTCGAATGAAATTTTGAAAAAAATCGTCAAAAAATCAAAACCACTAATAAAGTTACGCAAATAGACAAATATTTATGTAATTTTTCATTAGAAAACGATTGACATACATTTTAGAACGCTAACATGAACCGTTCTCGAGATATTGCATATTTTTCAAAAAAATTATCAGAAAGTCATATAAAATAAAAAAAAATATTTCCTCTTAAGAAACATGTTCACTTTTCAGTAATACCATGCGATAAATTGGATGACATCATTCTCGTGGATCTAGCTCGTTCCATTTATGAAAAAAGATACTTTGCGTAATACTTTTGTATTTGAACGCCAATAGTCATTTATCTGCTGTAAGAATAACTTATTTCTTTGTCCATAATGCTTGGCGAGATTTTGGCGACAAATTTGGCGGAATGTCGCCAACTTGGCGACTTTCTGAAATGTTGCCAAATTAACGAAAATCTTTCCAAATGGATAAAAATGACGCTAAATCAATGAAAATGACGACTCATTGTCGAAAATTCAATACCTTGGAAAGAATATTAGTATCTACTATAAAAAAAAAACCTATTTATTTTACTGTAAAAGTGGTAAATTCATTGCATTATATAAGGAAAGTCATGTGTTGCCCACATCAGATTTTTTTTACTGTAAAAGTAGTAAATGCATTGCATTATATAAGGAAAGTCATGTGCTGCCCTCATCAGATTATTTTTAATATAGAGAGAGTCCAAATATATTTACTGTATTAATTTACAAGCCCTAAAACAATTAGGGATTAAAAAAACAACAAAAGCTGCAATCCTACCAGAAATAGCTGAATCTATACCTCTCCCCTCTTCAATATTTCCTGCATGTTTTATGAGAAGATAACAAGCGGTGTCACTTGCTTTCAATTTAGGTTTTGGGACCCCTTCTCCCCTTCCAGTATTGAAAGCTAGCTGACGATTACATTTTTTCCCCTCTTTTGAAAAAGACAGATGGCAATGCAGTTCCATTTTGGCCTCAGAAAGGCGCTCATTTTATTTTTTTCGCTTGGAAATAAAAAAATGCAGATTCGTCTTCTTCGAATCGTACCAAAATATAATCAGTACCAGGGTAGCTCACAAGTGACTTATCTGCCAAATTTTGTGAAATTTGGTAAATTAGTGTTTTAGCTAGATGGATACATACGATTTTTGCGGGCCATTTCGCAAAAAAGGCAGGTTAGTTTATCCCGAATCGTACCAAAATCTAATCAGCACCAGGGTAACTTCCAAGTGACTTACGTACCAAATTGTAGGAAATTTGGTCCATTAGTTTTTTTAGTTAGAGTGGATACATATATTGCACAGACAGACAGACAGACACACACAACTAAAAATATTCTTTTCGTGTTCTAGAGGTCCCAAAACGTGTAGATCCGTCGAAAACTCGAGTTGCGATTTTCGACATGATTCCAATATTTCCCCTATGCATTACCACGTATTGCAAGGAAAGTAATAAGGTTTACACAATTAATACTTCCTGGAAGAAAGCAAACATATGCAAATTACATGGCAACAATTGATTCGAGGGGGGGGTTGATCCCCTCTTCATCAGGTCAAAACGGTGTCTTTGCGACAAGCAATAACTGTAAGGAAACAAGAGTAAGAAACAGGCCAAAAACCCAGTAGAATACATTTATATTTGAAATAGTCAAAGAGCGGATTCGCAGAGGGGGCAACAGACATTGGAATGCTAGGAGGATGAAAAATAATGATAATTTCATCCTCCTAGTTAGTGGTCGATATTTGAAGCTAGCTGCATGGCGTAGTGGAACTAAATCTGTCCGTCGTCATTGAGGTAAGCAAAATGACGGCATACTGCAAATTTTCTTGCACCAGTCCACGGATGCTGTTATCTGCAATGTATGATTAAATTACAAGTTCAACGGTTTATTTCCTCGACTCATTTGATTTCGTTATAAGCGGGTTCAACAGTGTGTGTGTGTGTGTGCCAAACTTTCTGGGCGGCCTTAGCAGAGAACAATAAGTGACCCCAAGCAGACGGATATCCAGGAAACATGACGAAAGATATTGAATCGCATTCGTCGGACCGTAACGAAGCAGAAAACAAATCGCGCTGCAAGAGAAACGCAATAATTCACGTGCATTTAGAAAGAGAATACAATACGGTTAATAAAAGTATACATAGTTAAAATTTCTAAGACACACGGGAGAAGGTTAAATAAAACCGAACTTTTTAATTCATACTTACAGGTTTTTCAGTTTTCCAAACCATCAAGAACACTTGGAGTGTGGATGCTAATTTTCTGATACATTCATATACCATAGTGTTTAGTTCTACTTATATCACAATCATTACCAGCAAATTTCTTACTCAAGCAGTTCTTTTAAAAGTTTTATAAAAAAATTCTTTAAAAGTTCCCTTTATCAAGATGGCAACAGCTTAAGTGACCCGATAGATGCATTCGGATCATCTGTGTTAATAAAAACTATTTGTATACCATTAAAATCCTTAGCTGGTCAAGTTATCAATTTCCTTATTATACTATAAAGGGTTCCAAGAAAAGTCGTGCAATAACTTTGCAAGGAAAGCTCGATGTTAGGTTTATATATAACAAAGTGATCATAAAAAGTATTACAGCGCCTCTAGCGGAAAAGTTAGGATAACGAACTCGATGGCAAAGCAAGACAGACGAAAAAAATCAATTACAAAGTTAAAGGGGATTATCTAATGCGTGGGAATCGGCATCAGGACCATAAATTCCTGCCCATGTAAGTGTCGTTTATTTTAGCATTTTTGAATAGGATAACTATTCGCCAATAACCATATTATGTAACATTAATGCCTTCTGTAACAGCTTTATTGCCTACTCTTATTAATTAGCCAACATAGTAATTGGCTTTTTATCGTCTCTCTGACGCTTTGTTGCCGAGTTCGTTATCCTAACTTATGAATTTTCTGCTAGAGGCGCTAAAATCACGTTAATTCGCTCAGAAATGATCCCTTTACTATAGATAAACCTAACGTGTAAACTGGTGGACTTTTCCTTACAAAGTTATTGAGATGCTTAAAGACTTTCCTGGGAACTTTGTATACTACTTTTAACTGTAAAAACTCACTGTTTCCCAAAAGAAATATAGTGCGATGAAAATTGTAAAGAAAAAAAATTCGAAATCCAATCCTGAAAATTGCTAATTCTATTCAGTTTTAGTTTTTAACGCTTTACAACAAAGTTGAAAAGTGTTTACGATTTTGTTCATTCTGTCTGTCTGTCCGTTAGAACGATAACTGCCGTAAAAATGACTTCAACATACTAAATGAAATTTTAGTATGTTGTTCAGACGGTCTGTGGGACCTATGGGAATATAAATGAATAAAATCACCCAATTAGTTTTGGATTGAACCCTATGGGACCTAATTTTTCAAACATTTTTTAAGCGGATTTAAAATTCACAAATTGCTTCGAAAGTTTTATGAAATATTCAAATTATCCCATAAAATATATAAAAAAAATTTCAGCAAAATATATTCAATAGTTTTTTAAATAAAAATTAAAATAATAATTACACCTTTTATATGAAGAGATCACGTGACCCACTTCAAATAAAACACGGCATCCATCTTGTGTCAAAATAGTGATTTTTAAAGTTCGTTTTAATTCATATTTAAGTGTTGTATCCGTCCTAAAACCGCTTTATTTTTGCTTAAATTCTGTGCATCTACGTACTGAAACAACGCAATTACAATATATCTGTGTTTAAATGATCATCCAAATTTGATTATTTCTACAACGAAGCCTAGTTTTCACCTATGGAAAATGTAAACAGCAAAATATGTAGAATGAGTTGTATAAGAATTGCTACATTTCTTTAACGCAAAATTATTTAGCTCATGGAGTCTGCAATATAGCTGATATGAATGAAACATTCATTGATTTTACAGAGAGAAGGACGATTTTCTAGCTGAAGTTTTAAGCATAGAGTTTAATTACTTGTAGCTCCATGGTCTTAAGTTTTTAAATAAAATAAATTATTATATTATTGTGATGAATGAAATGAATTGAAAAATGTTTATGAATCAAATGCTGCTTTTATAGAGAGCCAGGCGTGTTATATTTCGATGACGTCATTTTAATAAATTTCAGTGGTTTTCGATGACGTTTTCAAATATAATAAATTATTGTAGTATCATGATAATTTTAAAAATATTATCGAGGAATGTATCGCATTTTAGAGATGCTTAAACCAAGCAATTTATATTTCAATGCCGTCATTTGAATGAAGTTCATTTTTTTTTATGAAGTTTTAAATTTTGAAATATAATAAATTAGTGTAGTATTGTGATAATTTTAAAAATATTACCGAGGAATATATCGCATTTTAGAGATGTTTAAATAAAATTGCATTGAAGTTGGAAAGTGTTTCATAATCAATGTTTTATGCATGATTGGTCTTTCTTGTTTACATAATGTATCTACACAGCATTTTTTAGCTATAGAAGCATTTGTTCAAGAGTCATATTATCTACACCTCACACACCTTTCCAATAGTGTTTGAAAAGGGTTCAGCAGGTATTAAAACATGCTCATCCACCAAAATATCGAATTCGAAATTTTTTAAGAAAACATAACTTTATCCAATAGAGAAAGTAAAAATGTGCTGATAAAATATAAATACTCAGTGATTAAGAAAACCTAGTGATTAAGTAATGTGATTACGAAAATATAACTCTGATTCAATTATGGTTATTCTTCTGTCTCATGCTACTATAATATAAAATGTTGTTTATACCATAAAAAGTTTCGAATTCCATATATCAAGGATATTTAGAAACTTCCTGAATATATTTCGAACACTGTGTGAAAGATGGTTGCCTGTGAGATAAATCTACCTCGGTATGTGCATGTCTGTGAGTCACACATATCACAACAAATGCATAAAATTCTATGCGAATCGCACAATTATTTTCATACATAAATACATACTACACACACGCATAAACTTACAAACAACTAAAAAAACTTTCGATTCGGGTAAGGGAGGTCCGGAACACAAACATCTATAAAAAGAAACTCACATTTTATTTATTTATTTATTCTTTTTAATACAATACAATAGTGTTTAGAATCAATCTTCGATTGATTCTAAACACTATTGTATTGTATTAAAAGTTATAAATAAATAAATAAAATGTATGTATTAAAAGTTATAAATAATTAAATAAAATGTATGTATTAAAAGTTATAAATAAATAAATAAATTTGGAGTTTCTACAATGATTATATTAGCTGATATGACAGTTTTATGCTGTATACTATCTGTATTGTTGAAAAGTGAGCACTAAACTATAGACTCATTTATCTCAAAATGGATTCTCTCATGATTTGTAAACTTTAAAAGAATATATCTAAAATTCATTGTAAGATACATACACGAAATTTTGTACAGAAGAGTTCCCCTGTTCTATTCTCAATGAATTGTCTTCAGGGTTCTTTTCTTAGTAAAAATTTTGAAGATATTTTCCCTAAAGCAAATATCGCTCTTTACAAATATTTTTTTTTGTTTACTTTCATTCAAATTATTAAGCATTTCACAAATATTTTATTAAATCCCAAAGACAAATTAACAAGAAATCTTTTTTATGCCCAAAAGTGAAAAAAAAAATATATATGCAAATTGAGCAATTGGTTCAGAAGTAATACAACAAAAATTAAACAAGTTTAACATTTTAAATTTCTTAATAAAATTTTAAATTGTTTATAACATAAACTGACATCAAACTAAACGATTTCGTAGAGGGTAATATTTTTCCTACTCGCAGTAAAACTTGCTGAAAACGGACTTTTAACGGAATTATTATTTTTTTTTTACTTTCGTTCCCAAAAAATTTCATTTAAAACAGTTTTTTACTATACCATACTGATAAAATAAGAAAAATAAGCAACCAACTAAACGATTCCACGAGTTGAGTTATTGCATTGCTGGACATTGCTTCTGAGCTTTATCAGGAGTGACTATCAAAGGAGAAAAACGAGAAAGGAGACAACATAAAATTTTGAAGGATAAGATGTTTGCAAACATAAGGCTCAAATAAACTGATATTCTTAAGAGACTTTGACGACGGATCTCCAGTCAAGGCCGTGCAAATAAAGTCTCAAGTGACGAGAATATTAACATATAAGAACTTCAACTGAAGAACACTGGCAAGAGTTAAAGGACGCAAGAGGACACTATATATTCAGTCTCCCAACTGGCAGGAATAAATTATGTCAAGAGTTGGATTATTATTGCCATGGCAAAGTTTTCCTATCGAGTTTCGTAAAATAGAGGCATGCATATAAAATCCTACTAAAAATACCTAAAAAAAATTATTTGAAGTAGGAATCTCTACTCTACTTGCTCACACATCCACATTCCGTATTTTTCACACTCGTTTGCATCACAAGCAATATCAGAGTCAAGAAAATATATTCTTTATTTGAAATCTGGGTCACAAAATTATAGTGCAAATCGAATCATTCACAAATTCCAGACCTAAAAGAACCTCATTATAAAATGTAAAAATAAATGGATCCTTCGCAAAATTCCAAATGTAAAAAAGGAACCCAGGCAAAATTTCAAATTTGGAAATAGAAATAGTCATAAAATTCCAAATGTCGAAAAGGACCCTTACGAAAATTACTTTAGAAAAGTCAAATGCCAAATATATAAAAGTGTCTTTCCGAAAATTTAAATGCTGCATATGAAAAAGAGCCGTTAGAAAATTCTAGAAATAAAATGATAAACCCTTTAAAAAAAAAAAAAATTCAATGTACTAAAGGGCCTTTCACAAAATTCAAAATCTAAAAAGAGGACCCTTCACAAAATTCAAAATATAAAAAAAAGGACCCTTCACAAAATTTCAATGTGAAAAAAGGACCTTTCACAAAATTTTAAATGTAAAAAAGGGTCCTTCAACAAGATTCCAAATGTGAAAAAAGGACCGTTTACAAAATTTCAAATATGAAAAAAGGTTCCTTCACAAAATTCGGAATGCGAAAACAGAACCCTTCACAAAATTCCAAATGTAAAAAGGGCCCTTCACAAAATTTCAAATGCGAAAAGAAAAATGGATCTGCCATAAAAAATCTGCCATTCAAAAAAGAAAAGAAAATATAAAATCTTCTAAGAATGGACTCCAATTCAATCAACCATCTACAAAACCTAAAATAAATAATTGATAAAATATGAATGCCGAAGCACCCCATCAGTTAAAAAAATA
Source organism: Amaurobius ferox (assembly GCA_951213105.1). NCBI lineage: Eukaryota > Metazoa > Arthropoda > Arachnida > Araneae > Amaurobiidae > Amaurobius > Amaurobius ferox. The sequence goes on from OX578150.1 coordinate 39,230,076, forward strand.
CTAAAAGTATTTAATTTACTTTAAGTTAGAAGTTGCGTCCCCCCCCCCCCCCCCTCTTCATTTTTTACAAAATCCTTTTTATATTTCACAAAATTGTAATTTTTTCGTAATAATTGTATCTTGTCAAGAAAACTCCGGACTAACATATTTTTCATTCTACGCGATAAATTTTTCCTAAAAAAAAAAAATTCTTTCCGAACATTAAATTACTTTGTACAACACACCAAATATCCCAAGTTGATACCAAACTAATCACTTATTGTTCTCAACGCTGCATGTTTTATCGTTTAAGATTTTTCATGACCTTCGGGTATTCCGAGGGACTAACACGAAACGCCCAACATAAAAATGCATGCTAAATGACTCTTTCTGCTTCCCTGTTCCCTACAGAAACGACCAGTTACAAGAACAGCCTATCATGTAATTAAGAGATTGAGTCCATGAGAAATTTTTTGAAACAGTGACTCCCAAATTAGATACATGCAGCGAAGGCGATGCAAATTAAAAGTCTATACTGGCGAAAGTGTGTTCATGCAACCGGCGGAAAGTTATATCGCATACAACTAGCAAACGAAAAAAAAAACCTTGTGGTCTCATATTTGAAAGTTGATTTTGACTAATATCATGACGTTGAACTCAGATTTTTCATATCATGTCTAATTTTTTTTTAAAAGCTTACCTTTAGCTGTGCATAATCATTTGCACTCGCGTTATAGGCCATGGGCTTTACACAATAATATGGAAGATAATCATCCGAAAAATCTAAGGACAAAAATATTAAATATTTAATAATTACCAGCGGTAGATTGGACGCCGAACAACCAAAAGACTAATTGAACTTCGTTTTGTCAGCATAGTTTTGTAAATGATGCTTACCAATAAACCATAATATGATACACAATTTATCAAAATTTCCACCCCTTTACATCGGTAATCCGCAACTGAAGGTTCCTTAAAGTACTAAAACAACCAAATACCTGGAATGAAAGGTGGTATTCCACAGATATTCCATATTGCTCACATCACATTGGCTGTGGTTATAAATTAATCGTCTGCTCTATAATAGAACTCTCCGAAATTGCCAAATGTTCGTTCATGAAATGTTGCAATTTGCGTTACCTAATCTAAATATATGGATTTGTTATTACAAATTACATTCATGTTAAATACCAACCAGCTCTACTTAATAGACAACAGTATCATTTACGCGGAAAATGGTGCGGCGATGAAATTGCATTTTTGACTTTTGTTGTCATCAAGTACATAATTCTTTCAAATTTTATTTTTCCCGATTGGCAATCCTTCATCAGGTCTACATAATAGATGTATTTCAGCCGACTGATGTTACAAGTACTCAAAATGAAAAACGTCACATCCATCATGCAATACATGGTTAGAGTTCTGCATCGAGCCGGGTTTCCTTCACTTTTCAATCTGCAAGGTGGGTTGCGGGTTTACCCCCAAATAATTATCTTTAAAAGCTATGCATTATTATCACATTTTTTTACTTTCACAGCAATACATGATAATGCATAGACTATTGGAATCATGCCGAAAATCGCAACTCGAGTTTTCAACGGATCTACACGTTTTGGGACCTCTAGAATACGAAAAGACTATTTTTAGCGCGACGTCTGTGTGTGTGTCTGTCTGTGCAATGTATGTATCCAATCTAACTCAAAAACTAATGGACCGAATTTCATAAAATTTGGTAGGTGACTTGGGTGTGACCCTGTTGCTGATATAATTCGGAATTTTTGGTACAATTCGGAAAAACAGAACCCGGCTTTTTTTACGAAATGACCCGTAAAAATTTCATGTATCAACTCTAGCTAAAATATTAATTGACCAAATTTCACAAAATTTGGTAGATAAGTTACTTGTGGGATGCTCTGGTGCTTATTAGATTTTAGTACGATTCGGAAAAGAACAACCTGCCTTTTTTACGAAATGGTCCGCAAAAATCGTATGTATCCAAAAAAAAAAAAAAAAAAAAACTACGTATGCTCAAATATATCAATTAAATTCGTGTTTTATACGCAATTTGACGAGGAAAAGAATACAACACACTCTATTATACTTTAGGACTAATCGTTCTCAAGATATTTGAGATTTCTCGCATTTTTGCTAAGCCGCTTTCGGGAAAATGTCCAATAACCAAATAAAAGCAAAAATTTAATTAAAAATACAAATTTAATGTTATTTTGTACAATTAAACTCAATATAATGAATTATTAAAGAAATAAAGAAAAAATGGAATTTGAGTCTGCAGAGAAAGTCATGTGCTGCCCACATCAGATTTTTTATGACAATAACTGGATAAATGTGTAAACTGGGTTACAAACTGTAAACAATAGAAAATTATATATATATATATATATATATATCCGCTAGAGGTTTAAAACCTACTTTAGAGCTACGAGTTCCGATCGGGTTGCGAGTCCACAATTTTCTTCGTTCGCACAGGCCTCTAGTACGAGCACGATAATAATGATGAGAAAAATTGCATGCTTTTGACTTTAAAATCGCCTCAAGAACGAGCAAGATAATAATGATGAGAAAAATTACATGCTTTTGACTTTAAAATCGCCTCTAGTACGAGCACGATAATAATGATAAGAAAAATTACATGATTTGACTTTAAAATCGCCTCTAGTACGAGCATGATAATAATGAGAAAAATTACATCCTTTTGACTTTAAAATCGCCTCTAGTACGAACACGATAATAATGATGAAAAAAATTACATCCTTTTGACTTTAAAATCGCCTCTAGTACGAACACGATAATAATGATGAGAAAAATTACATGCTTTTGACTTTAAAATATTATCACACACGGTCACTGTGTTTATTTTCCTGCAAACGTCAATTAAAGCTGCTACTTCACTTATATGGTTTGTATTTTTTGCTTTACGAATTACCCGAGATTTCGAATACTTTAATAAAAAAAAACTTTTAGAAATATAGTCAGATTTCACTTTTTAAAATCTAATTTGTGTTGTTTCTATGTATATAAATAAAAAGTTTTTGAAAAGTAGAACTTTCACAATTTTAAAACATATGGAACCAAAAACGTAACTCCCCCTCCTCCCCCCCCCCCCCTCCCGAAATTCATGTTTTTAGGTCATCTCTTAAAATACCATGCTTTTTCCAACTTTTACCATTTAATATATTTCTAAATGTGTTGCGAGATGTATATGCATTTAAAATACATAATTAATGCGTTTTATTTTAAACATATTGTTATGTGTTCGTTAGAAATTGAGGGACCTACAATATAATTAAACTGTGAATGAAAATTGAGTTTAAAAGCAGAATTTGATGAAAACATTTTACTAATGCTACTTTTTAACAAATTTATTTTTTATACACAAATTTTTTCACAATTGTTTGAATTAAAATTATAAATGCCCGTTGTTCAATGACATTTTATTATTTTTACTTTCCTTATATACATAATGTATAGGGAAAGTATTGTGACGGGGTCGAAAATTCGAAATCGAGTTTTCGACGGGAGAGCATGTTTCAAGCATCCCTGATCACGAATCAAACATTTTTGAAGTGATGGCTGTGTGTGTGTGTGTGTCAGTGAGTCTGTGGAGACGATAACTGACAAACGAATGGACCGAATCGAACCAAATTTGGTACAAAAATCACGATCCGTAAACACTGGAAGCCTATTGTTTTTATACGTAATCGAATGTTCAGAACCCCCCTAAATTTTCGAATAAAATTTTGAAAAAATCGTCAAAAAATCAAAACCACGAATAAAGTTACGCAAATAGACATTTCTTATGTAATTTTTCATTAGAAAACGATTGACATAAATTTTAGAACGCTAACATGAACCGTTCTCGAGATATTGCACATTTTTCAAAAAAATTATTAAAAAGTCATATAAAATGAAAAAAAAATATTTCCTATTGAGAAACATGCTCATTTTACATATGTAATACCATGCAATAAATTGGGTGACATCATTCTCGTGGATCTAGCTCGTTCCATTCATGAAAAAAGATACTTTGAGTAATACTTTTGTATTTGAACGCCAAGAGTTATTTATCTGCTGTAAGAACAACTTATGTCTTCGTCCATAACGCTTGGCGAGATTTTGGCGACGAATTTGGCGGAATGTCGCCAACTTGGCGACTTTTTGAAATGTTGCCAAATTAACGAAAATCTCGCCAAATGGATAAAAATGACGCTAAATCAATGAAAATGACGACTAACTGTCGAAAATTCAATATCTTGGAAAGAATATTAGTATCTACTATAAGAAAAACCTATTTTTTTTACTGTAAAAGTAGTAAATTCCTTATATTATATAAGGAAAGTCATGTGTTGCCCACATCAGATTTTTTTATAGGCACTTATATGCTTCAAAGCAAGTCTAGAGTAAATATGTAGATGCTTAACTTTGCATAAAAATTGTAAAATAAACATTATCATAGTTCAAAATCTAGTGTAAAAAATTCCAACATTGTCCATATTTCAAATCATCTATTTGAAATAAAATTTTGTGGGTTTATTTTCAATAAACCAAATACTTTTTTTAATTGAAATATTTATGTACAATATGAATTGTAATGAATTTCAAAATGAAAAAACATGAAAAAAGAAATCTTTAAAATGTATATCATTTGTGAACTCTCCCGCTTCGATCACATTTGATTTGGTTATCAGATACAGATGACTCATAGAGAAGTCGGTAGTGGTCTTGATTAACTATTTTATCTGAAGAACTTATTGATAGTTTCAGTGTCATAACTATAATTCTATAAAATATCCTTTTAATCATTCAAATTAATTTTAGATAATTAATTAATATTAAAACACTTTTGTATACAATTTAAATAAAAGCTATGCGCAGCACACCATTTGACAACACATTTTTGTTGATGTTATTTATTTATTTCTTCAAAAGATGCTTTTTTTTTTAAATGTGATGCAATAAAAATTATCATTTTCAAAGATTTAAAAGCAAGTACTGTATGTCAATTCCCTATCAACTATATTCAGAGTATAATATTTGATAATGATGCTGAAATAAATTACTTATATGAATTTTTTTTATCTCAGAAATTTATTTATTTCCCATGTGACTGTATTTGTTCAGCCTAACAAATAATATTGATATTAAAAGAAATCGCTAAAGTACCAACTCCACAACTGCAAATTAGTTGTTGTTGAGACCCAGACCGTCCGACCTACCAGAAAGGTGTAAGGTAACTGTTTGGACGGCCGGGAAGTGTAAATTAGTTGTGGAGTTGATAAATGGTTATGAGATGGATGATTAATAGATTGTGCCTAATATTTTATATTACTAAGAGCATCTGCCTTCTCTGCTCGCCTACCCTGAGAAACTCTTCATATTAGACAATTTTTTCTGTGCTTCAATAATCATGATGCTATTATTTTCCCAAGTCAAATAAATATCCATAGTACTTAAGATATTAATATGTTTGCTTTGCTATGCTATTGAATTTACAATCTCACACACCAGCATTTTTATTGTCCAATATATGCCTTTGCCACACCAGACATTAACCGGCCATCCAAACTGCTGCTCATGTCCTAGGGCGAGTCTGACAGTCTGGGCTTTCGACACCAGACATTGAAATATGTGCCACCCCATGTACTAATATTTATTTGCTATATAAAACAAATACATTTCATTAAAGTAATTTCTAGCCGAACAATGCAAATAAGTGTTTACTTATGTGGTACATTTTCAAGATTAATTTGAAAACACATCAAAATATATTCTTCATAATTTGTATATTTCAACTTAATTTTCCAAAGAGTTTTTTTTTACACCCTTGATGAGACACCGGTTCTCGTTAGATTACCAGCATCCAGTCATTCAGTTAGATCAAGCAGCATCGGGCGCGATTGGTACTTGGGTGGGTGACCACCTGGGAACACCGCGTACTGTTGGCACATTTCGGGCACGGTAGCCCGGTGGTTTGCGCGCTGCATTTGCATGCTGCCACAACTGCCGTCGTGTTCATGCAGAATACGATCACGTTAAACAAGTGGGTCCGTAAGTCCTTCCGAGAGGTTGGTGGTAGGGGAAGGAGGGTATGGTCCCTGTGGATGTCTTCCCCACTGGGTTCAGGTCTAAATTGGGTGGCACTTCCCAGCCGTCCAAACGGTTACCTTACACCTTTCTGGTAGGTCGGACGGGTCTCAACAACAACAACACCCTTGATGAGATGGTTCATGTAAACATTTCTTTAATAGATCACAAAAATCCTTAAGAAATGTTTTGAAAGTTTTTAATGGAGTAGAACATCTATAATACAGCAAAGTCTATTCATATCAAGCTCAGACACAGTGAAGTAAACAACCAAACCAAATAGCGGTAAATGTTTCAAACAATTAATTCAGTCTTGAAAAGTGAAACAAAAGGAATTTCGTTGCTTTTGGTCCCTATACAAGCAATTAAAACCAGTTGGCCTAGCAATTGCAATTTCTGCAAAAAAAGAGAAAACAATTCTTTTTCCCCTATATGAATAGTGTTTTATATTAAATCAATCACTGTACATATTACATAGTAATTAGAATTGGTTAGGAATTTTCTAGAAATTCCTTACAAAATTTTGATTCATAAAAATATGTTAAAAAATTATAATACAAAACTTCATATTAAAATTGATTGTAAAAATATCTACCTTTCCTTGCAATCCACTATCGAACTATAATACTGATATGATGGAAAGGGCTAGGGAATAAAAGTGAAATCCAAATTATCCTTGAATATCTGAAAAGAAAAACAAGGTGTTTATTGGATAAAAAGAAAAATCATTAAGAGCAGATACAGAGAAACTTTAAAAGTATTTTAGCTTATTCAGACAGCACTAACAAATATGCAAATTTTACAGTCTCTTTGAAATGTAAAGTATATGTGACTTTGAAATAGATACATATTTAGAATTAGAGCTACAGATACTCTGTTGAAGTGACATTAAAATAGTGATAAAGTAATGGGTATAGATTAAATATCAACATGTAGTTATAATATAAGTTTATATCTATCATAATTTTAATCTTGCCTGTATAATTCATTTTTAGATGCTTAAAAAGCATTATGAGGAACATGGACTATTATAGATTCAGTTTTAAGTACAAAATATTCAGCTTAAATATCAAATAAAATGTTATAAAATTCACAAGTGAATTTCATAACTCTCCAGTGGAGAATTTGTGAACAATTAGTGCTAAGCTCCAAATAGAAATTGTGGACCCACCGACAAACATTTATCATGCCCCCCCCCCCACACACACACACACACACACATACACACACACACCACCACCACCACCACCACCACCACCCCCTTCCATATTTGATTTTTTTTTCCTTGTGAATATTTCATGCCTTCCCCTCCCTAAAAAAACTCTTGGCACCCACCTCTCTTCTCCAATCGAGTGGTGTCCTTCCTTCCCTATAAACTACACTGATAACTAATTTAGAACTTCCTTGTTTATAACAGAATTTTTTAGTTGGCCAAATTAAAAAACTCCAGATGCCATACAAGCAATATTAATAGTGAATGATCACATCTTATAATTGATAGTATCTTATGTTTTATACAAAATATAATCAAAATACATTTGAGAAAAGTGTTTCCTCATATTTATTTGGCAATTATTAATATAATATAAATTTAACAAAGTTTTAGGATGATCAGCTGCTAAAGATATAAACAGAATGAAGTAGTATGCATATACAAAACACACGCACAACAAATTTTCAGCCAGTAATTGGTTATTCCCATATGAATTTTAAAGCTTTAAAAGTCTATATTATTGCAGTCCCATGTTAGTATTATGAAATTTAAAGACCAGGGTTACTTATAGGGGCAGTGGTCCTTTTCATATGGAAATAATAAAAGTGAAAACATGCTAATTACTTTTACGTTAATTGCCCTTGATAAACGTCAATACATGTGTATCAATATAAATATTATCAATATAATATTAATAATCATTAAATCAATCTCAAGCAGCATATTTGTAATGTTCGCAATTGTCAAAATGCATAAGAATAACATAAGAAAAGCATCATTGATAACATGCACATCAAAATAATGCCAACGTCTCCAGAGTATTGTAAACAAATATTGATTTTGATGTATTTTTACCGAGTAAAAAGGTCGTACAGAGAAAATTTATATCACTTCCAATATGAACATCTAATGATGAAAAAGAAATGATTTAAATGAATGTTTATAAATCTGATATGCAACAAATAATTTTTACGTTGGTAATTTCCTTCAATCACTCATGTGTCACGACTCTCATATGGAAAAATATCTTCAAAACCACAGTAAAATTAGAGCAATGGTTCTTTACTTAAATTTGGACAAAACTGTAAGTTTTAATTTTAAAATATTTAGAATATAATTAATGAAACACTTTTAAAACTTACCCCAAACAGAAAAGTAGGATGAACTATTTACATACACGAAGCACACAAAAATATAAAACAAGAGCTCAAAGTGCTAGCAAACATATTCTGAAAAAATCTGCTTATATTCTTTAGAATGCTGAAAATTTATTCTCATATTGTCTACGTCCATGAATTATTTGCAGATACATACAAAATATTTACTATCCAAACACACACACATTAGCGACTAGAGATTATATTACTATAATAAATAAGCAGTGGATTTATAATTCTTCTTCATTATAAGATAAATAATTGAATTAATCTTTTGTAGAGTTCATGTAAAGGATCACAGATAAACAAAAGTAAAAAATTACAGCCAAAATATATACATTTATGATCCTTTTATCACACTGCGTGCGTCAACGAAGACATACATCTGGCTGAAGCATCTAGCCGCCAGCGCCAATAGGCGAAGAGAAATCAACTGCAAAGAGCGAATGAAAGTAGATTCAACACCAGAAATATTGACGTCTGCAATATGAAACAATTCGAGTTTATTCTTACCAATAGATGGCGAGGCAAGTAACTAGTTCAACATATATTGAATCCAGACTATTATTCGGAAGATTTATTTCTAATTCGACGGGAAATCAAATTTAATTTGAATTATCCCTAATTCGAATGAAATTCTTCTTTCAGAGATAGAACAGAATTAATCAAAAGATATTAGACTAAAATTTTGATCCAAAGAATTTCTGGAAATGATTTTAACTTGTAGCCACATTACTAAACTAAAGATCTAACTGCTTTCTGAAACTATTATTTTATAAATAAATAGAAAATATACCCGGTATTCAGTGGCGCAGCCAGAAATTCGTTCTGGGGGGGGGGGGTCAAACCTCATTGTATATTATTACGCATGTCAAATGACAATATATTGAAATAAATCAATTTATCGCCGAATAGATTTATTTATTTAACATTACGTTTACTAAATAAGAGCAGTACTGATAACTTCTATAAATGAAAGTATACAATATTCAAAGTTTAATATCAAGTCGTCTAGGCTTCTTAGCCATTTCATTTAAAACCTCTTCAGGGTTTACTTCAATGTCCTTGTGAATATATAACATAAACAGTCCATTTAATGTTGAATTTCTTAAATAATTTTTTAAATATCGTAAGGTGGAAAAAGATCTCTCTGCGCTACACGTTGTGACTGGAAGTGTAATCATTATCTGCAGAAGTTTTCGTATACTTGGAAACATAATTTCATAACATTCATGAAAAGCTTCCAAAGCATTATCTGGATATTCTGAAGTCGGATATTCTGAATATTCTGGAATCCAGATATTCTGGATTCTGAAGTCGTTCGAGTTTGCTGTGCCATATGTAGTCATATAAGGTCTTAGTCTTGAGCTGTTTTGCACGGCAATAGGATTCGAAAAGAAGCTAATATATTTTTATGTTTCACAAATCTTTCATCGAGCTGTATTAGAAAATGATCTATAAAAGGTATAAAAGCAGTTCTCCTATAATATACCTCAGGAGTATCATAGTCGACGTTAATTCGTGTAGCTTGATATTTTACAGTTCTTGGTACTGATATGGGGATTTCATAATTTTCACAAAATGTTTCAACATCTTTAAAAATTACGGAGAACTCTTTTTCAGAATTGTTCCTTAAACTTTGTATAATTGTTCGTGTATCTTTAGCATGACCAATGGCTTTGGAAAGATCAAATTTTTCAGATTGTAAATATTTCGACAAAGGTAAACTATACGAAAATAGTTTTTTAACAATATGTAGGGAAATAACGAATTCACACTTGTTAATTGCATTGTACAAAATGCTTACGAGTAGGGTCCGGATTTCTATGCACTTGCATATTTCCGTGCATATTGTGTAATAATTTTGAGCATATTTGCATATTATTTGAGCTAAATTTCATGCATGAAAATCCGAGCCTTGCAAATTATATTTACGATCTATTATGACAACTATATAAAAACAGCCCTTACCCTTTTTCCTGCAAATAACCCAATATCATTGGGATTTACGTCGATTTCAGATGGTGTAAATAATGATGTCTCAACGTCTATTGGAGCTTTTCTTTCTGAACTGTCATCTTCAGAGCATTCAACATTTTTCAACTTATTTTCATTACATTCACTATCTTCTTTTTTTTTTCTCTTTTAAAGAAATTGTATATGCTACTTTCAAATAACTTACCTTTGCTGCTATTCATTATACAATTGCTAATATAAAAGAACAGATTAAAGATCCCTTGATCGAAAAACGTATTGGTTTTATTTTTTAAAGCTTCTACACGTGCTTTCAAAACAAGACCAGACATATGACAGCAGGAAATTCTTTTCGAAAGGAAATTTCCCTATCCGAAGGATTTTTCCTTTTCTGAAGGACTTTTCTGTTCCGAGGGGAATTTCCCTTAAACCAAAAATGAAGTGTCGAGTGAACACAAAATTTTAGGGGAATTAAATTTGTTTGAACGAAGTACGAGAAAAAGTAAAAATATAAATACCAAAAATGAGAAAAAAAAGTAGTTATTTTTATTGTAATCAATACTTTTTTGTTTCTAATTTAAGGCTCTGGGGGGGTCCAGTCTCCTTGGTCCCCCCCCCCCCTGTCGCTGCGCCACTGCCGGTATTTAAAATTCAAACCTCTGATTGAAATTACACCGAAACTCACAGCCCGGCCGTCTAAACTGCTGCGCATGCCCACGGGAGAGTCAGATGCCCTGGGTCTTCCACCGAAACTCACAGCAAATTCTAGAAAACCAAAGAACGCTTTTTCAAAATCTCCTCATTTATAACAAAAAGTAATACCCTGCGCAGGATCACGTAAGCGACCATTGCGTTCTAGTTCTTAACGGCAAAGGTTTTCTTGTAATAGCTCTTGACCATGTAGGCACATACGTGACTGTCGTTGTGCCCCACCCTGTAAGCGAGTATAATACGCCCTAAATGAAAGCTTAAACACGCCTTAATGAACGCCTTAATGCCGCCGTGAAGATTTAATACCCCTTGAATCAAGGGGTACATCAACAGCTACATCCCGATACTACTGCATATTACCTTTTCCACGTAAATTTTTCGTAAGCGATAATAATTGTAAATCATTTTCAAACTTCTTTCCGATATTTTCGGCAAAATTGTTGTATTTATGAATTGTAATGCTGTATTGTGCAATTGCTAATTGCCCTAATGAGAAAACTTGCAATGTTTGGTTTCATGGAATTCCAAAATTCAAAGTCTTGCGGGCTATATGGATTCACTCGTGCAAAGAAAAAACACGTTTCCTAACACAGTACAGATTTGTTCTATTCATTTCTCTAAAGAAAATTATGGAAGGAATTTGAACAAGTAAGATCATTCATGCATAAAGCATTGATTATGAACCACTTAACAACTTCAATGCAACTTTATTTAAACATCTCTAAAATGCGATACATTCCTTGGTAATACTTTAAAAATTATCACAATGCTACATTCATTTATTATATTTGAAAACTTCATCGAAAACAAATGAAATTTATTCAAATGACGCCATCGAAATATAACACGCCTGGCTCTCTATATAAAAGCAGCATTTCATTCATTAACATTTTTCCATTCATTTCATTCATCATAATACTACAATAATTTATTTTATTTGATAACTTAACCATGGAGGTACAAGTAATTTAACTCTATGCTTAAAACTTCATCGAAAAAACCGTCCTTCTCTCTGTAGAATGGATGAATATTTCATTCATATTATCTATATTGCAGACTCCATGAGCTAAATAATTTTGCGTTAAAGAAATGCAGCAATTCTTATACAACTCATTCTATATCTTTTGGTGTTTACATTATCCATAGGTGAAAATTAGGCTTCGTTGTAGAAATAATCAAAGTTTGATGATCATTTAAACTGAAATATATTCTCATTGCGTTGTTTCAGTATGTAGATGCACAGAATTTAAGCAAAAATAAAGCGGTTTTAGGACGGATACAACACTAAATATGAATTAAAAAGAACTTTAAAAATCACGATTTTGACACAAGATGGATGTCATATTTTATTTTGAAGTGGGTCACGTGATCTCTTCGTGTAAAAGGTGGAATTATTTCAATTTTTATTTAAAAATCTAGTGAATATATTTTGCTGAAGTTTTTTTATATATTTTATAGGATAATTTGAATATTTCCTAAAACTTTCGAAGCAATACGTGAATTTTAAATCCGCTTAAAAAATGTTTGAAAAATTAGGTCCCATAGGGTTCAATGTATTTCATTTTTTCAATACGAGTTCAATCTAAAACTAATTGGGTGATATTCTTTATTTATATTCGCATAGGTCCCACAAACTGTCTGAATAACATACTGGTTATCGTGCTAACGGACAGACAGACAGAAGGAACAAAATCATAAACACTTTTCAACTTTATTGTAAAGTGTTAATAATAATTAAAAATGCAGATTAAAACATGGAAATATGATAAATTAAAAAATCATTATTTTGTCATTTTCCTAAAATCTTAAAAATTTATGTAAATAAAATAATATAACAAACTACAGTATTATTGTTTCATATCATTAAAGGCAAAATAATTTCATGAGAGCAATAAATCATTCCGAACAAGTTTTATCCACGTATATTCCTTTCAAACAATTTGTTCACTGATTTCGTTTGAAAAGTGTTCTTTCCAAATTAAATTTATATTTTTCATACTTCAATATTTTGAAGTGCATTCAAAATATATTTCTTGATACGCTCAAAATATATGTGCAAAATATTATATTTATAACACAAAGCAAATACAAGTTAAAAGTTATTCTCAACAAGAAAGATTAATCATGCTTAAAGCATTGATTATGAAACACTTTCCAACTTCAATGCAATTTTATTTAAACATGTCTAAAATGCAATACATTCCTCGGTAAAATTTTAAAACTTATCACAATACTACATTAATTTATTATATTTGAAAACTTAAACCTTCATCGAAAAAAATGAACTTCATTCAAATGACGGCATTGAAATATAAATTGCCTGGTTCAGACATCTCTAAAATGTGATACATTCCTCGGTAATAATTTTAGAATTATCATAATACTACGATAATTTATTATATTTGTAAACTTCATCGAAAACAACTGAAATTCATTCAAATGACGTCATAGAAAAATAACACGCCTGGCTCTCTCTATAAAATCAGCATTTCATTCATAAATAATTTCCCATTCATGTCATTCATCACAATACTATAATAATTTATTTCATTTAAAAATTAAGACCATGGAGCTACAAATAATTAAACTCTATGCGTAAAACTTCATCGAAAAAAATCGTCCATCTCTTTGTAAAATCAATGAATATTTCATTCATATCAGCTATGCAGACTCCATGAACTAAATGATTTTGTGTTAAAGAAATACAACAATTCTAATACAACTCATTCCACATATTTTGCTGTTTACATTTTACATAGGCGGAAAATAGGCTTCGTTGTAGAAATAATCAAATTTGGATGAGCATTTAAACTCAAATATATTGTAATTGCGTTGTTTCAGTATGTAGATGCACAAAATTTAATCAAAAATAAAGTGGTTTTAGGACGGATACAGCACTCAATATGAATTAAAAAGAACTTTAAAAATCACGATTTTGAGACAAGATGGATGCCATATATCATTTTGAAGTGAGTCACGTGATCTTTTCATATCATGGTCACGTGATCGCTTCATATAAGAGATGTTATTATTATTTTAATTTTTATTTTAAAAACTACTGAATATATATCGTTGAATTTTTTTTATATATTTTATGGAACAATTTAAATATTACCTAAAATTTTCGAAGCAATTTGTGAAATTTAAATCCGCTTAAAAAATGTTTGAAAAATTAGGTCCCATAGGGCTCAATGTATTTCATTTTTTCAACCCGGGTTCAATCCAAAACTAATTGGGTGATATTATTCATTTATATTACCATAGGTCCTACAGACCGTCTGAACAACATACTAAAATTTCATTTTGATTAAGTCATTTTTATGGCAGTTATCATGCTAACGGACAGACAGACAGACAGAATGAACAAAGTCATAAACACTTTTCAACTTTGTTGGGAAGTGTTAAAAATGAATTAATGGGAATTGTGTCAAATTGTCGTTTAAAATGCGGCATAGTCCCTTATTACTTTCCTCATATACATAATGTATAAGGAAAGTATTTTGACGGGGTCGAAAATTCGAATTCGAGTTTTCGGCGGGAGAGCACGTTTCAAGCATTCCTGATCACGAATCGAACATTTTTGAGATGATGTCTCTGTGTGTGTGCGTGTGTGAAAGTATGTGTGTATATGTGTCAGTGAGTCTGTGGAGACGATATCTCACGAACGAATGAAGCGATTCGAATGAAATTTGGTACAAAAATCACAATCCGTGAATACTGGAAGCCTATTGTTTTAAAATACAATCGAATGTTCAGAACTTCCCTAAATTTTCGAGTGAAATTTTGAATAAATCATCAAAAAATCAAAACCTTTAATAAAGTTACGCAAATAGACATTTCTTATGTAATTTTTCCTTAGAAAACGATTGACATAAACTTTAGAATGCTAGCATGAACCGTTCTCGATATATTGCATATTTTTGAAATAAATTTATTGAAAAATCCCATAAATTAAAAAAATATATTAACTGTTATGAAACATGTTCACTTTTCATATGTAATATCATGCTATAAATGTAGTGACATCATTTTCGAGGATCTAACTCATTCCATTCATGAGAGAAGATACTTTGAGTAATACTTTTGTATTTGAGCGCCAACAGTCATTTATCTGCTGTAAGAAAAACATATTTCTCCGTCCATAACACTTGGCGATATCTTGGCGATGAATTTGGCGGGATAACGCCAACCTGGCGACTTTTTTAAATGTTGCCAAATTAATAAAAATATCGCCAAATGGATAAAAATGACGCTAAATCATTGAAAATGACGACTAATTGAAAGAAATTCAATATCTTGGAAAGAATATAAGTATCTACTATAAGAATAACATTTTTTTAACTATAAAAGTAGTAAATTCATTGCATTATATAAGGAAAGTAGCCAACGGCTCTACCTTGCTGAAAACACCGGTTCCCGTTAATCACCGAAGTTAAGCAGCATCGGGCGCGGATAGTACTTAGGTAGGTGACCACCTGGGGACACCGTGTGCTGTTGGCTCATTTAAGTCGACGTGGTGACCGAATGGTCAAGGCGGGCGTTTCCAGCGATCAATCTGCCACCACGTTGTGGGTTCGAGTCCCACGTAAGATATGGATGCTGTGTGTTGTGGGCGCAGTGTGTTCCGCCCCCCTCTGGTGCATCTGGGGCAACGTCCTAGGACGGCAAAATGGTTCACGATTTCGGCCGTACATAGGACAAACGACGTAAGTCGACGTAGAGTTTAGTGCTAGAGTCTAGTATCTGGCCATTGAAAAAAAAAAAAAAAATAAGGAAAGTCATATGCTGCCGACATCAGATTTTTTAAATATGCTATGTGCCCCTACTGAGGAAGCGAAACAAAGTGGAAATAGGGCTAGTAAATGTGATTCTTTCTGAACTTGATCATCCTAATGCTTCCTAAAGATACATGTGAAAAAAAAAATTTACTCAATCCCCATTTAGTTTGTCGTTCTGGAAAGAGTTCACAGGAACTAGCATCGGATATTGAAAGACTTTCACAGTAGAGCATGGCCGGCCACACACTTAGCTACAGTAAACCTTCGGGTCTGTCGTGTGGTCTGGGTTTTCAACAGTAGAGCATGGACACGAGCTTAAATAAACAACCTCCATAGTAGAATGCGCAGAAACGTAAGGGCAAAAGGGCATTATTTTTACCATAGCGTGTAATGGTAAACTGACGATAATGGCAAATAAAAATTGAAACTAAATCCATTGAACGTCGAAATTTATCTCTGTGATGGAAATAAGTTATTTAGAATACTTAAATAACAATTTATATTTAAAAATTTTATTTGCTAAAGTGCATTTTAAGTGAATTTACATTACTACTCAGTTTTACCGTAGTCAGTAACAGCTTTCTAAAGATGTATACATTTACTAGTAAATTTTAAAATGTATATGCAAGTGAGAAGGGAAAGATGCATAACGATTTTTCTTAAAAAAAAAAAAAAAACTCGTGTATATATTTTAATAAAAGTGAATATTTTATTTTCCGATTAATTAAAAATATCCATCAAAGAAGATAAATTGGGATATATCCTAATAAAATTAGAGGTTAAACTATTGTAAGTTTCTAAAGTAGCCGTTTTTACTTTCCTTATATACATAATGTATAAGGAAAGTATTGTAACGGGGTCGAAAATTCGAATTCGAGTTTTCGACGGGAGAGCACGTTTCAAGCATCCCTGATCACGAATCAAACATTTTTGAAGTGATGTCTCTGTGTGTGTGTGTGAAAGTATGTGTGTGTGTGTGTGTGTCAGTGAGTCTGTGGAGACGATAACTGACGAATGAATGGACCGATTCGAACCAAATTTGGTACAAAAATCACAATCCGTAAACACTGGAAGCCTATTGTTTTTATACGCAATCGAATGTTCAGACCCCCCCCCCCCCTAAATTTTCGAATGAAATTTTGAAAAAATCGTCAAAAAATCAAAACCACTAATAAAGTTATGCAAATAGACATTTTTTATGTAATTTTTCATTAGAAAACGATTGACATAAATTTTAGAACGCTAACATGAACCGTTCTCGAGATATTGTACATTTTTCAAAAAAATTATCAAAAAGTAGTATAAAATACGAAAAAATATTTCCTATTGAGAAACATGTTCACTTTTTATATGCAATACCATGCGATAAATTGGGTGACATCATTCTCGTGGATCTAGCTTGTTTCATTCATGAAAAAAGATACTTTGGGTAATACTTTTGTATTTGAACGCCAATAGTCATTTATCTGCTGTAAGAATAACTTATTTCTTAGTGCATAACGCTTGGCGAGATTTTGGCGACGAATTTGGCGGAATGTCGCCAACTTGGCGACTTTTTGAAATGTTGCCAAATTAACGAAAATCTCGCCAAATGGATAAAAACGACGCTAAATCAATGAAAATTACGACTAATTGTCGAAAATTCAATATCTTGGAAAGAATATTAGTATCTACTATAAGAAAAACCTATTTTTTTTACTGTAAAAGTAGTAAATTCATTACATTATATAAGGAAAGTCATGTGTTGCCCACATCAGATTTTTTTGTTTTGGGAACGTAAGGACAATATTGTCCGCGTGACGTCACTTGGCTATGCTCTATTATCCTTTGCAGAGCCATATGGATGTTCGTGAAAGCTTTGTAGCACAGTATTTCATAGATGCCATTCGTGACCCAGAATTCCAGCACGCCGTTCTTGAGAGCTGCACTGTCCATAGACAATAAGTTTGAAGCCTCTCCAGGGCTTCATCGATCAACTGCACGTGGCGAGGCTGTAACTGATTGTACTTCAGAATCTGAGATGCTGTGCACTATGAAGGAAATACAAACATGCTGCAGAGGCGAAGCAACGATTTATTCAAGTGAGCATCAAGATCATTCTCTAAAGGGATTGTGTGCTGAAAACTCCAGACCTTACGACTCACCTAGGAGGTTTAGAGCAACCAGCTGCACGACCGGAAAGGATTCCCTCCTGCACTCAGGAACCTACCAGTCTCGTCAAAAAGGGTTGGGCTAGGCGTGATTTTCGGCCCGGGCGACTTTTTGGCAGCGACCCTAGTTAAGTAAAGGTAGTTGTGGGGAAGGGGGTCAACATAATTTATGAAATAACGCCAAATTGGCGATATTTCGCAAGATTATTAACCAAATTCTTTAAATGTATCGCTAAGTGTTACAAACAAACGGAGAGAAGAACATTTCTTATATACTAGAAAGTATGACTTTATATGACGGAATTAAAAATTTGAAAAACATTACCTCACATTTAGCTTCATTTTTATCAATTTGGCAACATTTTTATCAATTTGGTGACATTTTTATCAGTTTGGTGATTTTTTCATCAATTTGCCAACATTTACAGATGTGCCAAATTGGCGATATTCCGCCAAATTTTTCGTCAAACATTATGGACGAAGAAATGGGTTATTCTCATAGTGGAATCTTATGTTTTTTCCATAATATTAAATTTTCATTAATAAGTCATTTTAATGGATTTAACGTTATTTTGATCAATTTGGCGATATTTTCATCAATCTGGCAACATTTCAAAAGTCGCCAAGTTTGCGATATTCCGCCACACCAAGCGTTACGCACGGAAAAATAGGTAATTCCTATTGTAGGTTCATATATTCTTTACAAGATATTGAATTTTCATTAATTAGTCATCATTTTCATTGATTTAGCGTCATTTTTATCAACTTGGCAACCATTTTATCAATTTGGAGACATTGTTATCAATTTAGCAAGAAAAAAATCGCCAAGTTGACGATATTTCTCCAAATTCGTCACTAAAATTTCGCCAAGCGTTATGAACGGAGAAATAAGTAATTCTTATAGTAGATAAATGACTAATGGCGTCCAAATACAGAACAATACCTAAAGTATCTTCTGTTGTGAGTGGAACGAGCTAGATCCACAAGAATGATGTTAACAAATTTATCGCATAACATTACAATTTAAAAGTGAACATATTTCACAATAGTTAATACTTTTTATTAATTTTATGTGCTTTTTTGATAAATTTATATGAAAAATCTGCAATATCTCAAGAACGGTTCATGTTAGAGTTCAAAAATTTATGTCAATCGTTTACTAATGAAAAATTACATAACAAATGATTATTTTCCCTAACTTTATGGAAAGTTTTGATATTTTGATGATTTTCTTCAAAATTTCATTCAAAAATTTAGAGGGGGGGGGGGGGGAGTTCTGAACATTCGATTGCGTTTAAAAACAATAGGCTTCCAGTATTGATGGATTGTAATTTTTGTACAAAATTTCGTTCGAATCGCTCCATTTGTTCGTGATATATCGTCTCCACAGACTTACTGACACACATATACATACACATACTTACACACGCACACATACTTATACACACACACATACTTACACACAGACGTCAATTCAAAAACGTCCAGTTCGTGTTCAGGGATGCTTGAAAAGTACTCTTCCTTCAAAAACTCGAATTCGAATTTTCGACCCCGTCAGAATATTTCCTTATACATTATGCTATGCATATAAGGAAAGTAATTAAGATTAGCACAATTCTATAATTTGGAAAAATGTTCCATATAAATCTGAACTTTCTAACAAAAAAATTCTTTTTCGATTTCACAGTAATTTTATTTTTGTAATGTCTTAAGTGATCGCATTTAGTCATTGCAATGGATATCCCGCGGAGTTCAACGGAGATTCGGCTTTCTACCGGTAGATTATAGCCACTCCTTCATTCCTTATTTTTTGCGAAGAGCTGCAGAAGATTCGCAAACGATCGAGCAACTGCGCAGACATTTATTCAAACAGCTGATTGCAGCAAGTGCATATATAATTATGGGTTTTCTAAATTTGCAAATTCAAAAGATGTTATTCCGCTTCTTTCTATTGTATAAAAATGACGTTGTTTGCGGAAAAGATAGCCAATATATAAACGAGTCTAATTGTGTTGAGATAATTGAAATTAAGATTTAAAATGCATCCGTTGGTAGATTTCAATGTAGAACGTAGAGTCTCTGTAAGTGGCGGGTTTCGATTTTGTCATTTGTGTGAGTGGTGGTGGTGGTGGTGTGTGCGGAGGAAGCTCGTATCATGGTCGTTGCACTGATGTACAAGGATTACATACAATTTTAACTGTTACTTATACAAATAAAGATAATTTATTTTATCATTCTATATAACTACCCTGAATTAACTCTCGCAGAACTCCCCAACAATCATCTGTGAAGAAGAAAGGTGGGTCTACGCAGGGTTGGAGTGGTTGGACTGGCCCGTCGGGTGATTGGGCTACGTCCGATGGGCCACTGGATTTGAGGGCCGCTTTGGCTCGAGAGAATTCCAATCAAAATAGAGACCATTCCAATGAACATAATCAACCAATCACAATCACTGGCCAGAAACATCCATGCATTTCTGACTGGTCCAGTTATGAGGCCTTTTCACACAGTAACAGGACGGTCCGGGCCGTCGAGCATTAAAAGTTTTCACGATTAGCATGTTGTTAAACAATGAGGACTTGGGCTGGTCTTCTAAAACTAGAGGTTTACAATAGCCGGGAAGGTCAGTTCTTGGATTTGGTGAAATACGTTCACTTTTCAATTGTAATATTATGCGATAATTTCCATTGTAATATTATGCGATAAATGTTTTAACATCATTCCCGTGGATCTAGCTAGTTCCATTCACGACAGATTATGCTTTGGGTATTGTTTTTTATTTTGATGTCATTAGTCATTTATATCTACTATAAAAATAACTTATTTCTCCACCCGTAACACTTGGTGAAAGTTTGGAGACGAATTTGGGGAAATATCGCTAACTTGACAACTTTTGCTGCCAAATTGATAAAAATATCTCCAAATTGAATTGCATTTCAGTTGGAAAGTGTTTCATAATCAATGCTTTATACATGATTAATCTTTCTTGTCTTAAGTTACGCTGTTTATAAAGGGTTGAAAAGGGAGATGCAATAGCCACACCTTTCTGGAAGCTAGTTTACAGTTCTAGCTTATCAACTAGGGCCGATATATATGTATAACAATTTTTAAGCTTAGTGCTTATCCACGTGTATATAGCTTTAATGCTTGGATATTTTTTATTTTTTTATTTTCGAATCCACACCATTGATATTTGTTGATTATCTTTAGCTTGATGACTAAACAAATGCATTTTATTTTCCTTATACTTGATGATACTCTATTTAATACTTCTTTTTAATATGTTGGCATATTTGAAGTTAAGGTATTTTGAATTTTATGTTATATATATATATATATATAATAAAAAGGTTTGAAGGTCCAATGAAGGAAAGTGAGAAACTGTAACTTCGAAAACCTAATATATATATATATATATATATATATATATAAGGTGTCCCAAAACCCAAAAACATTGACCTCGGCTTTTATTCCTTAAATATTGATCTTAAACATATAAAATAAATTACAAAGTTGCGTAAAAAAAGGTACAGAATTTTATGAAATCGATTAAAATTTTCAAGGGAATTAAATTTTAAGAAATACAAAATTTAAATTTCTATACGGCCCCGTACAAAAATATTTCCAATGAGTAAAATATACCCCATACACTAATAAGGTGATGTACAAAATTTCAGCATTTTATCATAAAAAGTCCCCGCGATATGAAAAAACAAAAATGCTGACTTGAACCACTTTTCGATGCATCGACATGGGTTCTCAGAGGGGTTAAATCATGTCGGCAGATCGCGTTTCAGGGGTCATAGACAAATTACGAAAGAAAACAATGATCACATCAATAAATAATAAATTTACTATTTATTGGTACAAACGTATCTACACTGTGTAGAAATAATAACTTTACACAAAGATTACAAAGCTTGTTCAAAATATTTTCCATACATGCCAAAGATTCATTAAAGATAAGAGGCAGATATTATTTGCCTATGATGCTTTTTTGCGTTGCGTCATTTGCACTCTTGCTGTAAACATTTACATTTTAATTTGTGATCAATCCCTCACCAACTTTGTTTAAACATATATCTGGGACTTTTTATGATAAAATGCTGAAATTTTGTACATCACCTTATTCGTGCATGGGGCACATTTTACTCATTGGAAGTGTTTGTATTACATGCCTAAAATGTCAAGCAAAATATATAGGACAGACACAGAATCCTTTAAACATTCGTATAAATCTACACAGAAGCCAGGTGGGAAAAGTACAACAGGAAATCCTCACAACTAATCTGGAAATAAGACATTTTCAGGCACATGAGTTCATTAACATCAAGGCAACTATAATTGATATAGTACCAAATTTGACGGAACGATTATGGTGGGAAAGCAACCACATTAAACAATACAATACTGCCTACCCATATGGCCTTAATTCATTAATATTCAAAGAAAACTGTAATCGGGAAAGATGCAGAGAATGTACATCATGCCCTTTATCAGAAAATCTTATACATAAAAAATCTCACAGATGGCAAAGAGGAAGCAAAAAACAACATAATAATTGTATTAAAACAGAAGAAAAAATATTGGAATTTATAAAAACTAGAAGCAAGATGAAACTCGGATGGATTAAGAACACAGCCAACGGTATCAAGCTTAAATATTTACAGAAAATATGGAATTATATAATAAATTTCAACTTTAAAGAAAACTATTGCAGTAATGAAGAAGCAAGTACTAATATTGATATACTATTGGACTTAATCAAACTCAGAGCCAGAATTTTTAACATAATACTTAAAAAAAGTGAAAATTTAATAAAATCTAAAGAATTTTTTATTACAACATTCAAGAACAAACAGTATGAAGACAACCCATTCAATTCTATTTTAAATAATATAAAAGATATTTTTTCCCTTGTCTAACATAAAAATCATGATAAATTATCGATTCGTCAGAACCAACGGGAGGAAATTATTCAACTATAACAAATTATGTCAAGATGTTGCATCAAATAATATTGAAACTTGTAATTGTCATGAAAATATTCATAGTGATCAATATCATAAGCACATAATATCCGGTAACTTGGACTTTATTACAGACAAAAAACTTAAAAACATTCTTCAACTCGGTACAAAGTACCGTATACAAGAATATAAAAATGTATATAACGAATTTTATAATGATCTCGAGTTATTCATTTATAGAATGGCGGTAAAACATAGTTTACCAGTACGAACTTTTAATAAGTGGAAAGATAGTTTTTACAGAGCTTTTTGTCACTACCACTCGAAGCATGGCAATAACACAAGTGAAATTACAGTCCCATCCTCTTTCAAGCAATTTAAAGAAGATTTTGTCTTAACATATACCGATAAAATTGTATCGAATTATGCATTCACATGCAAGAAGTTTTATGTGGATACATTGGACAAATGTTTAAGGATAGTGAAATGTATACATTAATACCCAGTAACGAATTGATACAGACAAAAAGAATAAAGGCTCTTTACAAAAGAATAGGAATGGATATTAAAACAATCAAATTTCCATATTTGGTCCTCATTCCCAAATTACACAAAAAACCTGTCAAATTTCGAACAGTGACAGTGGGATGTGAATCATATTTAGAACTAGCAAACAAAAAACTTCTGGATTTACTCAAAATAGTTGTGTTTAATATTAAAAAACATAACTCTATTATGATAAAAAATGGACCAGAATTAATAAACCGGCTAAAATTTTGCAACAAGGATATCAACTTTAAAAGGTATGACTTTCGAGATTTGTTCAATAATATTGATTTAACTAATTTACAATTAATTCTGAAAGATTTACATGAAAAATACGATTTAAAAAAACATATAACCTATAGAAGATACTTGGACTTGGTGAAATTGGTATTAAAAGAAAACATACTTCATGACGGAAGAAATTTTTACAAGCAAATCAAGGGCATAGCTATAGGAGGAAGTTGTTCGTCAATACTGGCGGATATCTATCTATCAAAATACGAAAGAGGTACTCATATCTTATCGGAAATGCCCTACTTCCGTTACGTCGATGATGTGTTAATTGGAGGATATGAAAACACCCCACACTTTGATTTCACATTCTACCCAAGCGAATTAGACCTAATAGAAAATCCAGTGAGCGAAGACGGATCGGTGAATTTATTAGTTGTAACAATAAAAAAAACCCACCAGAAATATGGAATTTATACAGGACTACACGATAAAAGGGAATCATACAGTATCAAGATAAATCATATAATCGACTGGAATTCAAACTTAACCAGAATGTCTTCAGAAATATAATAATTGGTTACTTTAGAAGAAACCAAAATTACAATACTTTTAAGAAAGATTGCATCTACAAATGTAACAAATTTGTAAAGGAGGCAATAAAGAGAAATTATCCTATGAATTTTATACGGCATTATTACAATTCATTTTTCAAAGAAAAGTAGTAATATTCTTAATGTTAAGTGAGGCATTATATTCAGAACTGCCAAACTGTTATCAAGTTATATCTCTGCGCATGTGCGACTCTACCCTTATAAGGAGATGTTCCATTGGGTTAGGTTGAAGGATATTTCTTTCTTTTTTCTACATCGTTTTCATCTCTGACTCTGAGTCCGTTCGGGTGCTTTTGTTTTCGCACATTTGGGAGACTGACCATGGAATTATGTTGGTGCCGTGAGCGTTACCAGGGTTGTAAAAGCTGCTTTAAACGGGAAAGGGGTGTCGCAATCCACCCCTACCATTTTATGTAATTCATATGGTCACTCCCGTTTTTTATCAGCTTTCATTTTTAATCCTTATATATATATATATATATATATAAAATTGTAAATACAATGTTAGAATGTAAGTAGTAACTCATAATACACTATCCCAAAATTTTCTACAAAATAATATATATATATATATATATAGCCATATTTTGCTTGTCATGGTTGCACTAATGAAGTGTATTTTAAGGTATTTATGTTTCCTTTATTGTTCCAATCATTATGCTTGTCGTCCATATAACACAAGTCTATAGATAAAATCTATCTTGTGTTTCAGAAATAAGCATTTTTGTGTTCATTTCGAAGGGATATATGGACCTGAAGAGAATGTTTTCGAAATGAACTTATCTTAAGCCTAAAGCTCTTCCATGTGTAAGCTTTTTTGCTTGATTTTTTTGTTTTCCTATTTTCATTCCTCATTTTTGAAACTTGGTGATTGTCTTTGTCTTTATGACCTGCATTACGCTTTATTATTTCCTCTTTATGTCTTAATTTCTATTATTTCTTTGTATTTTGTAGAAAATTTTGGAATAGTGTATTATGAGTTTCTACATACATTCTAACATTGGATTTACTAATTTATATATATATATATATATATATATATATAAAATTCTCATATTCTCCCCTTATTATCTTATTTTAGCCGTACCTCTTCATTCTCCTGCAATTATATTTTCATCTTTTTATCTCGAAGCTTTAACAGTTGAATAACTCATTTTATTTCATTTTATTGCCTTTGCGCAGTACAGTTTTTATTACTCTCTTTGGCAACAGCAAATCACATCTTTTCATTTTGGCATATGGTAACATTGATCCAGTCATATTTTGCTCGTCATGGTTGCGCTGAAGAGGTGTGTTTTGAGGTATTTATGTTTCCTTTATTGTTCCAATCTATATGCTTGTCGTCCATATAACACAAGTTTATAGATAAAATCTATCTTGTGTTTCAGAAACAAGCATTTTTGTGTTCATTTCGAAAGGATATATGGACCCGACGAGAATTTTTTCGAAATGAACTTTTCGTAAGCCTAATCTCGTAAGCCTAAATCTCCTCCATGTGCAAGTTTTTTTGCTTGATTTTTTTGTTTTCTTATTTGCATTCCTCATTTTTGAAATTTGTTGATTGTCTTTGTCCTTATGACTTGCATTATGCTTTATTATTTCCTCTTTTTGTCTTAATTTCTTTTATTTCTTTGTATTTGTAGAAAATTTTGGAATAGTGTATTATGAGTTACTACATACATTCTAACTTTGGATTTAATAATTTATATTTATATATATATATATATATATATATATATATATATATATATATATATATATATATATATATATATACATATGTATACACTCACGGACAATGAAAGTTGTGGACAAGGATGGAAGCATAGGATGGACCTGAAATTTTATTGATGGAAGGATAAAGATGAATGATATACATGATCACATAAACAGCGCAGCAGAACACGCACAGAGGGAGCTGTGGTACACAGTCCGATCATCCTCAATAGAGCGTTGCCCCGCCTCGTGCTGCGAATCAAGCAGTAATACGGTCCGGCATGGTGTCGAACAGACGCCTGATGTTGTCCTGAGGCAGACTAGTCCACACCTGTTAAACATTACGTTCCAAATCCCGAAGATTGCGGCAACGAGGCGGCTGGCGTTTTAACTGGTCCCACACATGCTCGATAGGTGACAGGTCTGGGGAGCGGTCAGGCCATGGAAGTGTCCTGACATGACTCAGGCAGGCCTGGGCAACCCGAGCCGTGTGCGGGCGGGCATTATCCTGCTGGAATTGCGCACCTGGAATCCCAGCAACGAATGGGAGCACATGGGGTCGTAGAATCTCATCCACGTACCGCTGGCCCGTCAATGTTCCAGGTATCACTACTAGAGCGGATCGGCTGTCGTAAGCAATACCTCCACACCCGGACATGCTGATCATCGGTCCCCAAAACGGCACCCATTGCTAAACACCACACATCGCGAATCTGTGGCGTTCCACGTTGGTCTGACCCGTCACTTCTCCAACCGGAGCCGCCGATGTTCCCGTGTTAACGGCAGCACACGTAAGGGACACTGGGATCGCAGATTCGCTTCCTTCAGGCGTCTAGATATGGTTCGTGGGCACACAGGAGTCGCTACGTGTGCCTGTATAGCGATACATGCATGCAGCACGATCATTCGATCCTCTCTACTCATGGTATGTCTGATCCGTCCAGAGCCAGTCCTCCGTGTCTGGGTGGCGTCCCGTGACCAGTACTCCCAACACCGTCGAACGGTATAGTTTGAACGATCCACGTGACGAGCTACCCGGCGCGCTGACCACCCTGCGTTTTTCAGACCGATGATAAGGCCTCTCTCGAAGTCCGTCAGTTGCGTATATCGACGTTTCTGGCATCTACCCACCATTCTTTTCACCCCGTACTCGTGCTTGCGTTGGACGAAGTTTCTCGCATTGATGAGGCGTCGACTACACGCCGGTTTATAAGGCCGCTGGCTTATGCTTGCAGTGCCACTCACGGGTGTACAGTCATGAACAATCACACCAGACTGGGATCATTTGCATACCAGCCTGCCTTCTAGCTATTTACATCTTTTCGCGGTTGTACCATGTTTTCTTCCTAGTGCTCAACTATATATATATATATATATATAAAACAAAAGTATAATACAATTTTTTATACAGATTATTGAATAACATATCTGAAAGCAAGCATTTTAATAAATTTAAAAAACGAACATTTCAATTTCAATTTAAAATTTAAACCAAATCCCATATACGTAAATAACACGGAGTCACAAATAAAGTAAAGCTCCACGCTGCTTCGCAACATTGAACAGTATATAAAATCTAAAAGGTAAGTTCCAAATCTGAAAATCAAATATGAAACAAATGGAAAAGAACAAGAAAAAGAATAGTACCAAAAAATGGCCGAGGGGTGTGTATGACCCCCTCACCCCGGTTCAGCATGCTTTACGCCATGGTCACACTCCCGGATGCCGGTACCATTCCGTATCTAGGCCATTATGTTAAGAAAATCTTTTTAGGAAGCGAAAATCATCTCAAGATATCACTAAACAACTGCCAGGTATAATAAAACGGTAATTATACACTAGATACTCAAGTCCTCAGGATGAGTCGGACGGTCTGGGTCTTCTACACAAAACAACTAATACTATTCTCAAAACATAGATATATATCACAAGTCAATGTAGCTGGTATCAATCACATCAATTGCCCTCCAATTGAGTGATGGTTCCTTTTATATACTCTCTGTAGAAATTTCCAGAATGGGCTCGCATCTCGTAGAATATTCGTTATATCGAGAATATTCTCGAACATTTGAAATATGGACTAAAGTCACCAAATTGCAATAAATCGCCAAATCTGGCAACTCTGAACCCAAAATCATAAAATTGCAACCCAAGATTCACGTTTCACCTACGTCACGTTCCCGTAGCAACCATTTGAGCAGACGACTGCTTTGTACAAGCAACAGCTAGAACGCCATGAATCAACATTACAAATCTTATTTATCGCAGCTAAATCCTGGATATAAACGCTTATATTAAGCTAAAATCAACGAAATTTGAGGTGAAGATCCTTATGATGGATGCAGATTACTCACAGAAAAGTTATATTTTAATGTTTTTGAAAATCAACATGGTAATAGTTGGAAACTTTATTATATGGAAAAAAATGTTTCCACAAATCAATTTCTTGCCAATTCAGAGAGTTTTGATGTAACTTCATGGTCACTGAAACCTCATGTTGGTTTTATGTCATGTCTGTCGCGATGGGTTTTTAATTTTATATTAAATAAATAGATAAATTGAGATTTTGAAACTTCCCTAGGAAATAGCTGTGATATAGATATACATGTTGTGAATAAAATTTATTTTCCTAGAAATATTATCTTCTATGTCAAATGTACTACATTACACATCTGATGTCATGTCTGTCACAAACGAAATTAACCTACACAGGTATCTACTACTGAATTTAGTGATTTTAATTTGATGTTGATTTTTTTTAATTTTAGATTTATGAAACAAAGTAAAAATTACGGAGTTGATTGCTAATAAATCAATGATTGTATAATCAAATTATAAAACTAGAAAAATTTACGCTTTTTTTAAGATTTATTAAACTTAAATTGAAAAGCATACTGTGCCATATAATGTACTCACCATGAATAAAATGCTCACCAGTGGCTTATCCTGACTCTAAAAAGTGGGGGGCCCAACTGTTTAACATTTGCTTAAGCCAGAGTTATTTTAAATGAAAAATACGCATAACATTAAAAAGTCTTGAAAAGTGTGTGTGTGTGTGTGGGGGGGGGGGGGGGGGGGTTCACTGCAAACTTTCCCGTGCTTCAAATTTTCAGTATTCCAATCTTCTCTGTTGATTCTTAAAGGCCATTCTTTGCTTCTTTTAACAGACAAGTCCTTGATTTTATTCCCTTTATTTTCAATTATTCGAGGGAATAAAAAAAATGATACAATTAATTACGGTACAAATTCGCCATTATCAAATTCAATTACTTTATCTTAAATTATGATTATATATGATATCGGCTGGATATAGCTTTAATAAAACGACTTTTAAAAAAAAATTCACACCAAAACGTATAGTTAGTTACCTTACACCTTTCTGGTAGGTCGGACGGTCTGGGTCTCAATAACAACAAAACCAAAACGTATCTTTTACATGTAAACCTAATGCAAGGTCAACTTTTTTTGTACAAAGAGAACTTAGAATTTTCTCCGCTAGATGGACGTGACGTCACGTGAAACCTCCCTATAGGAAAGGTTGCGTTTACGGTGTTTTCCCTTATGGCAAAAGAGCTTTCACTGAAGGAATTTTTTCTGTTTGTAATATTACTGCCTGTGAAATTTTCTTGTAAAAATACTATTTTTCCCTATTATCTGTAGAGAACTCAAATGTGCATATTATGCATAAAAGTTGCCTATTCATAAAACACAACCTCGCAATTGACGTCGATTGCCTGGGTTTAGATCTTACCAAAATTATATTTAATTAATCTTATTTAATACTATTTTGCTGTGTAGGAGCAAAATTAATTCTAAAATAATATTTCAAGATGTATAATATTTCTAAGCATAATTGCAAACTTTTTTCGCACAAGTAATTGTACACTCATACTATGAGGATTTAAAATTTATTTAAGTTTAATATTAATTTTATTTTCAAATATTTTGTTAACACTTGCTTATTTTCTATTTTAGTTTCTATTTAAATAGTTTTTCATCACTAAATAAGAATATTTTTTTAATTTATTTAAAAATATTGATTGCAGACATTTAAAAAACATTTTAAATGTTTCAGCTTTTCAGCATCTGCGGCAGAATTAGACTCATTTTCTTTTTCAAATCTATTTTCCTCAACTACATTCTTCAAATAATTCCACTTTTATGCTCTTTTGAATGTAAAGTGGGATTCTGCTCATTTATCCAATCGTATATGTCATGCACTTGAATAATGGTTGGGATTCAATATACGTTAACCGGAAGCACACTCTTATCTAATCGAAATAATGAGATCTGTCACATTCGAATAAAGCTTTGAATCGAGTTATTGGTTTTTATTCGGAATAAATTTGTTTATGGTGTTTATAAAATTTACCGGTATAATTAAACACGTGTATGGAATATTTATTAAATTGAGCTACAATTATAAACTTCAGCTACCAACTTTTTACAACATGAGTAGTGTATTTACAGTCAAAGTCAACCCTTTAATCGGGAAGAGAGAATGGGTTGCTAAACCAGAGCATTATGACTACTATCAAGAAGTAGCTCGGTATGCATTTTTAAACCAACTAATTTTGCATATTAAAATTTATTTACTTTTATCTGGCTATGCAAGAAATGGAATTGCTACATGCAGCACTCAAATTGCTTACTTTTGTACATGTAATATACGTAAATTGCATACTTCTATGTACAACTGACCAGAAAAGTATCTAAATACCACTATTTATGCTAATACAGACGTGTGGACAAACCAAATGTATCATTAGACTCGCAATAATGTATACTAAAAGTGAACGTGCTTCTAATTCCTTCAGAGGGAACCGTTTCCATGTGTTCTACTTCTGAAAATAATACACAATCATTTATAATACACAATTATTTATAATACACAATTTTTATGTGATGTCACATCACAGTTACGCCAAGTAGCTTTTATCAAATTAACTTTTCAGAAAATTATTTGTCTACTCATAACTCTGGATATCGGTGATTTATTTTTTCTTTCTGTTCTCCTTTGCCTGGGTATTCGCAAAAATGGACATTTTAGGTACACATATGCAGGTGTATATATCATCTCAAATATGAGGTACATTAATAAAAATTGTAGAATTATGTAAATGGAAAACATGTATGTCATATGGATGGCAAATTTTCAGTGAAAACATTAATGGCTGAATGTCGGATTAAATGTCAATTTTGTGTCCTTTGAGCTTTAAAAAAATAATAAATAAGTAGATAATTTTTTGCAATATTTGTTTAGAATACACAATCGCATACATATTTTAAACAAAAAAATATTTATTATTTTAAATGTATAAGTAAAAAATACTTTGTGCAAAGCATAAAGAAAATTTGAGCAACGTATTTAAGCACAAAGATGATAATGCAGTATACAGCTGTTTCGAGGATACACTGGATTCCCTTCATCAGTGCAAAAGAAGCAAAAGACAAAATGAGTGCAAACAAAAGAAATAGGGGTTTATATACCTAAGACCCGGACTAAAAGTTTACCTGAGTGAGCCAATCAAAACGCAGAATTGCCTCTGAAAAAAATTTCAACAACATTATCACTTTACCTTTTCCCCCCAAAATCAATCAGCAAATTGCTTAAATCCTTAAAATATTCAAATTCAATATTACATTTAAACCTTCTAATAAATTCAGATTTTCTAATCTTAAAGGTCCTTTAGAAATTTCTGATTGTTGGAGCATTTATAGTATTTCTTACCAGTGTGGTCTTTATTTGTCAAACTAAATGTGCTTTAAAATTCTGTATTAAGGAACATGAAAATGATGTTAAAAAACAAAATAAATCATCAATTGCTCAACATTTCATATTCATATTTTTACTAAATATGAATGTCATTATTAATAATTATAAAATATTGGTTTATAAATTAAAATTTGCATAGACTTAGTTTGGGTTATTGAGTAGTAAAATTTAAATTAAGAATTAGATGATCTGATAATTTCGTAAGGTATAGCGAAATGGAGTATCTATGTAGCATTAGGAACTAAAATTTCAAGTATTCACAATTCAACAACTTTGAGCTGAACTGAATAAACTTTTTATGAGTTTGACTTCAAATTATTTCTTAGCAAATGTTAAGATCACGCTATTTTTGACCTGTCGAAAAGGGCTTAAAATGCCCTTGAAACAATTGTAGTCACCTAATTTTTCTATGCCTGTTTTCTTCACGAAAGTATTAGATAGTTATAAATAATGTCTATTAGCAATTTATTTTGTAGAGCATTGTAATTGATGAAAAACGAAATCTAGGATATTTTCTTAAAAGTTTTTGGACTGAATTTTACGACTTTATAAAGTAGACTTTTGATACTGTTGAAAGAACTTATTGACTACAAAATTTTTTTGAGATTAACCAAAATATATTTTCTCTAGATGTCAATTAGCAGTCAAAGTTGCATGTTAACATCCATTAATCATTGCCATTTTACAAAAATTTATTTTTGAAAGTTTTTATTAAACTTATACATATTTAATTATTTTGTTTATGCTTGAATTCAAATTATTTATATAATTTAATTTTTATAGGTCCTCATATGCTGATATGTTACATGACAAAGAGAGGGTGAGATGTTTCTCTTGGTTGTGTGAATAAAATACTTTTCGTTTATTTACATTTTAATAAAATATAAAATGCATGTAAATTTCAGTATAATTATTGTTATAATCTAAAAATTGATTGCACATACATAAATAATGAAGCTTGCAGTTATCTTTTAGTTATACTTCAAAATATAGTGACATAAACTAGATGATATTTTCTAGAATTCTGTCGATTAGCCCCCTTAAATGTGTAGGAAAATGTAGGGGACATTTACTAAGAATTTTATGTATGCAAGTAGAATTCTGTCAGTTTTCCCTTAAAGTGTAATGAAAAAATGTAGAATATGTAGGGGGATTCAAACCTTGATTCAATTTATGGTTACCTTATGTAATATGATAATTAGATAAAAAACCAGTATTTTTATCAATAATTTGTTATATTCAGCAAAATATTTTATTATATTCTCCCCCCCACCCCTCAATATAGGGGGAAGTACTGTTTCAGAGAATTTTCAGAATTTCAAATAGATACAACAGGTATGGAGGGGGGATTGACAAAATTCTACAGTAGATAAAAATTTTTAAGTAAACACATACACAAATTTTATCCTTAGTGTGGCACTATCTGACTCAGTGATTATGCTACTGTTCTTGGCATAAATGCAGTGGCTGCTATTGAATTAAATCATTTTGAGCTAGTAGATTTTGTCAATAAACTGATGAATTCAATTAAGCAATGATTTTATAGGAAATTCAGTTGCTGTTTGTATTGCATTTTAAAGTTAGTGCCTGAGGAGACAATACTCCAGTGAACCTAATAATCCATGGACACTGTCCACTTCAATAAAAACTAGTACTTTAAAATCCCTGTTCAGTAAGAAAAGCCCCTAAAGTCTGTACCACTTCCTTAGCATGAAATTTGACAAAATAGAACCCAAAGCGTACAAGAACTAATCATACAGATTATGGCCCATACGTATTTGATTTTCCCCATTTTATGAATTTTTCAGGGTCTTCTCCAGCCTCAAAGAAATATTGGGATACAAGTCCCCTCTGGAACCCAGGTCATCCACTCGAATAGTGTCCATCTCAACCTTATGGAGGACGCTGAGCTCACCATAAGGATTTGAAAATGATTAGCAAAACTATTAAATTTGATTCTCTTGTGTGATGATTGTGGGAGATTTTTTTTTGCGGCTAGAGACTCCTGCTCTAGATAAGATAGTAAACAGTTAAAATTAAAGATTCATAATAGAGTTCTAGCAGACTGACGAATTTTGTAATTGACTCATTTGTAACCTCAAGCTTAAATCATTTTTTTGCATGGCTCATGGTTTTTAAAATATTTTTATGATGTCAGAGGAATTGTACCTCTGAGGAATAGTTGTCAAACTAAGGGATTAAAAATGTCTTCCCCTGAACAATTTTGCCAATCACTTTTAATTCTGTTGAGTGAAGTGCTAACTGTAGTCATAACTTTTTTGTATAATCAAAATCAATGCAAAAGATAAGATTTTTAATTGATATTTTGTGAATCAAAAGGGGAAAGGAAAGAGATATTTCTTGAATAGCACTTTTACTATGCATTTTTCTTATTTATTCGTAAAAAGACAATATTGAGTTGTAAATTGTGATGTGATACTGCTTAGCACTAGCCCCGCATCTGGCTGTTTTCTGGAAAATTTCACCGAATTGAAAAAATTCAATATCTTAGAAAATTAAGTTTGATTTCTTTGATAATCTGCCACTTTGTGGGAACTAATTTAATATTCTGGATTCAAAATAATAAATTTCATTGTTTGTAGGACAGGTTTGTTTTGTTAATGGTCAATAGTAAATTATGTTTTGTTAGTGGATCATATAATGTTAATAGTCTTGATTAGGAGCAATGTATAGTCTGTATATGTCCAGACATATTGAGAGCATAAAGGCTGCAGGCAGGCATATATTATTTTATGTAACATTATGTACTCTGTCATATGTGTGTGATGTTCTTAACACCTAGTATTTTACAGTCACATATTTTGAAATTCAATTTGGGGAGGGGGTGATCAGTTTTAAATATCAATTTCAAGGGATCTAAGTTAGAGGTCTGTACGGGCTCGAACCTGGTCCATGGGCCTGGTCAAAATAAATAAAAATGTTAAAAATAGATTAAAATTGAAACAGACAAATTTGAAATTAGATATGAAACAAAATTTCCAATTAATGGATAAAAGTCTCCTTGCCCCATATTAAGTAATAAAAGTTTGCTCTGTATGGAAAATGCAGATGGGTAAATGAGAACCAGATACAGAAAAATGATAATTTCAGATAAAAATTTGAAGACATTTATTTAATGACATTCCGAAATAAAAATAGCACATTGCTCTTTACAACATTCAAGTTATTTGCAACTACAGTAACAGAAAATATGTTCTGTCCTGGATGCAGCAAAATAAATATACTACTATGTACCAGATGTCATGTTTCGTAACATCATGTGATCAATAAATTTAATAGCTAAGAAATACATTCCAAATTTAATTTTTGAGGAAATGATCATTCGGTTATTATCATTGGTCAAGTGTAAGTTGTAATTTGTTCTATTTTTAAATGTATCGCAAACAAGTTTAATTGCTTTTGTATTGTGATTGCTTGTCTGGTAATGAAAATATGATATCCAGTAGGTGCTGTTTACTTTAAAATTGAACACTGATATTTTATTTTGAATTTTTTCTGTGATTTTAATTTCAATTATTAGATTCCAAATGTTTCTAAATTATCAAAATTAAATAAATTCTATTCTTAAATTAAAACAAAATTCCGTCAATTTCTTTCCGATAACAAATATTGAATGAAAATTTATTTGAGCAAATTTTTATAATTTAAAATTCATATATATAGATAAGACAAATTATTGTTCTTGAATTTATTTATATTTGTATTCTAAACATCTTACAGTTTTAATTTAAAATTATTCAATTTTATTTGCTCTGATATTAACAAATCAAAATGATAAATTAAAGCTCACTTTATAGTAATGCTCATTCTTGATTTGTACAGATTTTTCAATCTGGATTCATTTATATTTATTACTACATAGTAATATAATTTACTTCCTTAAATGGCAAATTTTTACTTCCTTAAATAGCAAATTTGGATCATCATACGAAGCAACAGGCTTCAATGTATTGCAAAAAAATATGGGCCATGCTATGCTGGGACTGGCTTTGAGTGCTTTCGAGATGAGTCAGGCTCAGGTGAATTATTTAAAAACATTCTTATGCTTTAACCGAATCAAATCTTAATATTTTTAGTCGGGTAGAATTTTTAAATTAGACCTGTGCAGACCTCTAGTCTCTAAAAAACTGGCTTTTGATCCTAACTTCTTCTACCTCTTCAAATACTGGGATTTTTCCAAATTTAGAAACTTTGGGTTTTACTGCAGTAGGAAAATTTTCCCAATATTGAAGTGACACAGTAGCTGGAGCACTTCCTTTTCAATTTTAAGTTTCTAAAAACTCCTTACTTATTCTTTTATTATTATTATTTACCTTTTTTATTTATTGGAGGGTTGTTTTTTCTAGTTCAAAGACTTTAGAAATACAAATTGAATGGAGATTCAGTAGATTTTCTTATCACATGTTTAGGAAGCATTTTGAAACTTTTCAATTTGGAGAGGGGTTGACCTCCTCCCAACCCTCCTTAAATACACCACTAGTACCTTAGTATAAAACTAATTTTTGTATCAAAGACAAGAGCCGAAAATTACTGAGATTAAATAGTGGGCATTTTAGGAAGTGTTAGCTAGAGCTGTAGAATGTATATACAAGGTATCCCAAAAACATTGACCTCGACTTTTATTCCTTAAATATTGATCTTAGACATATATAATAAATTGCAAAGTTGCTTGAAAAAGGTACAGAATTTTACGAAATTGATAAAAATTTTCAGGGGATTAAATTTGAAGAAATACAAAATTTAAATTTTTATTCAGCCTCCATACAAAAACATTTCCAATGAGTAAAATCTGCCCCATACACTAATAAGGTGATGTACAAAATTTTAGCATTTTATCATACAATGTTCCAGAGATATGTTTAAACAATGTTGGTGAGGGATTAATCACAAACTAAAATGTAAATGTTTACAGCAAGAGTGCAAATAATGCAACACAGAAATGCATCATAGGCAAAGAATATCGTAGAATGTATATACAGGGTATCCCAAAAATATTGACCTCGACTTTTATTCCTTAAATATTGATCTTAGACATATATAATAAATTATAAAGTTGCTTAAAAAAAGGTACAGAATTTTATGAAATTAATAAAAAGTTTCAAGGGATTACATTTGAAGAAATACAAAATTAAAATTTTTATTCAGCTTCTGTACAAAAACATTTCCAATGAGTAAAATGTGCCCCATACACTAATAAGGTGATGTACGAAATTTTAGTATTTTATCATAAAATGTCCCAGAGATATGTTTAAACAAAGTTGGTGCTGGGATTAATCACAAATTAAAATGTAAATGTTTACCAAGAGTGCAAATGGCGCAACACAGAAATGCATCATAGGCAAATAATATCTGCCTCTTATCTTTAGATTTATTTACAATTTTTCAAAAATATGCTTCATGAAAAATACCTTAAAATTTTGCATGATTAATTACAGAATAAAATGGCACAATCAAAATGAACATTAAAACACCTTAGAAATGTATGTATATGCAAATATCTCTGCCTCTGATCGGTGCATCACAGAATCACAACAGACGCATCATCACATGAGAAAGTTGCTTTGCTCTGCCATTGATCAATCACCTCACTTATGCAAGCGTAGTACTTGTAGCCCAGCAGTCTGCGCGACCCTTAAGTATTTCACATTTCTGCTACATTTTGAGAGTGTAGTTAGCCTGTTCCGACAGTATGTCGGAATGCAGCAACGAAGAACTTTTTGAAATGCTTATGCTGTACAGTTTATGTAATCGCAATGCTATCGAAACTACATGGGAATATCAACGTATGTTTCTCAATTCTCGAAATCCTTCTGGGATATGTATTTCCCGATTGGTGCAACGGATGCGTGAAAGAGGAAGCGTACATCATGTATGTGGACTAAGTTGACCCAGACTTCCAGAATCAACGGATGTAGAAATTGATATTTTGTCTTACTTTTGCTGTCATCCACACAGTAGTATTCGTACCACAGCTTCAGAAATGAACTTACCACGTGCAACAGTGTGGAGAATACTGAAACGGAATAAATGGCATCCATTTAACATTCCTGATGTGCCAGGACAGGGACCAACAGATTATCAACGTCATCTAGATTTTTGTAATTGGGCTCTAAGTCAGGAAGATGCAAATCCCTCTTTCCTGAAAAACGTAATTTAGACTGACGAATGCTGTTTTAAACAAGATGTATGCATAAATCCTCAAAATGAGCACTTCTGGTCTGACACAAATCCATTTGTGGTACATGATATTCATCATTGGAAGGAATTTTCTGTGAATATATGGTGTAGTATTTTCAGACACCGTTTGCTTAGACCCATACTGTATGATGGTACATTAATGGGTGACGGATATGTTAATGAGATTCTGAATGTGGTTATTCCTGATTTTATGGATGAACTGCCCCTAACAATACTTCCACATGTATGGTTTCCATAGGACAGTTGTGAAACCATACTACAGTTGTGAAACACTGGTTAAATAACGAGTTTTCGGACAAGTGGATTAGCTGGCATGGGCCAGTAGAATTTCCCCCTAGATCGCCTGATTTAACTCTTATGGATTTTTATTTGTGGGGTTGTTTATGCACAACTGTTTATTTGCCACCTCCCTTAAATAAAGCAGAGTTGCAACAACGCATTTAAGATGGTTGTCATGGCATCACTGAACAAGAACTTGATCGAGTGCACAGAAGTGTTATCAGGCGAATGCGGGTCTGTATTGGCATGGATGGAAAACATTTTGCGCAAGCTTTGTAATCTTTGTGTAAAGTTATTATTTCTGGACAGTGTAGATACTTTTGTACCAATAAATAACAAAATTATTATTTATTTATGTAATCATTTTCTTCTTTCATAATTTGTGTATGACCCCTGAAACGCGATCTACTGACATGATTTTTCTCCTATGAGAACCCATGTCGATGCATCAAAAAGTGATTTAAGTCAACATTTTTGTCTTTTCATATCTCTGGGCCTTTTTATGATGCTGAAATTTTGTACATCATCTTATAAGTTTATGGGGCACATTTTATTCATTGAAAATGTTTTACAGGAGACGTATAAAAATTTAAATTTTGTATTTCTTAAAATTTAATTCCCTTGAAAATTTTAATCGATTTCATAAAATTCTGTACCTTTTTTTATGCAACTTTGTAATTTATTATATATGTCTAAGATCAATATTTAAGGAATAAAAGTGGAGGTCAATGTTTTTGGGACACCCTGTATAAGTGTGCTGTACTTCTTGGGTACTTTCCAAATTGAAGCTAATTTTCCCCACAGGAGTTTAACTAATTTATTACTGCATATATAATCATAACATCATTAATTTGTCATATTTAATCTTATTATGTTCCGATAATTATTTGCTTTAGAAAATTTTCTGTTAATTATTTTTATCGTTTTTTGTACATTAAAAAAAGTTTGCAACAAATTTAGATTCATCATTTGTGTATACAGTTACTTTTCATTAATATTGTTTAATAAGTAAAAGTTATTAAATGGCTGATGTGTCATGGAGGTACTATTAGTGCTTAATCTAGACTAAAAGTAGGATAGGGTGCGGTGCTTCTAAAAAAAAAAACACATATGAAGGAAAAAAGGGCATGTGTGTTTTCAATTTAAAATAGCACTTTTTAAGAAAGGTCGATTAGTTTTTTTTTCTTTAAACAATACACAAAATTGGGCCATTTTCATATGTCAGAAACTACTACGTTATTAAAGATATTAATAACATCGCAAGTATTTTATATTTTATTTAAAGTATTTGTCTTAATAATGCTATCATTTTAATATTTGCATTTCTATTTCTGGGTAGGAACCAGTGCCACCACCAAAAAATTTCAGGTCCCCTATGCAGCAAATGCATGGGCTCCCTCCCCTATTATTCCTCATGTTACAAGTTATTGATGTTTGTTTTAATTAATTGTTTATATAGCTCGGGCATTTAAGCCTCCCGGGCCCCTATGCAATGCATCCAACCTTTTGCCCTCTCTGTCCAACCTTTGGTAGACCTGGTGGGAAGCTTATTAAAAAAAATGTCCTTTACACTTTTCCTAAATAATAAAAATACCAAACTGTAAAGAAATACTAAAGATAATATAATTTTAAATTAAATAATCTATATCTGATAGCTAGTAGTGTTTTATAACTTTAGATGCCATTTTTCCATTAAGTATATTTGTAACATTTTTAATTTTCTGTCTTTTGCCTATTAATATCATTTTTACCTGGGATTATTATTTTAACTTCTGCTAATGGTATAGGCAAAGCACACTATTTCTATAGCTCCTTTATTACAAAAAATTTTTCTCGGACTTTTTAATCCTTTAATGAAAACTTGTATTTTAGGTAAGTTAAGAAATTTAAAAAGTTAGTTTTCTATTTGTAAAGATGACTAATCTCAAGAAATAAGTGTAAACTTTTGTTTTAAATTACTATTACTTTCGTCATGCTTGTTATATGAATCGGTTAAGCTCGCAATATAAATAAAAGCAATATACCAGTCAAAATAGTAGTTGCCTATTTCTGAGATCTGCATGTAAAACAATTCAACTGGTTTCCATAAAGCTCCAATTAGCCATTTGTGCTAAATCACTGTAATTTACTCTGTTTTTCGATATATTAGACATCTGGAAAATTTCTATAGCTACAAAGCTATGGGTCTGTAGAATTTCGGAAAATTGTACTTATATTTTTCACTTGCAGTTTTGTGTGGGCTACTATAAATGTTGTTAGATATTTCAAATGTAATGAATGATTTTTTTTTTTATAAAAAAACAATTTTCTTTTAGAATGAAAAGTATTTCATTGCTATTCAGAAAGCAGTCCAAGCTATGAAAGAAAAAGGTCGAGCAGCTAAAGTGTTGGATATTGGCACTGGGACAGGATTGCTTTCTATGATGGCTGCTCGTTCTGGTGCAGACTGTGTTGTTGCATGTGAGGTAAAAGTTTAAAAGTTTTCAATATATTCTTGCCAAAGTAATTTAGAAAACATGTGTAAACTGATGAAATATCATTAAAAATTTTAAGTGAAATGTTTTAAATCATTCAGTTTAGAGGCAAGTAAATTTTTCTGTATGCTCAGGGTTGCTACAAATGACTAAAAACTGACTTTTTGTGACTACTTTTCACCCAAGGTGATTATGATGCTTAGTTTAAGCTTAAAAGGGCCAACAAACAGCTAATTTTCTTCTTTTTTATTTTTTGCCTAATTTCAATATAAGTTTAGATAAAAATCTCAAATCATACTACCCACTCCGTCTAGGATTTAAAGCTGGAATTAGTTGTATTTATTCAATTTTTCAAAAGGTATCGTTGCCCACAGTGTGTAGTCATCAACAAAATATTTTCTTTTCTTTTCATTTTATACTTGAGATTTTATCATGTAAATTAAAATATTAATATTGCTAATTAAGGCAAAAAATCATTTGGCGGGATTTTAAACAAAAATCCGCCATTTGGTGCAATTTTTGACAAATAATTGAGTGTTGGCGCAGAATTTGGCATTATTTTGCCGCATTCTGGTT
Organism: Amaurobius ferox; assembly: GCA_951213105.1. Lineage (NCBI taxonomy): Eukaryota > Metazoa > Arthropoda > Arachnida > Araneae > Amaurobiidae > Amaurobius > Amaurobius ferox. The sequence continues at coordinate 39,271,541 of OX578150.1, forward strand.
TTGGGAGAGTCCGGATATTAGAACGTCAGATAAGAGGTTGCATACTGTATTGGTTAATATTTATTTTGGAAACAAACACATTTCTATTGGCAAAACTGATGATAGTTCATTTTATATAATATTGTATATTTGTTAATATTATGACAGAACACACAGAATCAAACTACAGTAGAACCAGCTTATCACGGCCTTGTAGTTGCTACAATGTTAATTCAAGCTTGTTTTGCTCCCTTTTAATGAGCAAAATTTTAACAGTATAACCCCACTAATCTGTCACTCTAATTCATCACACCCTGCTTGAGTGGCATGAAAGTGAGACATGGGATATAAGCTTTTAAATGATGAGGAATTATAATCATCAACATAATGAAGTGTAATAAATGTTAGTAGAATGATAAAGGATATGAAACAAAGTAGTTTGAAAAGCTGCAGAAATGCTTTGTAAGTGTATAGATTGGTACAAGTATCAAGAAGTAGATCCAATTACAACTTTTGTTGCTCAGAAAAATATGCAATAAAAAGGCACATTAGATTTTTTTTTTTTAGATGTAATGATCAATTTTTATTGTACAATAGTGCACCTATAGTTCGGTTGTTTCTTATATTCATGGTGAAGCTTATGAAATTTAGGAATTGTATTAGTACATAATGAAATAAAATGCATTTGTGAATATCCTTAGTACATCTGTTGGTTGTGAAATGTTTTGTATATTAGTGTATTTATGTGCATACTGTGTATGAAGACAATTGAAAAACTTTCCATATATTCGCTTATCCATCTGTGCCATTCATTTGTTACCACCTTAGTTCTGACTCATGATGTATCAGCAATGTTATACTGTAGTTCCCTGGATTTATCAGGCAAGCAAAATTGTAAAACTACATGAAAAGTGAAAAATGGATAAAAATTAGATCACATGTGAAAAGAATTGATTTTATTCATGGATGTAAAAGTATAAAAGAGGGCATGTGTGTGTGTGTGTGTGGGGGGGGGGGGGGGGGCACATAAAAAAATCTTTGTGTCCGACATCCTAAAGAAATGTCTTCTGCTTACCAACTCGGAAAACACTTAAATAATTAGTCTTCACCTATAATAGCTGGAGAGTGTTAAAAATAAACATATTGGATAGAGTTTCATATCTCCCTAGGCATGTTGTTAATGACCAATCTGTAAACTATACAGTTTTCTGAATGTCCAGATTTAACAAGAAAATTAGTTGTTTCCAGGCTGTTTGTCATTGCTCATTATAACTGGATAATACCGTATTTATTTTACGAAAAAGGTCTTGAGGTTGAAGTGAATTTTTATTATGAGTTTCATTGCCCTTATATCAGGTATTTCATGAAGTGTCCAAAAGAAATATAAAATCAATGGTTGATCTTAGAAATTAAGTGAAATATGATAAATAATCAACAAACAGGAGAATTTAGCTATGATAGTTGCACTTCTCAGAACTGATAATTAAAAAAACAAACACAAATTTAGATTTTTTAAATTTCCCTAATAAATAATGCCAATTAGTAAAATTTTAACTGCTCCTAATTAAGGGTGAAAAAAATTTACCCGGTACATTTTTATAAAAAAATTTCTAAGATATTCCTATTATAGGAATTTTTCATTTGATTGAAAGGGACCAGCAACAAATAATTTGTTCAAAATTAAATGGTAGCAAATTTCAATTGGCGATTTTTCTGTTTTAAATCTAGATTTGTTGATGGGCTATTTACTTTCATAGGAAGTAAACAATTCACATTTGCTGTTAAGGTAAAATTGAATAAGTCAATGATTTCAAATATTAAAATCTCAGCAAAATTTTCGTGAAAAAGTAATGGGTAAAAATTTTTCACTTTAATTAAGCACAAAGAAAATTTTATTTATTAACATTTTTATATTCAGTAGCCATATAAGCAGGGCTGTGGAGTTGGTACTTCAAACCTTGGTTTCTAACTCTGACTCCATTTTTCTACTGTGTAACTCCAGGGTTCCCACAGTCCTTAAAAACTTCTTAAGAACTCCTTATTTTTAGCTTTCCTTTTTAAAGGCCCTTAAAACTACTTGGTTTTCATCAACACTCCTTATTTTCCCCCGAAATTAGAGCATGATCAGAGTTCTCCCTAGAACGCAATTTCCGCAATTTACTGCTAAATCTCACTCAGAAAAAAAAAATTACTTATGTTAATTTTTAAAATCCCACTTAATTTTTAAGTTAAGGTAGGATAATCCCACCTAATTTTTTTCCTAGGGAGAACCCTGATGATCGAATTCCCTCAGTGATGCGATCACTTTTCCATTTTCTATCTATTTTTTCAGCTTCACTGTCCGATATCCCAGTGTTACCAGGTCTTTTCCAAAACTCATTGAAATTAATGAAATTATTAAATAAGTAAATTAATGAAAACTAGCCCAATGTTCAGTGTGAGATTTTGTGCAATGTTGCCAAAAACTACTAAAATTCATACATTTACCGAAATTCCTAGATGAAATTTACTGGCCTTCTAAAAGTTCGTCAAAATTTGCTCTCAAAATAAATCATCGAACTTTTTTGAAAGTAGCCCAAAAATCTGCAACCAGAAAAATTTCCATCATGCTTTACCGCAACTCTTTGAAAAAAACTAGCCCAGTTGAACAGGAAAACCACAGAACTAGCGGAATTTTAAAAAAAGGTTTAGTTTCTTCCTAAATACAGGACTAGAAGTTGTCCTATATTTCCTATATATTTTTTTAAATAGGAAAAACCCTGGAAGCAGAATTTTTTCTGTGTTTTGCTACAAGACTTCTTTGTTCTGCATGCAACACATGGAAAAAAAAATATGCTTCCAAGGTTTTTCCCATTTTAAAAAATATATAGGAAATATAGGACAACCTCTAGCTCTGCAAATATGTATATACATCACACCCCAGTGCATTTCTGTAGTGCAATGAAGGCTGCAATATGGTTTATGGCCTATCTCAATTAGTCCTTATAAAATATTAATTGGGTCCTTAAAAAGTCCTTATAAACTCCTTATTTTTTATATTGAAAAAAGAGTGGGAACCCTGAACTCTGACTCCTCTCTTTTTCTAATATCTGACTCCTCTCTTTTTCTAATATCTGACTCCTCTCTTTTTCTAATATCTGACTCCAATACCGGCATAAATAGTAATTAATTTATAATTTTTCATATCAATAGTTTTATAATTGATAAACATTTGATGTTTCTTTTTTAATTTATTGCTTAAAAACTCTTTTTAAAAAATACTAAAAAATTAAATATTTCAAAATAAAATAATTTTTAAATAGTTTTTTTAGAAGCCAGAGTCAGTATATTTTTACTGATTCCACCCCAAACTTCTACCGACTCAGATTCAACAGCTCTCTACATAAAAAATTAAATTTTTCATTTTGTATGAAATAATCAGTTCCAGGTAGGGGGCTTGCAACTATGATAGCTAAATTCTCCTTTGTTTGCTAATTATTTTTCTATTTTACTTTATTTTTATGACTAGTTGTTAATTTCATATTCTTTTCGGACACTCTACATGAAACATTCAATATATAGGTATATTGTCCCAGATTTTCAAACTGCAAATTTATGAATCTAAAGGTTCTGATGTTGATCATGTTTTTTTGCAATGTGTGATAAGAAATTTATTTTACTGATTGTTGATAAGAATAAGTGAAAATGGTAATTATTATTTCTGTTGTAGTTTAAATAAAAAATTGTAAATTATCATGAAGTTTCAAATATTTTTAAAAATAAACATTAAATACCTTCTTTTATTCTAACACTTATATCTTCATATGAGGTTATCAGAGCTTTGTACTTTTTCCCAAAATATATTTTGTATCTACTGATGTTAGTACATTTTTTGATGCAATGGAAAGCACAATATAAAAGGCAGGAGGACAGACACTAGAATTCTACAGTATAACTTGTAAATTTTAGTTTGTAAAGAAATAAATTTTAGAATTTAAAATTTATTCATAATTTTTTTTTTTTATTCAGTTTTTGATTGAATATTACATTTGGCAGTTAAAAATCAAATTCGGAGATAACGTTAACAAAAGGAATAAATCTAGACTGATCCGTAAGATCAAGTGAGTTATTTGTTATCTCATGTGGTATACTATACCCAAAGTTTGTGATACATGTTAACTCGTTATAGTTCAGCATTAATTATATGCATTGTTTGCTATAGGTTTTTCGTCCTGTAGCAAAGTGTGCTGAAGAAGTTATAAAGGAAAATGGATTCGAAGATACAATTAAAGTTGTTCTAAAACATTCTACAGATTTAACTGTTGGTCCAGGTAATAAAGAAATATGTTGTATAACTCATGAAAATTAAAACTGTTGTTTTTGAGAGTAAAACTTTCAACATTTCTCTCAGCAGTCATATGAAAATTAAGCGACTACAATTGTTTCAAGGGTGTTTTACAGTCCTCTTCTTCAGGACATAAAAGTGTCCTTGGAAATTCTTCCTCAGCAGTTGTTATGGGAAGACACTGTTTTTTTGACCTGATTAAGAGGCCTGTAAAATGCCCTCGAAACAATTGTAGTTGTCTCATTTTCATATGCCTGGTTTCTTTAAGGAAGTATTGAAAGTTTTATGTTGTATAACTGTCTGAAATTTTTTTAAATACATTGGAATCTTATTTATCTATTATGTAACATGCAGAACATTTATATGGGGTATTAGTATGGGTGTCAGCAGGAATTTTTACAACAGGTGGTGAAAAGCTGCCTGCCATAAAATTGAAAAAAAAAAAATCCTTACCTGATTATATAGCTCCTCCGAAAAACTGATAACGATTTCATAAAATGTTCATTCTTATCTCTCTTTGTGTTTTCTCAATTTTCAAGCTATCATGGGACTTCTCTGATTTCATTATTTTTGTTTTATGGGAAGAGGGACTTAAGTGTTTTTCGATTTTAAGAATTGATACCTGTGCCTATTTATAGCCCTTATCAAAGATATTTTGAATATACAAATATGTTTTCCAAATAGACCTTATTAAGGAAGCTAGGAGTCCTTAAAGTTTCAGTATTATCATATAATAAATTTCAGTCTTCTCGTCATTGTAAATTGAAAATTTGGAAAAGTTACTTGTATATTCGAAATACCCTTTGTAAGGTATACAAATAGTCATAGATTTTGATTCTTAAATCAGGAAATACCTAGATCCCTTTCCTTGTTTAACTTGGAGTTGCCACTTTTATCGCCTAAAGCACTCCACTCCTAAAGCGGGAAAGAATATATAAAAGATTTTCAACTAATTTAATCTTTCTTTCCCTGCAATTGTTATTTTTAATAATTTATGGAAAGTAAATTGCATTTCTTTTTCATTTAGATTTTGAAAATTTGCCTTTTATCTGAAAATTCAAAGCTTTAATCTCACATTTTATTTATGTTAGAAAATTTTTATTGTAACCTCCCACTGGCTTTCTTTTCTTCAAAAAATCCAATTATAACTTCTCTTTATTACCAGTTTTACTTTGAAAGAAAAAAGAATGGAGGTTATTATCTGAACTTTGTAATCGATCAAATGTAATTGCATTGATTGATTTTCAGAATCACTTTCATACTATATTTACGTGTACATAAATTGATATATACATTGTAATGAAAGCTGTTGTTTCGATTCGTGAAATATAATGATTGTTGGTCATCGTTACCACTTCATTGTCTCAGAACAACAGGATTGAATATTAATTATCATCTGCTATTCTCGTGATACATCTTTCCTTTGGAATTGCATGAGTTTTCGTATTATGATCTGCACTAAAATTAATGGAACCAATGGTTTGTAGAAGTAGAGCAAAGCTTGCAATTAACAACAAACTTTATTTACATCACTGCACGTAAAAATCTACACCAATACCAGACTGGTATGAGGCATGTGAGATTGCAAAAATGCTGCTCTCTGCTCGAACTACTCTCCGTGCGACCTCTCTGCTCGATGAATCGTGATGCACCTCTCTGTGGAATGCATCCTTTTTTTATATATCCTACTGTCTCTCCCATACCACCGTGATTATGGGACCACCCTCGCATATGGCTTTGGAATTCTTCCCAGCATCCAAAGATGCTCAGACCACCCTGTCCTTACTTCTCCAGAGATGTATATCCCTTCGTCCTGATAATAGGCTAAATGGCTGTGTTTTGCCTCTCCCAGTATTTTCCCGGTGCAACTTTATGACTTTGTTTTTGACATTCTTGACTGACTCGGGTCTATGACCGACTATGAACAAGGCCTCCCAAAAATCGTACTCTGAGAAAGTTCGAAAATTTGTCTGGGTTTCTCACATACATGTAAAATTAATACAGAAAACAAAATAATTTTTTAAAAATATTTATTAAAATTTTCTTTTTTCCTTTGTTTTACTTTTAATTAAAAATTGTAGTTCTTTCTTATTATAATTTAATTCAAGTACAACTCATCTTTTATACTTGTATGAATCTTGCTTGACCAATGTTCATTTTGATTGAAAAATGTATTGCTAAGTATTTGATAATGGTCAAATTTTAAGTTTCAAAATTGTTTTCAACTTTATAGTTTCTAGAAACTTTTGCTTGGAATAAGTTCTTGGAAATGTTTCCTTAAGATTGCTAATGAAAAACAGAGCTGTTTAACATGATTAGTAGAATTTTAATGCATATTCAATCCTGTTTCAAGTTTCCGTGCCAGAAATGACGATGACAGACATAATGTATGGTATGTTTTTTAAATCAAAACTAACATTGAAATTAAAATCATTTAATCAAAATAACATTAAAATCAATCATTTTTTAAATCAAAACTAGCATTGGGAAACAAAGTATGAACTATTCATAACTCATTTTTATGCACTAACAGGAAACACAGTATTTTAAATTTTCATTCATATTAATAATAACTAAATGCATGTCAGAAATGGCAGTTAATGAATATACTCATTTTTCCAAACTTCAAACAGATTAAACAAAAATTCTCTAAATAGTTTTCTTCAACTGATTTAAAATCATTGCTGTTACCATTTAGTGGATGAAAAGGGCAATTATTTTAAAAGCATCATAATGTCACCAGTTTTTAAAGACATATGTATCAGCAGTTTCATAAAATATCATTAAAATTTTGATAATGTCTTCCTTTTTACAAGTTAAAATCTTAATTTCTTAAGCTTTGTTCATTTATTTCCATTACTTATGCTTGTAAACAAATTTGCAAATATATATATATTAGGTTTTTCGAGTTACAGCTTCTCACTTTCCTTTCACTAGACTTTCAAACTTTTCTTATTATATATATATATATATATATATATATATATATATATATATATATATATATATATAATAAGAAAAGTTTGAAATATCTATCTATCTATATATATATATATATATATATATATATATATATATATATATATATATTGGTCAACATATACCGAAATAAGGGCATAAAAAAAAAGTAGCAAATTATATATCCATACCATTTTTATGCTTTTGCAGCAGTCAGTTGAACACATTAGGAAATATTTGAATTTGAAAAATCCATGCTAAAATAAAACAGATGACTTTAGAAAGTGAAAATATCAATAATTCCCATAATCTTATATCCAAGGCCATATCTGATACAACCCAATCAAAAATAGACTTTTTATTTCTGAAATTTATTTTTAAATAAATTCCCTAATTATTTAAATCAGATAAATTGAATGAAAATTGTTTGCCATGTAAATAAATTTGATTTCATTCTATTGCTATGGAATATAGTATAATTTTCTTGAAATAAAGTTTTGACTAAAAGTCATTTCACTATGTTATTTCTATGGAAGGTTTAATGTTGCATTTTTTTTATTAATATCTTGATAACCGTTGGTCCTAGAAACTTAAACATGGACAAGTGTTACTTGCATTGAAGTAAAGTATAACCATACTAAATTTGAAAATAAAAATCCTTCAAGAACTGAATATGTATGCAGAACAGACAGACTTTTAATTATATATATAAAGATTATGAATATAGGATCTTCTTATTTTTTAATTTTGTTAAGTTCCAGTTTATTTATGTTCCGGTTTTTCCAGTTATGTGACTAGATAGAGTTTTATTACAGATGGAGATCTGAAAGAAAAGGCAAATATATTGGTTGCTGAAGTTTTTGATACAGAGCTTATTGGGGAAGGTGCCTTGAAGACTTTTAAGCATGCTATTAATAATTTGCTGGAGGTATGTTTACACTTTATCTATAAACAGTGATATATATATACACACACACACGCTACACATTTTTAGAAAGGAAATATAGTATAACTAGCAGTATGAAATCTTAATTTTTATATAAACATTATATCTTTTATCATTTTACACTTTATACATTTTACGCAAATTGTAGAAGCATTATACGCAACTTGTAATATGTGGTTTCACTTCAAGTAAATTTAATCCATTTGGATACATTGGAAATCTTGAATTTATATTTCCTTTTACTTCCTTTTCAAATGTATGACCCCATGCCCATGTGTCTGGGCCCTTAGTGTAATGTCATAAAAAATTCCCTACTTTTTCCTTTACCAGAATAAAGTAAAATATGTTGTTAAATATTTCCTATTGTTATTTAACATTCTTTTCAAATTTATATAAAATATTTTGAAAGTAAGAAAATATAAAAATGTCTTCAAGACTGGTAAGGAAGTAGGTTTGTAAAATAAAATACTAAATACTTTTAAAATCAGCATCTGCAAAAACATACACAATACCAAATATTTATTAATATTTATGTTTAATTTTCACCAAACGTGATGAGCACAAGATCGACTAGCTAATAAAAAGAGAGTGCCGCAATAAAATAGATTTTTTTAAACTCCAGGAGGACTTTCACATATGCCATGCCTTCCTGTTGGCCAGTTGATTTCGCCTCAGCACTCGTGTTTGAAAACCCTGCATTAGTGTTATAATAGTTGAGTCTCATCAATGCTACAAAAAAAAAAAAATTTTTTTTTTTTTTAATGTTTTAACAAATTTTGTGGACTCAAGTGGTTCAAGTTATTTTACATATGAGAAATAAATGTTATTTTTAACACACATTACTTGCTTAATAATAGAATTCTATGCCAGAACATTTTTATATTCCTTCCTTTTTATATTTCCTTTATTAAAATACTTTTGCAAATTAAAAACAAAATGCAAAATACTTTTATTAATAGGAAGAGTAGTAAAATACAAAATCTGTATTTTGTATTTGAAAAGTATTTAAGTATTTTAGTTTCCTAGCCTTGAATTTTATTCAACATGTCTAAATATAAAAAAGAAATGGTATAATAGGAGCTAGTGTAGAATTGGTGGATGAACAGTAGGGGATTCAGTACTTGATCTGAAGTGGTGTTATAAATATTATGTATGCTTTTACTTTGTAGTTTTGATCTTTATATATGGCTTGATATCTAATATGTCAATTTTCAGGTTCCTGTTTTTTTTTAACTTTATAACTTTTAAAAATTTTTACTTGGAAAAAGTTCTTGGAAATATCCTTTAAATTTTTAATGGAAGACAGAGTTGTTCAACATAATTAATAGAATTTTAATGCATATTAATTACATTCACATGATAGAAATGACAAATAGACTTGTTTTTGTTTCTCATGGAAATTAAAACTTACATTAAGAAACAAAGAATGCACTATGCATAACTTGGTTTTATGCATGGCACACGGTATTTTAAATTTTTATTCTTATTAATAATAAATATTATGTTCAAAAATGAGAAATAAAATTGTACCTTACAAAAAATAGTACCCAAAAATGAATAATAAAATTGTAAATGCTTGTTTATAGCAATGTTCCAAAACTTCAAACTGGTGTGGAACAAAACTCTAAATAGTGTACTTCAATTGGAAATTTTCGAAAATTTTTCTGAAAAACTAGAAAGCTCGAGGAATTTCATTGCCAAATTTGAGTATGAATCCTCTTTTTGTTCAATATAGAAAATAAAACTAACATTGGGAAACAAAGTATGTACTATGCAAAACTCTCTTTTATGTGCTTACAGGAGATATGATATTTTTAAATTTTTATTCATATTAATAATAAGTAATAACTATATGCATGTCAGGAATAATAGGTAGTGAATATAAATGAATAATAAAATTGTGTTTTTCACTTACCTTTTAAAAGATATTCGAAAAGCTACACAGCAATAGACATGGGGCACGGTAGCCCATTGGTTAGCGCGCTGGAGTTGCACTCGGTAGGCCCGGGTTCGATTCCAGCCACTGCCAAAAAACTGCCGCCGTGTTCATGCGGAGTACGATCACGTTAAACATGTGGGTCCGAAAGTCCTTCCGAGAGGTTGATGGTAGGGGAAGGAGGGTACGGTCCCTGTGGATGCCTCCCCCACTGGGTTCCGGTCTAAATTGGGTGGCACTTCCCGACCATCCAAACAGTTACCTTACACCTTTCTGGTAGGTCGGACGGTCTGGGTTTCAACAGCAATAGACATAAAATTTCTCAGGTACATCAAACTAAAATTTGGGAAGCAAATCATAATAGTATTGTAAATGAACAGGTACCTCCAATTTAAATTCAGAACTAATTAACAATTTAAAGCCATGAAGAAGCCAATTAAAATATTAAATTTCTGAAAAATAATTAAAGAAAACAAATTAAAACAACAACAAAAAAAAGAAAATATACAAATAAAAGACAAATATAAAATAAAGTAGTTGGAGTTGTATTTAAAGCCAACAACATTGACCAGAAAAATTTTAAAAGCAGAAGTAATTATGCCATACCACTCATATGCAAAAAACTACTTGATTTGTTCCAAAATTTCTTTACCAATTATATTGTAGTTTCTCAATCGCTCAATAGAGATTTTATTTTTACAGACATTAGAAAACCAAAAATTTATTTGCAGTGTATATTTGACCTAGTAAGATGACATTTTTACTTTCTCATACATAGTATAAAGTACGTATTGTTTTCACGAAAATTTTTTATATCAAGATTTTGATGCCATGTTTTAAGACTTGAACACATTTTGATTATTTTTAGAGTAATGTCTGTGGTTGATTTCTTGTGTACACGATAGTAGCCACAAATATTAATGGATTTTTACAAAACTTTATATCCGGCTTTGTATAAAAAAAATCTAGAACTACATAGAATTTTTCTAAATTTGAACAAAAACTTCGAAATTTATTTGAAGTTTTATATTTTTTTAACAAGGCAGTATAGGACAAAATGTGGCATAATGATGCATAAAAGGGTTTATTTATGGCTCAATGATCACAAGACTTTATAGTTTCAGCAATTATTGTGAAAAATAGCCGCAATACAATTTTTTTGTTCATGATGTTATTAGCCGCCCCTCAGGGGGCAAGTTGCCACCCCCTGCAGGGGGGGTGGAGGTACATTGTCGAGTATGGTATCAATTAAAAGATTTTTTCTAACCTTTTAAAGTGAAGGGTAACACTATAATTTTAATAATTTGGACTCATGATATCAATTTTTCAAACGTTTTCTTGTAAAATTTGAAAGAAAAAAAACAAACTAAAAATGGAATCTGGTATGAGATAGTCAAGTTGAGCTCCATTCCAGTTAATTTAAAATGTAGACAATGCAATGCTTAATGTTACCCATAATATTACAGATACATTTTTTAGTAGATTTAATATTAAATCTAAAGAAGTATTTTAAAAATGGGTTATGATTGGCTGAAAGCAAACAAGATATTTATTGAAAATTTCAAAAAGATCTAAGCTAACAATGGGAAGGAAAGATTTAATTCTAACAGGTTTATTCTTGCAAAACGAAACAAAAGTATTCAATAGATGTTGCCAATTGTCAATTAAAAGATTTTTACAAAATTTTGATAAATAAGAGTAAGGGAGGGGAACATTAATTGATTTTCCTTCGGATGAGGCAATTTTTGCATAGTGATCAGCAAGTTTATTTTCCTCTAGGCCAACATGTGATTTAACCAAACTGATATGGACATAATTTTTCCTGTAATAAATTGAATCTTTAATACTTTTAATATAATTGGATTTGTTATTTATAGAATTTAAAGCAAAGATTGAGGATAAACTGTCAGTATAGATATTAACAAAAATTTTATTATCAAATGCCCAATCAACAGCATATTTCATTGCAGTTATTTCCTATTGAAAACTGTATTCATTTCGTTTAATTTATAAAAAAATACTTTTTTCAATTCTTGATTCTTGAAGGTACACACCGAATATTCAACTTTATCATTAATTTCAGATCCATCAGGTATATATTTCATATAGGTAGAGGAAAAAGAATTATCGTAATTGGGAAAATAAATTAGATATTTAGCTTGGGGAATTTGAGATAAAGGAAAATTATCTTCAAAAGGGTGTTAACTTTTTTCTTCTAATATAAGTGTTTTTTATGTAATAAAAAATGATAAAAGTTTACAAAATGCCTTTAACTGCCCATGGAGTATATAAACATCCTCCTGCAAAACATAAATTCAGTGTTTCGTATGACACTATGGCATTATCTCTGCCGCATATTCCTTCATAATGAATATAAGAGTTAATTTTATTTTGCTATGTATTGGATACATTTTCAATGATCCATTTTAAATTGTGCCTTAAAACAAGTTTTTTTTGCTCCTGTCATCATAGTCGCTTTTCACTTTGATGAGTTCTAATAAGAACAAAAGTAGTTTCTTGATGCTCTCTGCAGTATGAGTATGGATTCAGATAATGTTTAAATAGGGTTTGAATAAGAGCAATCTTTATTTACAAACTATGTTACTCATTTCTTAGTTTATTTAAATGTCTGTAAACAGACAAAGTTGTCTCATTTTTACTCTATTGAGTAAAATTACACTATAGTCTGCTAATCCTTTTGATACTGGCATGTATGATCATGGACATATGTTTAAATATTTATTGAAATTTTGCATTTATATTTACAACCATTGCCAACATTTGTGTGTATTCTTACATGACTATTGCAGTTATGGAAAAATTTGTGTTGCCTATTGGGACTCTGAATGAGTCATTCAATCTACAATTTATTTCTACAAAAAGCCACCTAAATTTGTAAAAGAAATCAAGATTTACAAAACTAAATCTTTCTACCACTCTGAAAATGAAAAACATTCTTATTGTTAATATAGACTTCAGAACATTTGTAATTCATATTTTACTTTATAGTCAAGCATTTTATTTCAGAGTTTTAAATATATTTTTCATATTTTTAAAATAATATATTCATAATCGTGAGCATTTACTAACCTAGTAAAAGTGAGCAAATTTTTACTGTTATTTTCACTTATTTAAGTTGACAGAAAGTGCATATAAAAATTTTTGATATGGACAGTACATGGCTTTCCCTACATAATCCATCATTTTATCATATTGAATTAATAATGTACAACAACAACATATGTTTTTGGTATTGAATTAATGCCACAGAAATTGAAATTGGGAGCTCTTCGCAGCTTATAAGTCCAAACACAATGACCAACGAAACAAGATTATAAATAAGTCCAAACACAATGAATTATTCATAATCTTGTGCAAAATTTTCATCAAAATGTAATTGGCATTTAATTTGTATCTCATAAAATAAATAACTATTGGAGAATTCTTGAGTGTCAAAATGCAAAACTATTACAAAAAGTAACGTTTCTTATGAATAGAACAAACTACATCCACGAGAATGTTAATAAATTTGTTGCATAATATTGCACATGGACAGTAAATATATTAGATGATACTATGTTTTTTAATTTTATATCATTTTTATGAAAAATTCATTCGTGCAAACTCTCAAGAACGGCTCATGCTAGTATTCTAAAATTTGTATTGTTTTGTAATAAAATGTTGCATATGAAATGATTATTTATTTTCTTTTATTAAAAGTCTTGATTTTTAATGATTTTTTTAAAAATTGGGGAGTCTTCCAAACATTCAATTGAGCTTAAAGTCCATTGAGTTCTAGTATTTACTGATTGTAATGATCATACCAAATTGCTTTCTAATCGCTCCATTCGCTTGTGAGATATTGCAACCACAGACTCACAGAAACATACACTAACATACATACATAAACAGATCTATTCTGTCAAAAACTTGAATTTGAATTTTTGACCCCATTACAGTACTTTACCTATGTTATACCGTGTATGTAGGGAAAGTAAAAATCTGATGTGGTCAGCACGTAACTTCCCCTAAGGACTCATATTTTTTTTTAATATATTCCGTAAGGCATTAATTTAAGTTTCATCACATATGGATAATTATTTGAAATTATACTCAATTTGCAATTACAAAATAGTTTCCTTTATCATTTGACTTTGATTTCCTTTATCATTTTAAAATGGAACTGGGATGCAAAAAACTTAAATATCTCGAAAACTGTTTGTTCAATGTTGGTGTTATTCTTTTTTTTTTAGTAAATTACATACTAGACATGCATTTAATTAATACTTTTAGGCATACTTAGCCATATTTTGTTGATTTTTGTAGGCTATTTAAAAAGCGACTGGTTTGAGTTCCTTTTTCAAATCATATAGAAATATTATCAACACCAGAGTTAAGTGACTTAATTACCAAGTTTTATGAAATTTTGTCAGATAGTTTTAGAATTAAGAATGGATACATTTATTGTGCAGAGACACACGAACATCATGCTAAAAATTGTTTATTTTGTTCTAGAGGGCCCCAAAATATATAGCTCATTCGAAAGATCGAGTTTCAATTTTTGACTCAATTCTAATACTTTTCTCTATACAGGGTGTTCCAAAAAGATTGGAACACTCTTTAATTCTTTACCTGTTGGAGATAAGTGGGCAATGTAAATTGCAAAAATGTTGAAAGTAAGGTAGGAAATAAGACTATGTTTGTTAATGAAATAATCCTCCCATTCATTTTCAAAAAGTTAATTTTTTTAATTTTTATACGACCCCCCTTAGACAAATTGGGTCAATCAGAAAATTTTTATTTTTAATGCAACAAGATCATTAAAAAAGACCGCATATCTGTATCTTTAAAATTGAGTGAGTTATATTTAATTGAAAATTGAACACTGTGAATGGGGACCCTATATCAAATTAGAAATGCAAATTTGTGACATATCACAAAAATGATAAAACTGGATGATAATACATAGGATACCCAACCACGTAGTGAGTACCACTGCTTTATATGATCTCTGTCTGTATAATGCTTTATTTAGATGCATTTGTGATAAAAAATTTTGACACATACTAACGTATTTTTGATCTAAACAATTTCCATCGACAATTTTTTTATGATCCCTATTTTTACTGATGAAACAGCCTTTCACATGGTATGGAAAAGTGGCATAAGTCAGATTTTTTTCTTTATCATAATTTAGTTGATTTTAAAGATAGAGATATGCGGGTTTTTTTTAATGATCTTGTTGCATTAAAAATAAAAATTTTCTGATTGACCCAATTTGTCTAAGGGGGTCGTATAAAAATTAAAAAAGTGTAACTTTTTGAAAATGAATGGGAGGACTATTTCATTAACGTAGTCTCTTACCTTACTTTCAACATTTTTGTAATTTACATTGTCCGCTTATCTCCAACAGGTAAAGAATTAAAGCGCGTTTCAATCTTTTTGGGACACTGTGTACTTTACTGTGTGATGTAGGGAAAGTAAAAAGTATAACTTTTGCTTTAGCCCTTTGTGTACCAATATTGAAAAGGTTAAGCAAAATTAGGATTAACAAGTTTGATATTATTTAGGTTTTATTGCACATATATAAAAATTGCTTTAATATTCAAATTTCATTTAGTGTTTTAAATATTTTTAGGATGATTCTATTGTGATTCCATCTGCGGCCTCTGTATACGTTCAAATAATTGATTCACCACTGGTATCTTCATGGAATAAACTGTTACCTATTCAGATAGGCTCTAACAAAGCCATAAATCCCCCAAAGAGTGTGGCTTTGTGCCCAGGTTCAGCTGCAGTTCATGACATACAGATGTCTCAACTCCCAAAGGACCAGTTCCATGCAGTTACAGATCCAGTTTGTGTGTTTAAGTAAGTTCAATTTTTGTATTTTTAACTTGGATAACTTATATGGTCGTGGTATCTGACTGAAATCAGTGTTATGAAAAATGTAAGCACTTTGAATGCTTATAACCCTGAATTTAACAGATAAAAATCTAAACAATTTTTATTTGTTTTGCTGTAAAGAAAGTACTACTTATGAATATACAAAAATAATTTTAATAGTTTGAACTTTTTTTAAAAGTTTTTGTCTGAGTGAGTTTTTGCTTCACTTTTTTTACTTTCATCCAAAATGTCTTTTAACTTTAAAAAATAGATATGAACAGTAAGTGACAAAAATGTTAATTAGGAAATCTAGTTTCTATATTAACAATGTCATCAATGGCCCTTATAGCTATTTGAGCTATAATTTTTATTATATTATCAAGCTGATAGAAGTTGAAGAAGATTTTCTGTTAAAGTTTGCAATATTTATACTCCAAAAACCAAAACTGCTAGTTATGAAATTGCGAGTATTTTGTAACTCTTTGAAAGCCGTACTAGGATATATAATTGGATTTCAAATCGGTTCTTAGTTTTTGAAATATAGTGGTTATAATAGTGAAGAACTGCAGTGTTATTCTCAACTACTATGATACTATGATGCCTATCATATTAATTGGAGATTTTAACATAAACATCAAGAAACTAGAAATTGTAAAGTTATTAGACTTTATGCAGCCAATTTTCAGCCAATTTTTTGTTTTTTGTTTTTAGCACTTTCCAAAATAGTTGAAAAGTGTTTATGACTTTCGTCATTCTGTCTGTCTGTCTGTCCATTCGCACAATAACTGCCGTAAAAAATGACTTTATCAAAATGAAATTTTAGAATGTTGTTGAGACGGTCTGTGGGACATATGGGTATGAAAATGAATAATATCACCCAATTAGTTTCGGATTTTACCCGGGTTGAAGAAATGAAATATATTGAGAACTATGGGACCTAATTCTTCAAACATTTTTTAAGCGAAGTTAAAATTCACACATCGCTTCAAAAATTTTCGGAAATATTCAGCTTATCACATAAAATGTATAAAAAAAATTTCGGCAAAATATGTTGGGTAGTTTTTTAAATAAAAATTGAAATAATAATTACACCCTTGATATATGAAGAGATCACGTGGCTCATTGCAAAATAAAATATGACATCTATTTTTTTTCCCGCTGTGTAAAGTTTGTTTAAATTTATATTTTAATGTTGCATCCATCATAAAACTGCTTTATTTCTGCATATTATTTGTATATCTAAATTCTGTGCCTATGCAATTACAATATTTTTGATTTTAAATAATCACTAAACTTTGATAATTCCTACAATGAAGTCTAATTTTAACTCTATACTATAACTATAGCATGCAGAATGCAATCAATGCTTTATGCATGATTGATCTTTCTTGTTGGAATTATGTATCTTACTTTAGTTACCAAGACCCATATAATCTGATGTGAATGAAAGAAATGAGATTAAAACAACGAATAAACTTATTGAACTTAATTGAAGTTTTATTTTATAAGACATTATTTACACAAAGCCATTTCAACATCACCAGACTGGAACCACCCCTAATTTTTATTTTAACCCAGTGTAGGGGTTTTCAAACTTTTTCAATTCACTGCTTCCTTAGTGTCTTAGTAAGGCATGATTTCATTTTTTAAAATCGGTTGCTAAGTTTACTAGTGCTCAAAAATGCTAGTAGTAAAAATATTTTTGACTAACAAAAGCAAGTAAATAATTTGACGACATGACACCACCACAGTCAATGTGAACTGCTAGAAAGTGAAAGTGAATTATGATTGTTAATAACATAGCTACAAAAGTCTCTAGGGTAATTTACCACCGCTTTCTATTAATGTAAGGTTGAAATTGAACTTTAGTTTTCTTGACTATCTTATATTTGCTTATCATGTGGCTTCTGCTTTGGATTTCTTGTTTTTCATCATACCATCTCATAACTTTTTTATTATTATTTCCAATGGCAGGTTACAGTAGCACAAATAGCCATGAAACAAATACACAAATAAAGAACAGATAACAAAAAAACAAAGAACTAGGCTATGAGATGGAGTGTAAGTTTATAAACCTATATGGGCCCTCTTTTCCTAGTAACATTCATAGACACTAGGAGTAAAGAGGGCAGTCCAATAAGAAAGATGGAATCCTTCCATATCCTCATGGAAAGCATGTAGAGGGGTCAGGAAGAATGCCCATATGATGATGTCAATCAAGACAGTCATGCTTCGTAACAAGTAGAAAAATTGCCACTGCCTTTTATCTAGATTGATCCCAGATATTGCAGATTTGATATCACCAGGATTTAGAAAAATTTTATAAAAATTGTTTAAACCTGGCATTTAAACAGTTCCAAATCAAGAATTTTATTGAGCTAAAGGACATGTCGACGTGGGAGATCTGTAAGACAGCTGCCTCTATTGCAGTTCCTCCAATGCATATTCTGTTTCTTTATGTGTAAGACAAGCTCTTTCTAAAATTTTACACAATGGAGTTTTAATTGTTCTGACCATACATTCGCGGAAACTGCCTACTGCTCTGGAAACAATAAATTTGAAGGTTATTCCCTTACTTCTAAAATAATCTTGCATCTTGTTTTTTTTTTTAAATTTCCAAATATCTTTGAGCACGTCATTTGCATTTTACAACTGTTTTGGCATTATTATTATAAAAAATCTTGCAGTATTCTGTTATTGAAATCGTAAAGAAATAATTAAATTTTGAGTACTTAAATTAGTAACTAATTATAGATATACAGATAGTAAACAATACAATGTATGCATTATCTATTTCTGTTAAACTTGTGGTGACCAGCTCTTGTATCATTCTCTGCTACGAAGCATATCCTAAATTATATGTTTGGACCTAAAGATATCTTTTAGTCTAATCATATATACTATCTTACTTTCATACACAAGAACTTTAGTTCTAACCCTCACAGGCCAGTCTTCTAGCCAGTCCCACAAGTGGTGAACGGTACAAAAACAAATGTGCAACCTTCTTGGCGATGATTGCAATGCCTCGCATGAGATAACACCACCATAAAAGATACTCATTGCTTTTCCTTTCAGCTTTTGTGGCATCCATCGACTTCATGTTGAGAATTAGCTGGCCTTGTGGGGTTGGACCACACAATTCTCACAGATTTGATATGCACTATTTTGAACAAGAAAAAGATCTCGGGGTCGACCCAAGCCAACTTGGAGGAGACTGGTGGAGTAGGAGAAAAATTTGATGGGATGGGCGAGCTGGTCAGAAGCAGGGACTGCCGCACAGGATCGGCCAGGATGGCGACGCAAGCTGAAGGCCTTATGTGCCACTAGGCGCGATGAGTTATGATGAGGATTTTGAACAAGAGAGGCAGTATTGTAGTGACTTCTGTTCTTGCAACATTCTTTGCTACATAGCAAATACTGAATTATATGTTTGGACCCAAAGATATCTTTTTGGTCCAACCATATACTCCTAGTATCAAATTACCACACATGAGTGCTTGGGTTCAACACAAACCTTTGATATTTAAATTGTTCGAAAGTCTATTCTAGTGAGTTTCTGTTATTTGATCGCTTGGTAAAAGTGCTATGACTTCTTTATCTGAGATAGCTATTAATTTTTGGCAAATGTTAATTTTAATTTGGCTGTTAATTTTTTCATGGTTTTTTTTCTAGTTTTCTTCCTTGTGGGTTTTTATTTTTTCTGATATGAGCTAGAGTTGACATTATTCTGTTCGGCGGCCTAAGGGTACCTAGGAGACAGATTGCATCTCTAAATCTTTTAACTTTTGTAATTAGGGGCATAAATATATATTACCTAGGGTCTGTGTGTTAATACAAATCTGGCTGTGCACCATCATTATGAAATGGTCACAAAGCTCATAGCAAAGGCTGTAATGAAATGAAATCTAACACTAGCACAAGTACTATTTTTAACTCCAATTATTTCACTTTCTGTGAAATCTTAAATTTTTATTATAAAATTTTAAACTTTTTTCAACTTAATAGCAGTAATACAAAAAAAAAAAAAAAAAAAAAAAAAAAAAAAAAAAAAAAAATTACAATGCCCAATTCAGTTTTATGATGGCAGAAGGACGTATCTCAAAATACACCATTTTGCCATTAAAAAGTAGATTGGAGCTCATATAGTGGTTTCATGTAATAGCATGTTTTTGTTTAAGGCATATTTAAATGAATAAGGAAGATAGATAATCATGAAAATGAAAATATTTCCATAGCATTAGTATATTTGAAAAATACTTTTAATACCTTTTATCTCAGAATGATGTTTTTCATGATATGTCATTTTGCTATCACAAGGCTAAGTTGTGCATACAGAGTAAGAAGGCTTAATTACAGTTACTGAACCAATACTAGGTTGTGCATACATAGTAAGAAGGCTTAATTACAGTTACTGAACCAATATTTACATAGATCTGAGATGGTTTTCAATTACAATTTTCTTACAGTTCATTTAGTTAATTTAAATTACAGTTCAATTATTTGACTCACCAGATATAAAAACAGACAAGCAATGCTGTGGGCTGTAGTGGAAGATATTGCAATATGCAGTATTGTTGGGGAAAAATATTAATATATTTTATGCAGTTATATTAAATTTAGTGATGGGAATGTATATATATGTTTCATATGATCTAATACTTCTTCTGAGACATTTAATTAAAAAATGATCTAACACATTACAGATTTGACTTCACTGGAAATAAGACGATAGAAATGAATGAAACATTCATCAGACAGGTTACGGCCCTTCGTAATGGAAACTGTGAAATTATTTTCATGTGGTGGGATTTGAAAATGGACATGATTGGTGACATAATACTAAATAATGGACCAGCCTGGGTTCAGCCAGATCCAAATCAAGCACAGGTAATAGATATATTTTTTGCTTTCAAATATTATTGTAAAGAAAATTTGTATATCGTAAGGACCATTTTAAAATGTTAAAATTTGTTGTTCTTTGTATCTGCCATACTCATCCATAAGCCCCAATTAACTCACCAAGAAACGATGGCATTAGTTTGTTTACAAACATGCAAAACATTTAATTACTTATACTCAATTGCAGTACTTTGATTTACATATCCAGACATTTTTCTGAATATTGAGTGTTCAACCTAGTCTCATTGCATATGTACCTAGACTGAAAACTTACCTTCTTCAATGCTAGAGGGTAAAATTAACCAGTTCTAATGACTTTATAATGAATAACTGTTCTTCTGAGGTTATGCTAAAGGAGTGCTTTTGTTTAAAAAATATGTTTGATATTAATGTAAAAAATATAAAGTTGTTGTTCTCATAGTCCTTGAAAATTGCACCAAAGTTCTTTTTTTTTTAATATATTTACCATTCTTTAGGTGTGACTAAACTGTTTTTCATCAGCCAACCAATTCATCAGAAAATTCGGCTATTCATGGGCATTTGTACAATATTTCAGCTTATGCACCTTTGCTATAATAAATCTTTGAATATTGGAAATCTGAATAAAATGAGTTCAGAAAGCAGTCCTTGAAAAATATTTAGGTCCTTGAAAAGTGTTTGAATTTTTTTTTATAAAAAGAGTAAGAACTCTGTATAATGTTTTTTATGAAACAAGTTTTTTTAAATGTTTCGGTATCATTATCAGAAAGTGAGTTATGCAGTATTTAATCACTCCAGTAAAGTTTGTTCTGTGATGCAATACCAGTTTTTATTTTCCCAAGATGTTTCAAGTAATGCCAGTTTCTATATCAGTTTTTATTTTTGCAATACCAGTTTTTATTTTCCCATCCGGCAACAATCTCCTTTGCCATCAAATGTACAGGAGTTTAACAATCTACTTGTCCAATGCCTGGTATTCTTTTGACTTTAATGCATTTCAGCACTTTGAAGAATCCATGCCTAACTGCATACGTGCTGTAATTCGGGTATTCCAATAAAATATTTGACTTAGCTTTCTAATTCACTGACTAGTGTGTTGTTATTGAGACCCAGACCATCCGATCTACCAGAAAGGTGTAAGGTAACAGTTTGGACGGCCGGGAAGAGCCACCCAATTTAGACCGGAACTCAGTGGATGTCAAATCTATAAAGTCTGTTGACTTCAGTAGGAAGAAAGCTAAATGAATTTTCTCAACAATTAAAATCTTTAGATTTTTGCTTTGAAAATAACATTTCTCTCTCCATCTTTTTTTTTAGCTGTCTGAAAAATTGACAATGAGTTGTTAGTCAGATATTGGCAGTGCGTAAAAAAGAAATGCAAATAATCAGATTTTTTTCATTTAAATTGGATTTTTTTTATTCACATAAAATATTTCCAGTTTTTTTGTATTTTAAAACTTAAATTGATGAATAATTAATTACAATAAAAAACTTGTTACATTATTCCAAATAATAATATTTTGAAATAATTAATAAAGGTTAATAATATTTAGCATTCAATGATTTAATCAAAAATGCAAGTTTGGCTGCTTTTTTCTATTCCCAGCTGATTCCTTAGTTTACTGTATACCAATCCAAAAATAGAGAACATTATCTCTACACCAACAGACAAGTGAGTCAGTAACTTCCAGTTCTTTACCCCAGTAACAGTCTTTTTTCAAAACTAATGTAACAGAACAGTCTTTTATTTAAACCACCACTGAAATGTGTTCAATTTAATGATTCCAGAGCTTTATGATCAAATAAAACACCAGTAAAGGGTTCTGCACGAGTCATAAATTTCAGCAAAACAGTAGTAATCCAGTATTTTTCTCAGCAAAATTAGTAGCTGCATTCTTTTCCTGTCCGTATGCTAAATACTTGCCCCTATAAGGCAAGTAGTCCATTATCATCCTTTTTATGGAGATGACAATGGATAAAAGAGGATAATAAAATGCAGATGTCCCATCCACCTGTTATGAATTATTTGACTGGACAGAGGTATGTTTCCAAGCATGAAAAAGTTCTTTCAGGAAAGGAGATTTCTCACATTTTCTTTTTAGTTCAGCCACTCTGTCTGATTGCCTTAAACGTTGCGAACTGAGATTGAAATATAATTTGTTAATGACATTTTTAATAAAAATATTCACAGTGATTTTAAAAATAGTAAAAAATATATATATATTGATTTAAATCAATGATTTTTAACCTTTTCGGGATGGCGGCATTCCGGAGCTGTCGCGGCCCAAAAGACGAAGCGCTTTGCTTCCGAACTGGTCGAAAAGGACGGCGCATTTTTTGCGCTAAGCCTAACACTCGAAAAAAATTCACTAAAAATCACCTATTCAACACAGAAATCTACTTTTTTCAGGAATAAAAGAAATATTTATGTTCTATTTGATGTATAATTTTCATACAAATCTGAATACAAAATACTCGTTAGTTGCTCCCATTCTTTTATCCGAAATAAACGAATAATTTCAATGCCTCTAAAACCCAAATAAAAAAAAATACTCTCTTATATTCCTATGATTCACCAACGAAATCATAACGCTGAAATAAAAATAAAAACCGAAACTCAATTATAAAATTGTTGATGCTACGAGAATTGCTCTGTTTGTTTATATTACAAAATGATTTTCACCGCTCCAAATGGAGAAATAATTCATTCGATCCTCTTCTGCCAAGGTCATGCCTCTGCAAAATACATTGAAGTTAGTTCCATGGACAAGTAATGCCATCTAGTACACAAATTAAAACGTTCCGCGCGGTGGCACTTATAGGTGCCACTATCCGCTTGCGGTAAAATTTCCTCTGGCCCGAGTGAGTGCCGTTCGTACTTGAATGCAAGTTCGCAGCTGGCACGTGGGCGTGCCGATCGTCGCGAAAGGGTTAATATTTGATTAAATCATTGATTTGAATATGAAGTGATTAAAATCAATGAAATCAATGACAACCTGGATATAGGTATATACTGTGAGCACTCTTAATGTAGTAGGGTCCTGCTCATATTCATGTTGTTTCAAATTTTTACATGAATTCTTTTAAAACTGCAGTGGATCATTTAGTTAATAATTCCCTCTGGCATATGATTTGGTTTAGGAGCTGGATTGACAATTTTGATGAGAATTAATAATTTCTTTATCATCTTTAGGAACTAGAGTTTCTTGTAATGTAGTAATGTATTTAAATTACCCTGAAAAGATTGTTTTGCTTCAAGAGCATTCTTACCTTATTTGGCTCATATACTGGTGGAGATAAGATTTTGATATTCTCATTTGAGTATTGGATAGTTTCTTCTTTATTCAATGGACAGATCCATACCTTTTAGAATCTCCTGCATATCTGATAAATAATCATTCAGCTGTTTCATGTTCCATTTTCTTCTCATTTTATTTGTAACTTAGATGAGATTCTGTTTCTCCCACAACTGTTTCTGACTCTAGAGCCATATTTACAATTTCTATTCCTGTGGCAAGTATCAAATTCTCATTTGCACTATCTATTTTTCAGTTTCAGGCTAGAGGTGTGTCCAATCGTTTCTAGGTGTCATTTGTGCATTATACAAAAAGCCTAAAAACTAACAGTTCGGTTCTACCCTACTTTCTGTTGTCTGTAAAGAAGTTTTGAGATTTTAATTTTTAGGTTCCTTCAAATATTTTGACAGTTTTGGACAATTGGAAACAAAACATATTCCAAATCCATTGTCATTGCCAACTATATGGACACAAAGGTCTCATGTCATACATCCATTACCTGTGCATGATGTGCACAAGTGAGTAACAATAGGGATACATTCTCAAAAGATGCTTAGTGTATTAATTATGGGCTATGATCATGGTGTCATTCGCAAAAGTGCTGACTTTCACCTGTGGAATTGTAGAGTATTACTAATATTTAAAAGCAAATAAGAAAAATTATCGTAATTTGTATGTAGCTCCACCAGATTCTCTAAAGAAACATTATACAAGTTAAGGGTAAATTCCACTAGAAAATGATCAGAATTGAGCTCGTAGATAGTTCTGATCACATGGTTGAAAGGTATTTACTGAAAATGGCTAGATCAATAACTGAGGGCTTATTTCTCGTAAAAATATGAATGGGGGTTTATGGAGCTTATAATTCTATGATTGGCATACTGTGGCAGTCAATTTAGAACATTGCTATACTTATTCGAAGTAATATCCCAGAAGCTATGGTGAAAACCAATGATGATTATATTACTACTGTCAACTCTCCTGCTGCCGGGTGGTTCGTTTCCCAGATACTGTGACTCATGAGTAGAGATGAGCTGTTAGGCTTCAGGATTAAATATTTATTAAATGAAAACAGAAAAAATTCTTAAACATATTTACAAGCATTTCTTTTAAATTCACCTGTCATTCATTCCAGTGAGCAGAGTGGAATCTCACTCTGTGACCACTCCCTTCAACATCCAAAGCATATGTTCTTGTGAAAAGTTTGATTCCATGATTCTACTACCACTCCCACACAAAAGGTGCAGCATAAAAACTTAAAATTTACTTACTTGTTCAGTTGCTAGTATTAAGTCTAATGTGGAGGTAAAACCTTTAGCCTGAAAGCAAAGTTACACAGTAGCCAAAATAAAAAGAAGTATGAGCATTTTCTAAAGGGAAATCTATAATCTGTGACTTTATTAAGTAAGCAGATTCTTGCCGAAAGTTAACATATGTACAAATGCTGCTGACATTGACATATGTAGCGATGAATATTTACAATGAGCGTTGAATACTTCAAAGTTTAGTTAGCCTTTAAAGCTGAGTATGATGAACGGCAAATATTTTTATTATGCTTAAAAAACTGCATACTACTTCTTGCAAATAGGTATGTCCTTTCTAGAAATAGCATGGCACATCTAGAAATAGCATGCATGTCAGTTTCAATACGTTGCAATCCCTCAATATTGTACCTGGATCATTACCAATCTTATTGATATCTAACGATAATTTCCATAGCATATCTAAAGATAGCACTACTTGATCTATATTGATCTATATTAATATACATTTCTGTATGATTCTGGTCAAAACCTGACCTAGTTTTGATCTTCATCTGCATCAGTCTTTTACTGACCAAAATCCATCTGAGTCGATCTCCTTCAAACTTGTTGATCTGTTGCTGTATCCAACTGTTGCTATCTGTCACTGATTTTCTGTCTCCCATGCTGAATTCTTTTATATTCAAAGATGAGAACATTACGGGATATAACAATATCTGAGTTCATCTCTGAATAAGCAAATTACTTGCATACATGTTAAATATCCAATTTGCATGAACACTTATTGAAAGAATGCCACAATTCACTCCCGAGTTGTTTACATCAAGTTATTTATACCAGCGATATTTATCTGTTCCGACCGTCAGGCTGCTCTCATAGGTCTTGGGAAGTCCATTATGACATCTTCCCTTGTCTGGGAGTGCTATAATGCACTCTGTGAAATTGCTAGCAATAACGAAGTCATTCTCTACTGGGTGCCCGGTCATTCCAGGAAATGAGTTGGCTGATGAATTAGCTAGAAAAGGCTCAAGTACTCCTTTTGTTGGCCCTGAGCCGGCCTTAGGTATTCCCAATGATCTTACCAGAAGAATTGTTTATGACATCTTCAGGAAGCTTCAATGCAAGAACTGGCGTAATATTAAGGGTCAAAGGCAAGCGAAAATTCTCAACTGCAATTGCTCTAGTACATGTCAAAAGGAACTATTCAAGCTTAGCAGAACTGACATTAGGAGGGCCGTTGGGCCCCTTACTGGACACTGTACCCTCAAGAGACACCTCAACATTATGGGTGTCACTAAGGATTCGCTTTGCAGGGGCTGCAAATACAGCGAAGAAACTGCTGCTGACATTCTCTGTGAATGTGAGGTTTACTCTGCTCACAGATTCAAACACATTGGTCGACATGTGATTGAACCCTGGGAGCTGAATGACATTCCTGTCAAGTGCCTGCTCATCTTTTTGTCGGCTCCTGGTCTCTTTTCGTAGAGATCTGTTCTGTCTGGGGTAGTACAATAGACCTCTGCTCGATATGCTGGGCTCTTCTTGAGCCACCCATCTCTCATTTCATTTCATACCAGAGATATGTATTATGCTTATGAGTGCTATTAAAATCTAGTATTAAGAAAATTAAAATGCATAATTAAATAACAATAAATAATTAAAGTAACAATATAAATGCCAAATATAAATTAATAGGGTTCTTCCAAATAGTTTTACATGTTGTCATCCAGAAAAGGAGCCAATTGCTCAATTCAATGTTAAAGACATTGTGCCGTGAATCTTGCACATATCCCCCCCCGTAAAATAAGTATATATTTATTGCATCATGTAGGGAAAGTTATGTGCTGTCCACATCAGATTTTTACTGAAGAGAACTTGGCAGATACAAAGTAACATTTTAATTGCAAAGTCTAAATTTTCTTTCC
Organism: Amaurobius ferox; assembly: GCA_951213105.1. Classification (NCBI taxonomy): domain Eukaryota; kingdom Metazoa; phylum Arthropoda; class Arachnida; order Araneae; family Amaurobiidae; genus Amaurobius; species Amaurobius ferox. The sequence continues at coordinate 39,298,931 of OX578150.1, forward strand.
AATAGACATCCCCAAACCTTATTTTATGCAGATTTTTAGTAGAAGTTCCTAATAAGATGCATTTCTGTTACAGTGGAGAGACCACTGGATGCAAGCAGTGTACTACTTACCTGAAACAATCAAAGTGTCTGAAGGTGACAAAATGACCCTCATTGCCTATCATGATGAATACAGCCTATGGTTTGCTATTCCTAAGTACTTTTAAAATTATTTTTCTTTCCTAATAACCCCAGTCAATTGTAATATCCTAGACTTGTTGCATGTGCATCCCGAAGTATGTCTGTAAGTTGAAACAATGCTTATATTTCGCATATCAATGTGATCATCAAATGTGTTTGTAACTGTCAAATTCATGCACAGCTAACATAAATAAAGCAAATTGTAAGTAAAATATAAACTGTAGAGCTTATTTGCTAATGTAATTACAAAGTTTACCAATCTAATTCTATAAAGTATGAAGATAACATATCTCGAGCTGCTCATTGAGAATAACACAATGAGTTGACAATGTACATAAGTAAGATCCTTATTACTTTTGCATTAATATCTATATGCTATTATTAACTTAATTACAAAAAAAACAAACAAAAAAACACTTAAAATAAAAGATATGAGCACTTTAATATAAATTTAATTACAAAGAGAAACATCAAAACATAAAGATGCAAAGTTCACCATATTTGAAAGCAATCTGATGAAAAATATATTAGTAGTAGTAATATACTGTGTGGGTGGCATCATACACAGCTTATGCAACGAGTATATAAGTAACTGTGTGTGCACATCAGTCTGGAGTATGGCTGTATATATTTAAATTACTGTAATTTAAACCAAAAGAAAGGAATTTAACACTTAAAGTCACATGGCATACTGAGTACATTATATGAAGTTGATACTGAAAAATAAAGGAATGGAGTTTAAACTGATTAAAACTGAATATTTTTTCATAAAATCTATGTACCTAAACTTTAGACGAGAACTAAAATTAATGAAAAATTAGATACAAATGTGAAAACTAGGAATATGGATAGGAAAATCTCATTTGTGTGCTGAGTATACCACATGACTATTGAATTGCTAAGTCTAAATTAGCCAGTCATATTTTATGACCAGTAATAATTATATTTTTACAAATTTAAAGAAGTGCTTTAAAGCCACTAACCAAAAATTTTATGGTATTTATAAGAGGGATGTGTAAGTGTATGGAAACAATAATAATGAATAAGTACTACATATAGAATAATAGTTTGATGACAGTGGCTTCCAAATAACCATAGACTGCAATGCTAAGTATAATAAATAATGTAGTTTTCAATATATAATGCTATTATAAAAATTACAGTTTCAATTTTGATTTTCTCATTGATGGCTACCAGTTTATTTTCTTAATAGCCTTGTACAGTGCATTACTAATCACTTGAAGCATGTAATAACTAAATGTTAAAGATACAAATTTCAGGATCAATATATGTCGATACAAAATTTTATACACTCTATTGATGACTTATTTAGCTATTCAGTAGTAACTATTCATTTTAAAAAGGCCCAATGCTTTTTTTCCCCATTTTAAAATATAAAAAAGTAAATTTGTATCCAGAATTTCTTTGGATTGAAAATTCATCGATAACAAAATTCTAATATCTTCTGTTTTTACTGCATTAAGTGTCTTACTTCTCTTTTCCTGTTACACATCTATAAATTGAATGGCAGTATGGTCTGAATTATGTTCAAAACTTATAAAAGTATGTTTGTTCTGTTGTCCTGAAATGGGAAATTAAGAAGTTTTCCTAATTTGTTTTTTCATACTGTGGAATTTACCATGGGTTCATTCAGTTTTTTATTCTAGCTTCAAAACCACAGAAAGAAAATAAACTACATACAAGAAATGCATTATACAAAATATGTTAAATAGTTAATTTAGCAACAGTCATATTGTTAAATAATTAGTTTACTAAATGGAATCACATATTAGCTCATATATTTAAAAAAAAAATTGTTTTTTCTTTTAACTGTAGAAAATTTCATAAATTATAATTTTGTGCGAAATCTTACTCTTGGACTCATGATATGGCGGAATATTTTTGATAATTGTCAATTTTTAGGTTCCAAAAATTTTTTTTTATACAATAAGGTTTTAAAAAGTTTTGCTTAGAATAAGTTCTTGAAAATGTTTTTAATTTTAATGGATGACAGAACTGTTCAACATGATTAATGAAATTTTAATGTACACATTCATTGCGTTCATGTGATAGAAATTACATATGGGGTTGTTTTTCAGGGTTTATAAGCATCTTGGAGATCAAAGATAATCTGAAATTCTTATGAAAAACTTATGGAAAATTGCAATTTTTCATTAAAAACATGGAAAAATTCTATTTCAGCCTGGAATAAGCCATTATTTTGTCGTCTTGAAAGGTTCAAGCTTCTTTTAAAAGGATTCTTTTATCTTATTGCAATTGAAACCAAAGTTTTGATTTGCAAAATTTGATTTCATGTTTTTATCATAAAATTGGCTAGTTTTTTGTGTTACTAAATTTTAATTTATTTCACAAAATGAAATTATTACATACTACAGTATGTTGTGATTCAGATTATGGAAATTTTCGAAAAAATTTTCCGGAAAACCTTCAGAACTGACTGAATTTCATTGTCAAATTTAAGTATGAACCCTCTTTTAGTTCACACAGAAATTAAAACTAATATTGAGATATAAAGTCTGTACTATGCATAACTCTATTTTATGTACTAACAGGATACACAGTATTTTTTAATTTTCATTCCTTCCTATTAATATTCATTTGATGATCATTTAATTCCTGTTAATAACAAAGTTCCAAAATTTCAAAACAGGTGTGGAACAAAACTCTAAATAGCATGCTTCAACTGACTTAAAATTACTGTTGTTACCATCCGGTGGTTGAAAAGGAGGATTTTTCAAATGACATCATAATGTCACCAATTCTCAGGGACAAACGTATATTGGCAATTTCACAAAATTATATCATCAGAATCATTAAAAATGAAGGTTTTTTTTTTTTTTCAAGTTAAAGTCATAATTTCTTAAGTGGATTCTATTTATTTCTATTTCCATTTATTTCTATTATTATTATTATTATTATTATTATTATTATTTTACTGATGCAATTAAGAGATAACTCAGCACTGAGGAGTGACAGAAATGACAACGTTTTCATTTTTAAAATTTAAAATTACATTTAATATTATTGAAAAATACATCTTTGTTAGAAAATATGTATAACAGATTGTATTCTAAACAAATACTGAAAACATCTATTTATCTTATTTATTATTATTTTAAAGCTCAATGGGCACAAATTGGGCAATTATCAGATATTTAGCCATATCACTTCAGTTTATCTTTCCCAAATTTGACTTTCATTAAGAGTATTAGAAGTGATTTCATTTATTGTGGGGGCAAAAAGCTTCCACAATAAATGAAACCCTTTCAACACTGAAAAAAAGCATAGTTGATTACTATATTCCCATTAATCTCACTCTACACCTTATATTTCTTTTGTGATTGTGTCGTACATTTTATTCATTTTGATTACTCTTTATATCATTTACCTCAGTGTATTTCATAATATGGTGGTTGTGCAGATATTAAAGCTGATCGCATCTATTGCAGAGCGAATAATAAAGCGGAAAGTCCAACATGCAACTGCCTGGTACATGTCTCAGATTCCCATGCTAGAATTGGGATGAAAAATGATCAACAAAGAAATATGAAGTATATAGAAATGTTGAAAAAAGTGAGTATATTTATATTTTACTTTTTCTACTGTGCATATATGTGCAAGTATATGTAAAACAAGAAAGATCAATCATGCTTAAAGCATTGATTATGAAACACTTTCCAACTTCAATCCAATTTTATTTAAAAAAGTCGAAAATGCAATACATTCCTCGGTAATATTTTAAAACTTATCACAATACTACATTGATTTATTATATTTGAAAACTTAAACCTTCATTGAAAAAAATGAACTTCATTCAAATGACGGCATTGAAATATAAATTGCCTGGTTTAAATATCTCTAAAATGCAATACATTCCACGGTAATATTTTTAAAACTATCAAAATACTACACTAATTTATTATATTTGAAAACTTCATCGAAAACAACTGAAATAAATTCAAATGACGTCATGGAAAAAATAACACGCCTGGATCTCTCTATAAAAGCAGGATTTCATTTATCATAATACTATAATAATTTATTTTATTTAAAAATTAAGACCATGGAGCTACAATTCATAAACTCTATGCTTAAAACTTCATCGAAAAAAATCGTCCTTCTGTTTATAAAATCAATTAATATTTCATTCATATCAGCCATGCAGACTCCATGGACTGAATTATTTTGTGTTAAAGAAATACAGTAATTCTAATACAACTCATTCTACATATTTTGCTGTTTACATTTTACATAGGTGAAAAAAAGGCTTAGTTGTAGAAATAATCAAATTTGAATGAGAATTTAAACTCAAATATATTGTCATTGTGTTGTTTTAGTATGTAGATGCACAGAATTTAAGCAAAAATAAAGTAATTTTAGGACGGATACAACATTCAATATGAATTAAAAAGAACTTTAAAAAATCACGATTTTGAAACAAGATGGATGCCATATGTCATTTTGAAGTGGGTCGTGTGATCGTTTCATATCATGGTCACGTGATCGTTTCATATAATATGTGTAATTATTATTTAAATTTTTATTTAAAAAACTACTGAATATATTTCGCTGAATTTTTTTTTATATATTTTATGGAACAATTTGACTATTACTTAAAATTTTCGAAGCAATTTGTGAATTTTAAATCCGCTTAAAAAATGTTTGAAAAATTAGGTCCCATAGGGCTCAATGTATTTCATTTTTTCAACCCGGGTTCAATCCAAAACTAATTGGGTGATATTATTCATTTATATTCTCATAGGTCCTACAGACCGTCTGAACAACATACTAAAATTTCATTTTGATTAAGTCATTTTTACGGCAGTTATCGTGCTAACGGACAGACAGACAGCAGACAGACAGACAGAATGAACAAAGTCATAATCACTTTTCAACTTTGTTGTAAAGTGTTAAAAAGATAAAAAATTTGACTATCAGATTTAGATGGATTTTTATGTTTGGAGCATCCCTGATTACAAATAAACCATTTTCTCAATGTCTGTCTGTCTGTAGGAACAGTATCTCTCAAATAAATCAATTCAAATGAAATTTGGCTAATTATTTCAATAAATGGACGAGTGAGCTATTAATGTTCAGTGAGCTCAAACTATGCAGAAGACTATCCAATTTTCAAGCTTTCTTTTTCCTTCCAAAATGCACCAAATCTGATTTGGGCATTTAGGTCCAAGCTTGCTTCACTGAAGAAGGAAATCTGTAGATTTCCAAAATGTATGCCTGCTTATTTAACTTTATTTGTGCCTGCATTTTACATTGTAATCTGATTCAAGTTTGAAACTAGATTTGGCCAGGCACCCTGCTATGATCCTCACATTGTCTTAATTTTATTAATTGGTATTAAAAGCTCTTAAATCACCCAATTTTTGCATTGATGCTGTAGGAACTCCTAATATTCATTTCACCTGGAATTATCAGACAGATTGCAAAGAAAATATTTGTCATTGGCAATCATAGCACTCAGTTGCAGCTAATTGTTTGTTTGTTTGACCCATGCCGTCCAGCCTACCCAGAGGTGTAAGATATCTGTTTAAACTGCCATGATACTGCCACCCAGTTTAGATCATAACCCAGTGAGGATTGCATCCATAGGGACTATATCCTCCTTCTCCTCTCGAAAAGACTTATGAACCCACATATTTATAGTACCCGTACTCTGTGTGAATATAGGGTCAGTTTAGATACAACCAAGAGTCAAACTTGGGTCGTCAAGTGCAATCCCTGTGTTTTAACCACTGGGTTGTCCTATCCCAGTCGCAGATAATCGTTATACTCTCAGTAGTCACATTGATATTTTCTCTTCCTCAATGGCTTAGTATGATGGACCCTAAAGTTTTTGAGTGGATGGCCACATTCAGATATTAAAAATGCTATATGGGTTACTTTGAAGGAGATTATGATCTCTCCCACTCTTTTATATATATATATATATATATATATATATATATATATATATATATATATATATATATATATATATATATATATATATATATATATATATATACACACACAGATAAACAGGGTGTCCTGGAAAGTACTTTAATGACCTATATTTCTGCAACCGTTTGTTATATTATACAGAGTGCCCCAAAAACATTGACCTTGGCTTTTATTCCTTAAATATTGATCTTAGACATATATAATAAATTACAAAGTTGCGTAAAAAAGGGTACAGAATTTTATGAAATCGATGAAAATTTTCAGGGGATTAAATTTGAAGAAATTCAAAATTTAAATTTTTATACGGCTCCCGTACAAAAACATTTCCCATGAGTAAAATGTGCCCCATACACCAATAAGGTGATGTACAATATTTCAGCATTTTATCATAAAAAGTCCCAGAGATATATTTAAACAAAGTTGGTGAGGGATTAATCACAAATTAAAATGTAAATGTTTACAACAAGAGTGCAAATGACGCAACGCAGGAATGCATCATAGGCAAATAATATCTGCCGCTTATCTTTAATGGAACTTTGGAACTTTGGCATGGATGGAAAACATTTTAAACAACAAGCTTTGTAATCTTTGTGTAAAGTTATTATTTGTACACAGTGTAGATACTTTTGTACCAATAAATAGCAAAATTATTATTTATTTATGTAATCATTGTTTTCTTTCATAATTTGTTGTTGTTGATGTTGAAACCCAGACCGTCCGACCTACCAGAAAGGTGTAAGGTAACTGTTTGGGCGGTCGGGAAGTGCCACCCAATTTAGACCGGAACCCAGTGGGGGAGGCATCCACAGGGACCGTACCCTCCTTCCCCTACCACCAACCTCTCGGAAGGACTTTCGGACCCACATACACTTTCATAATTTGTGTATGACCGCGGAAACGTGATCTGCCAACATGATTTTTCCCCTCTGAGAGCCCATGTCAATGCATTGAAAAGTGGTTTAAGTCAGCATTTTTGTCTTTTCATATCTCTGGAACTTTTTATGATAAAATGCTGAAATTTTGTACATCACCTTTTTAGTGTATGGGACGCATTTTACTTATTGGAAATGTTTTTGCACGGAGGCCATATAAAAATTTGAATGTTTTATTTCTTCAAATTTAATTCCCTTGAAAATTTTATCCATTTCATAAAATTCTGTACCTTTTTTATGCAACTTTGTAATTTATTATATATGGCTAAGATCAATATTTAAGGAATAAAAGCCGAGGTCAATGATTTTGGAACACCCTGTATATATATAATATATACTTTCAATTGCAAAACGGTTTCATTTGAGGTAACCATTTATTGCAAAGCAGTTCTAAATAGAAATATACTTTATTTTGTTTTAAATATATGGAATATAAATTTTTATATTCCTTTGGTACCCCAATGTTCCAATTAGTAAATCTTTTTTCATACATATAAAACTCAAAATCTTCGATTCATTTTCAAGTAAAATTGACTGAGATTAGTTCAAAGTTTCAGAACTTTTCCCATAGAATTTGTGTTGTATACAAATTGAATTGCGAGTTATGCCATTTTTTCAGCAAATACATCATATTATGTGTACCTATAATCTCCCTACTAAACAGATTATTAGGAGTTAAAGTACTTTCTTGTACACCTTGATAAATCCTGAAGATATGCCATTTAAATGAAATGTAAAACAAATATTCTGAAATGTTTTATTTTTGTTTTATGCAGTCTCTCAATGCTAACCCAAAATGACAGATTCAGAGACATGGGAACGTGATTGAAGTCATAAAATTCAATGTTTCATATCTCAGTAAAATTTGATTATAATAGAATTAAACTTTTTTTTTTAGTTTGGCATGCTAATGCATGGCAAACATTTCAGTAATTGGAAAATTTGGGATTGAGGAACCATATAAAAAGTTAGATTTCATATGTTTTGGGAAAATTTATTTTTCAATTTAAAACTATTATGCGATAAATTGTTATTTCATTTGAAACATTTTTGTAATTGGAAGTATATATCTATGGCTAATGATTGCAGAAATAAAGGTTGTTAAATAACTTTTCTGGACACAACACAGCTTCTAACCATAGTTAAACATTATTTCCTCAAGGGAATAATAGAGAACAAAAAAGTTAAATAAATATACCTAATAAATAATAAATATAAGATTTTTTAATGAAATTAAAAAAAAGTAAATATTAATTGATGCCTGTTTTGTTGATTTGAAACATGCATAAGGTATAAAAAATATTCAAGTTGTCATTGGTTAATATTGAGCTCTTTTTAATCTAATATGTTTCAATCTGGAGAATAATTGCTGGCAAATGCAACGTTTCTAATTATAAAAATTATTATTATTTTTCTTTGCAAGTGTCTTCTTATTGCTATACAGTCATCCCCATGTATTTCGGTCACGGATAATCGAATTGCCTGCTTATATGAATAAAATCTTATAGAACTGAAATTATTCCCATAGAATTATTGTTATATTACCTTGTTTTAAAGAATATTATTCTTTAAGATTCTTTATGGGCTGTCCCCAAATAATCAAATAAGACTGGATAATCTTAGGGGGAGGGGGATGAAATGGGAACTGAATTGCCTTTACAAACATCCTCCTTCACCAGAATTAGACAAATGTTCAGCGAGATCTATGGCAAAACAATCAACTTTGACCAATTTCTTTTGACATATGTAATGCAGTAAGTAGTAGATATATGCTAGTCTAGAGTTTTTCTTTCATTAAAATATACATTTTTTTAATTATTATTTTCAGTATTTCATGTTTGTTATATGTGCAGTCAATATACTAGGAATTTAAATAACTATAGTACATATCTGTTTCCCCAGATAATCAAATGCCCCCCTTAATTGAATAATATTTGCTGGAACCATCAATGTTTGTTTCAGTGGTGCCAACTATAGTTATTTGCTGGTAACAAAAAATATTATTTTCAATTAAGCATAGAATTTTTAGTTGATTTAGTTTTCATTTTTAACACCTTATAATACACCACACCTTTTAACTCCACAAAATATGTCCTTATGCATGTGAGTCATAGTGGGTTTACTAACTCAAGAACAAATGCACATGCTGGTTTTGAAACTGTTTTTAACACTTAACAACATAGTTGAAAAATGTTTTTGACTATGTTCATTATGTCTGTCTGTCCGTTCGCATAATAACTGCCGTAAAAATGACTATCAAAATGAAATTTTAGTATGTTGTTCAGTCTGTCTGTGGAGCCTATGGGAATATAAATGAATAATATCACCTAATTAGTTTTGGATTGAACCCAGGTTGAAAATATGAAATACATCGAACCCTATGGGACCTAATTTTTCAAACATTTTTTAAGCGAATTTAAAATTCACAAATTGCTACGAATGTTTTAGGAAATATTCAAAGTATCCCATAATAAATATAAGAAAAATTTCAGCAAAATTTATTCTGTAGTTTTTAAAATAAAAATTAAAATAATAATTACACCCATATCATATAAAGAGATCACGTGACCCACTTCAAAATAGAATATTGCATCCATCTTGTTTCAAAATCGTGATTTTTAAAGTTCTTTTTAATTTATATTTAGTGTTGTATCCATCCTAAAACTGTTTTATTTTTGCTTAATTTCTATGCATCTATATTCTGAAATAATGCAATTACAATATATTTGAGTTTAAATGATCAATGCCATCCATCTTGTATCAAAATCAGGATTTTTAAAGTTCTTTTTAATTTATATTTAGTGTTGTATGCATCCTAAAACCGCTTTATTTTTGCTTAATTTCTGTTCATCTGCATTCTGAAATGACACAATTATACAATATATTTGAGTTTAAATGATCATCAAACTTTGATTATTTCTACAACGAAGTCTGATTTTCACGTATGGAGATTGTAAACAGATCAAGATGCAAGATGAGTTGTATAAGAATTGCTGAATTTCTTTAACGCAAAATTATTTAGATCTGAAGTCTGCAATATAGCTGATATGAATGAAACATTCATTGATTTTACATAGAGAAGCAGACAATTCTATTGCTTTTTTCGATGAAGATTTAAGCATGGAATTATACTGTACTTTTACCTCCATGGTTTTAAGCTTTTAAGTAAAATAAATTATTGTAATATTGTGATAATTTTTAAAATATCACTGCTGAATGTATCGCATTTTAGAGATGTTTAAATAAAATTGCATTGCAGTTAGAAAGTGTTTCATAATCAATGCTTTATGCATGATTGATCTTTCTTGTTAAATAATGGTTTCAAAATATCTATTTTTTGTCAAAGCATCTTTGGGCTGAATAAATCCATTCAGCAGCTTGAATCCTGACTGTGGCCGCTAGTTTGAAAACCCCTGGTTTAATGTCTGCATTTATTTAGTCATTCACAAATTAAACATTTGATAAACATTGCAAAAGTCTTTTAAAAGCATTTATTATATATATTTCGGATATCTGCGAATTTTAGAGCAACATTCAATGACTACAACGTACTGTTTTTTTTACAGGTCATTACACCTTCATCTACATGTCTGTGTATTAGTGATGGTTCTCTCTTTTCTCTAATGGCAGCAAAATTGGGTGCGAAGAAGGTAAGGATTGATACATGAATTTTGACACTAGAATGAATATTCATGCTAAAAATTCTTTTAAGTAGAAAAAATTATATTTCTTTTGGAAATTATGAAACAAATTGTTTATAATAAGATGCTATAATGCTAAAAATTATTTGATATAATGTGCTACATGTGATATTGTTTTAGATGCTAACATTCTAAGAATTAAAAAAGGAAAAAAATATCATATATAACTAAGAATTTTAATTTTGAATGTTTAGTTTTTATTTGGTATATAGCTACTATATTAAACATGTTTCTATTTCTCCTAAAAAATGTTACATTTTCATATTTAATTGTACTTTGAGTGTATCATTTTAATATTAAACAAGTATTTTTTCTTTTGTGTAATCTAGTAAATAATTTTCACTTTTTAAAAATTACATGACTATATATAATATGCAAGTGTACTTAGATACTCATACACTACTTATATAAGATCTAGCATTTTTATGCCCAAAAATGGTGAAAACATCCTGAAAATTTAGTATCTTTTTGTCTAGAAAACTTGGAAATTTTGATTCGTTGTTTGTTCCTGGATACCTGGATGTTGCAATCTTTTATTTATTAAATTGTTGCGATATTTTTTTTTTTTAGAGATGTTTATTGTATGATTTATTTGTTTTGAACTGCCAGCTTTATTCAAGCAAACTTAATTCTGTTTTCAGGTTTTTACTGTTGAATCTAGTCATTTTCACCAGTCAATGATTAAATCCTACATAGATGCGAATGATGAAACTGGTGTTATTCAAGTTATCGCAAAGGATCCCATGGATTTAACGAAAGAAGATTTAACACTAGAAGAGGTACATCAATCTTTATATGAAAGTTTAGATATAAAAGAAAATGTATTTTTGTTTTGATTCAATTTATAATTTACAAATTAAGCAAACTAAACTGTAATTGTATTTATCAGTGGAGCTATCAGTGCATGCACATAAAGATGGAGAGAAAAAAATTTTTTTTTTCAATGCTTACATTTATAGTAACTTGAGCAACGTAAATCTTGAGTTATACGTTGCTCAAGTTTTTCTTTCTCTTAACTGCCTTTGGTTAGTTAAATTTTTATATCAGGTTTCACCCTCTCTTGAGCTTCTTCAGATGGCACAGCAGCAGCAAATTAAAAAAAAATTGCTCTTTTGTCTCAAATTTAGGAATGTTACTTTGAGACTTAAAATGATTTCTTATGAAACCACCTCTCCTTTTTTACACTACAAACTGTCGCAGAATCTTCTATTACTTAAAAAAAAAAATTCTTTGAAACTTGAATATTGACTATTATCAGATGTTCAGCCTTAAGTGTGCAGTAAAATGACCTGATGTAGAATGCATTAGCCATTACATGCAGTCTTACAAATAAATTCTGTTTTATTTCATTCAAAGACCTGCATGCAAATGTGAAAATTTGCTTTTTACTGGGTAATTGTATGGTGTGTAGAATGTTAGGATTTTGGAACTTTTAAACAGACCTTGGGTTGTGTACTGTTGTGCAAGTAGTGCCGTGAATGAATTGTTGAACTTCAAGTTATTTTACACACATTGTCTTACATGTATGCTCATCTTTTTTGTGCTGATTAGAAATCTTTGGAATTTCTGCATTTTACACCTTTTTATTTAACTTGATTTGGTGTTTATTTGTCAGTGTGATTCAAATCTTTGAGGCCCTAACTAAGCAGGTTTCATTAATCATAATAACATTTAATTTGGTATGTTATTGTCTTTTATGATGCATTTTCATTCATTGGATTTTAAACCTTTTGAGGCAAGCCCATCTCTCGCCTACCATAGAAATGTACTCGTTTTGGGAGAATAATTAAGAACCAGAGGAACAAAGTCCAAATTTGGTATGTCATTATCTTTTAGGGTATATTTTAATTCTTTGAGTTTTTTCTTTTTGGGCTAGACAATTCTGGGCCCACCATAGGAATGCACTTATTGTGGGGGAATAGCTTGAGAAATTTTATATATGCCAAATTAGAAACACAAATTTAGCATATTGCTATCTGGTGTGGTATATTTTAATGTTTTGGATTTTGAACCTTACTGATCCACTATAGAAATGTACTCTTTTTTGGGGAATAACTCACGAGCCAAAGTAGCTAGGAAATTCAAATGTAGTGTGCCATCTTTTACGGTATATTTTAATTCATCTAGCCTCATCTGGCTAGTTCATCCTGGGCCTAAAATTGCAATGATTAACCTTCACAATTTCAAAATTTTCATGCATTTAAGTAATATGCAAATAATAAAAGGGGGGGGGGGGTATTCTATATAAAAAAAAACTGTTTTTAAATTTTACTTTTTGCATGTAGATCCAATTTCAGTGGTGGATGTCGTTAAAAAGATTTAAAAAATTAATATTGTACATATAAAACCACCATGCACTCACTCCAATGTTCCAGTCAATCTTGAGAACGTTGCTGGAATAAATGTATTTTTTGGCTAGTATTTTATATTTTTACATATCCTTTCTCAATTTTGTCAATAAGAGCCAAACAACTACCTGAGGACTCCAGTTATGTTTCCAGAAGCTTCAAATTTTATACATTTTACTTTTCCTACAATATGTGATAATGCACAAGGAAAGGACGGTGGCACTTCCCGACCGTCCAAACAGTTACCTTACACCTTTCTGGTAGGTCGGACGGTCTGGGTTTCAACAACAACAACAACAACAAGGAAAGTATTAGAATAGGGTTGAAAATTGGAACTTGAATTTTCAGCAGATCTATATATTTTGGGCACTCTGGAACACAAACTCACTATTCTTAACATGGCATTTGTGTCTTTGTAATGTATGTAACCACTGTAGTTCAAAAACTATTCAACAAAACTTGGCAAGTAACTTTTGCTTTAACCTGATACTGATTAGATTTTTGTACAATTTCAAAATTCAGAACATGCCTTTTTTTTTTTTCTTCTCCAAAATGGCTGCAAGAAACATTAAAATATAAAATAAAAGACTTTTGAAATGTATTGATTAAATGCTTATGCAAGAAAAATGAACCATATCCATTATTTTGAAATATGCAAGGTTACCAAATGAAAATGAAAGTTTAGTTTAAACTGCAAATTTGATGTAATTTCATACTACAAGTATCCATGTTATTTTATGTAAAAAGGAAAGTGAACATAAATTTGTCTGTATGGAAAGTCATGTGCAGCACACGTTAAATTTTTTTTCTGCTGATCTACTTTTTATACTTAGTTATGCAATAGTGCATTGCAGGTTCTCCAGAGATTTCCTATGTTTTGTACAATTCTATTTTTACTTTTAGTCATTATATAATAGTTTTTTTTTTTTTTTTTTTTTTTTTTTTTTTTTTGTATATATTCTTTGGCTAAGACCATTTTATTGAATTGAGGTTGAGCATGTTAAGAGGGATATACTCTATCTAGTTTGCAATTACATAGGTTAAGTTTTGTCATTGTTTTGCCCATAAGTATTTTGTAGCTTCAGAGGCAAAACAGATCTATTTGTGTTTATAGCAAAAATGAATCTTTGTACAGTTTTTAAATAACTAGAAAAATGTTGCATTAAAATAAAAAAAAATTCTTTCAATCAAAGAAAATGCCTTAAATAATATGTAATTATCATTTGATGAAAATATGTAATTATCATTTGATGAAAATATGTAATTATCATTTGATGTTTTAAAATCAGCAGACAATAGTTCTGATGTATTTTTGAGGATATATATATTAGTAGAAAAAATTCTACTATTTCAATTTCTCTGTGTATTATATGGTTTTAAATTTGATGTGCATGACTTTTTAATCACCTTGTAGCATAAATAAGGAATAATTTGCCATGAATATCGATCAAAGCATTACATTTCAATTTGTGTGCTGTTAATTCAGTGTCAATAGCACTATTGTATGGATTTTCTGACCATGGGTTTTAGAGATAATACAGAATATTTTCAAAATTTATCAGAAATAAGTTCAATACAATATGTAAAAAAAATCTAAAACTCAAAATGTTGCCCAGGTTTATTTTTATTATCTCCGAAAAAAAAAATTATTATTTCTACAAATTTAAAAATATTCAAAATATTTCCAGGTTGATGTTGTAATTGCTGAGCCCTATTTTGTTAATTGTGTGCGCCCTTGGGAACTGATGTGCTTTTGGCATTTGATGAACAATTTGAGGCCGCTGCTTTCACCAAATGTGGCTGTTCTACCACAGTATGGAATTCTGAAAGCTGTAGCTGTGAACTTCGATGATTTGTGGAAGATTAGGGCCCCAGTTGTGAGTGCTGAAGGATTCAAGCTTTCAAAATTTGACGAAATGGTTCAGGTATGTGGTTTTGGCTTACTTTGATTTTATTTTGGAAACAATAGTGTGTTTTGTGATATAAAATATATTTTTATATAAAAATTTTAACTTCTTGCTTAATGTGAAGATAGTTCCAAGCATAGCTTCTTTAACACCAATTCAAATCTGATTGTGAGCAAAAGTTTCATTGACATATTCTTAACTGGTTCAAGTAAAATGTGTACATAGTTTGAACTTACAATGTTTTGGATCATGGCAAAGCCAGAATTTTAAATTTTGATTTATGCAGTGCTATCTGAGGTACGTCTATGGATAAAAATTTGTGTGTCAAAGATAATTTTCTATTTGTTTAGTATAAGTTGTTCAAGTCATTAGGCTGTCTTGTATATTAATTATTTTATATTTTAAGCTTTTTACTTTCATCAAATAAATGTCTCGGTTATTAAACATGTAGCTAAATGCCCTACTTGGCTAAGTTTCAGGTCGCAACCAATAGCCTAGTAAGATTTATTTTGCTTTCTCCACTGTTTAAGCATTGTTCATTTAAAAATACACTACTTGTATCCTGTAGCTAGATACTAACTCTTCAAAATTAGGCAGTTCAAACACCCAGGTATGGATTAACCTCAAACTGAATTACCTATTAACCCTCTGATTAACAAAAACACCTTTTTCTGAAGAAATACTTTTATGAACTAGTAGACCTGGAATTGTTAACTAGGTCCAGATTTTTAGTTGCATTTTACCAAATGCTCAGATAATCAAAATCTGGTTATCCTAGCATTAAAAAAAAGTTGTTAAAAATAACAATTAGTAAATATGTACAATAATTAAAACAAACCTGTCCAATAAATTTTACATAATAAAATATGCCTGTCTACGTCATCTGTAGCAAAAACAAAAACAAAAAAACAACATAGCTTTCGACAGTGGTGAAATTCAGTACAGAACTTCAAATCCCTGGATGATACATCTCGGAAGAAATGATTTTAAAATTCAAATTAGTTTTAAAGTTAGGATCTTTTAGAGCAAAAAATGGGTCATTTTTCACCATTTTGCCTAAATTTTTCATTCATTGCATCTGCAGACAAATCTTTCATGCATATTCCTGACAGCTATTACCACAAAATATTGTTTAAAATGCAAAATTCAAACTTTGCAAAATTAAAAGATTTTGTTATATATAATGTTTCTGTTTTGCAACTTTTCATCTTTAAACACATTTCTTGTATTTATACCGTGTATGTTTATACAGGGAACAAGGGGATTAGTACCTTAAGTACCTGCATTACATATATGATTTATATCAATAATTTCATCTTAATGTGTTGTACAAAAATTTATTCACCACATGTAATTCTTATTCCATTCCATTCCTTAACTTTTATATGGAACAAGAAAAAAAAGGGTATTTTATACCATTTTAGTACCTGTTTTATTTATAATGTTTTCTTATCATGTTTTTTAAAATATTCAATGGCTTGTCGTATAGTATTTTTATGTCACATTTACATTTCAGTCCATCTTCCTTTCACTTATGTTATACAGAACATTTTCTATTAATGATCTATCATCTATCTCAGGTATATTGGTATATATAATACAAGTAAAATAAAAATTCTTCAATTATATATATATATATATATATATTAATGTCATATAAAAGATACGAATATAAGATTTAAAATTAACGAGACAAGTAGGCACAATGCTGCTCTAAATTGTCTAGTATAATAAAAGAGAAAAATTCTACAAAGAAATCTCAAAAAAGGGGGGGGGGGGGGGTGGTGGAGAAAAGCCAACAGGGAAATTTGAAAAGGCCTAGGGGGGTGGTGACCCCTAGTTCCCCGGTTAAAAGTCGACTTTTATTCCAAAGGAAACACTCCCGGAGCCGAAAAATACCTGAGGCCAATCTCCGTACAAACGTCAAAGCAAAAGACGCACAAAACAGTCTGAACAAGGAACAAATGGACTCCATTACGAAGCTGTAAAAGCACGGATATACATACAAAGTCAGAATCCAGATTGACAACACACAAGAAAAGTAAAACGTCCAACTGAAATCCCTCAGTCAAAAGAGAGAAGGGATTAGAGTGTATAGGTCTAACATCATCGTTGCCATTTATAAACCCAAAACTAAACGTTTACCAAAATCATTTTCAAATGCTTTGACTGTTTTATTATGATAGGTATTATAAATATGTCTGAGGAATCCAAGGGGATAGTCTTGTTTTATAGCCTCCTTGATAAATATAACATCACTTTTTATACGGTCTTTTTTATAAGTATGCAAGCGGGCGTTCCGTATAAAGTGATTCATTACGATATTACGAAAAACTTTCTGACTTAAATTAGTCCTCCAATTGATAATATAATTCACTTTGATCTTGAAATGTCGTCCTTTATCATAAAGTATCGTATACAAGGGTTCATCTTCAGCGAAGTGAATGATAATATCCAAGTAATTAATTTCATCAGCAGAATCTGCAGGAGTTTCGATTAAATCCAATTGTGCAGGGTAAAAGTCGAAGTTAAATTTAATATTGGTTTTCTGATGTGCCACAAGTATATCATCCACAAAACGGAAATACGGCAATTCGTTTAATATATGTGTGCCTTTTTCATAGTGATGGAGGTATAGATCTGCTAACATCGAGGAGCAGCCTCCCCCCATAGGTATACCTTTTACTTGCCTATAATAATTCATACCATTGAATAAGACGTTTTCAAAAAGCACGATATCCAAGATAGCCTTGTATTTGTGTAAAGCTATGAATTTATGTAGGTGATAGTGACTATGGATTTCTATCATAATATCATATAGATCTTTCAGATCTATGTTATTAAAGAGATCTTTAAAGTCATAAGACTTGTAAATCAGGTTTGTGGGATGTTTGTTCAAATACTTTATTATATCTCCACTATTTTTAATCATTACTGAACCACCTTGCATGATTTGAGTCATAATAGGTTTTAAAAGTGTAATAAGTTTCGTATTTGCTGTAGTAGTATAGTCATCTTAATGTGTTGTACAAAAATTTATTCACCACATGTAATTCTTATTCCATTCCATTCCTTAACTTTTATATGGAACAAGAAAAAAAGGGGTATTTTATACCATTTTAGTACCTGTTTTATTTATAATGTTTTCTTATCATGTTTTTTAAAATATTCAATGGCTTGTCGTATAGTATTTTTATGTCACATTTACATTTCAGTCCATCTTCCTTTCACTTATGTTATACAGAACATTTTCTATTAATGATCTATCATCTATCTCAGGTATATTGGTATATATAATACAAGTAAAATAAAAATTCAATTATATATATACAGTGACCGCCGCTTATAAGAAACACGTTCGTTTCGCTCGTTTTGTTTCTTATAAGCAGTTGTTTCTTAAATCCGGAAATTTTTTAAATATCGTTCTTCCATTGTAAATACTAACTATTGAACACAGTTTTACAGAATTTAAAAGATAAATGTATATAAGTAAAATATTAGTACGTACATAATACATTTGTAAATTAAGTTTTGCATTCAAAAATATTTCTCATTTTACAAATTAAGCCTTACAACTTAAATTATTATCTATATGCATATAGTATGCAGTTAAATAAGAATAAAAAGTAAAACTCATAGGTCGTTCATTTATGTATAAGAGCATAGTACATTTTCATACATACCGTAATCTATTACTGAAGAATAGCAAAAAACTTATCCAGTATTGTTTGTGCTAACGAGTCTGTGATTAGTTTACGTACATCCATTTCTAAATCATAAAACAGTCCATAAACTTTTTCTGATGCCCCTCTGTGTTCAAGAGTTTTTCTAATTATAGTTAGGGCTTCTCGCGACTGTTTGGCTGTAGGAAAATTTTCTTCTTGTGGAACGTCGTCTTCATTTTCTTCTTCATTGCAAACATTCTGAATTTCCGCACTATGTCATCATCATTGTTTTCTTCAGATGTTTGTAAATTTTCGTCGATGTGAATCCATTCTTCGAAAGGTGCTTCAAATTCTTCTTCATCTTCTGCTGGTATGGCAACATTATTTTTCAAAAATCCTGCTTTACGGAAGCAATTAAAAATGCATATGTCAGAAACTTTTTTCCATGCGCCTGCGATCATATGGATAGCATCAAGCAAGGTTGTTTTCTTGCTTATTGACTACACGGAGGTGGAGAATCATACTTTTTAAGTAAACTTTGCTTTTCAAGCAAAGTAAGGGTTTGCGACATGCTTCACTAGCAAAACATAAAATGACTAACTAAAGCTGTACGAATCTTATTTGAGTGCATAAGCAAAGATGCCTTTCCTTATCAGTACGTTTCCTTAACTGCCAAAAGATTAAAGCTCGTTTCTTACTGGTTTGGGGTTGTACTCCCCAAGTCTTTCTGCGGAGAAATCCTCTGTCATCCTTTGTTACATAGCAAACTCCCACCCCCTCCCCGTACGCCCAGAGACAAGAGATAACAACTCGTCCTTCAGTTAACCTTAAACAAATCGATTTTTTTTTTTTACACCAGCGTCGCAAGGAAATCAACAAATTTTCTGTAGAAAACTGTTTCTTATAAGCGGAATCGTGTTTCTTATAAGCGACACAATTTTAATGTTAAAACGAAGTTTGTATTTGTTTCTGTCGTTTTGAGTCTTATAAACGGCTGTTTCTTATAACCACTGAATCTTATAACCGGCGGTCACTGTATATATATATAAGTTAATAACTACAGTACTACAGATTCAATATAGAACTAACATTTGTAAATTTGCGCATATGCAGCAGATATTTTACAATGTGTCAATAATAAATAAGATAAAATTAAAAATAAAAATAAAATAGTTATACTAATTTAAAACATGATAAGTGTCATACCCTGGTTCAAAAACAATACGGAGGAAAATTAATTAAATATAAATTAAATATGATAGGAAATATCAGACAAAAGGAAAACAATGCTACCATAAAAGACAAAATGATCTTAATTTCAAATATGAATATTACACATGAATTTCTCAGCATTCAAGAGCGAAGCATACTAATCAAGTTCAAACAACAAAGGATTATCAAAATCTGGAGGCTCAAAATATTAAAATGACAAAATCAGAGAAAAGATACAATCCGAAAATATGAAATAGGATAGAAGCTCTGTGAATCCAGCTTATCAAGGATTTTTGCATCCACAGAGGTTCCAAATGTGTTTCGCTCAACGATACAGCCACATGGTTGAAATAACGTCAAAAGATCCGACACATTTCCAGACAATAACATTAACGAAAATAACAAAAATAAGCAAAAGGAAATTGGAAGGAATATAATGAAAGTGCATTAAGCAAACATATAAGCAATCTAACCAACAATCCACAATGATTCAGATAGAATTAAAGTCTTACCTTTCTTCACCATTATACAAGACACATTTTCGTTGCACTAAACAAAGTATTAGGAAAGAGTACAAGAGAGCGCCATCTGATGTGAATTATAGGAAATACTTCTGCATGTTTAACCAAAGGAATATACAAATTTATAAGTTTCAAACCCAATAATTAGAGATATATAGATAAAATAAAAAAATAAAAAATATATATATATAAAATATTTAAAAAAAAAAAAAAAAAAAAAAATTTATGCGCAATAAAATAAGTAATAATTAATAATTAACAATTATATAATATGTATCCAAATCTTATTATTAAGAAAATAAAATCTCAAAGAATATTTTAAAGTTCAAAGTATACAATAGCAATTTCAAATTAGACTAAAACAATAAATAATATATTATAAATAGTATTCAAAATTTCTAAAGTGATATTTAACAAAATTAACTGGATATGATTCATTCTTACAGTATCGAAATAAATCTGCAAGATGGTTACTGTATTGTGTATTTTCACATAACCTAAAAATCCTATGAAATTGATTTATTAAAATATTTTGGAGTAAACAGGTATATAAATGTTATGAGTAAACAGGTATATAAAAATATTTTAATAAATCAATTTCATAGGATTTCATAGGAAAAATTTATTTATTTATTTATTTTATGTTTTGAGCACATGTTAAGATGTGTACCTCTCAATTAAAAAAAAAAAACTGAGTTCTAGGTCAATAATTAGCATTTTAAAATACTATATGTACATACCTACTAATATATGTATATGCATAGTTGAACACATTTTAATAGTGTGCAATTATTTTAGAGAGCTATTTCTATTGCTGATTCTGTTGTGGAGCCCCACTTCATGTGGGAATACCCATGCAAGCCTGTAACTGAAGCCTTCAACCTGTTGACCTTCGATTTTACTAGAGATGAATTCAAAAGCATCATTGATATAACAGGAGAGCAACCCATTACAAAGTATAAACTCTATTTTATATATTTTATTTTACCGAGTTAATGGGTTATGTATGACTGAATAACTAATAATTGTCAATTTTCTTGTTCCAAAAATTTTCTCCCTTTCTTTCCCAATAATTGTCAGAATGTTGGTTTTAGCTGAAACTGTATGTTTATGATATGTTGTATATCCATTTTTTTTTATTCGATTGCTTTCTTTAAGTTGTAGAGAGGTTTCGATACAATGCTCATGGCTTTTTGGTCAGATCACTTATTGACCTCTTTTATGTGCAGGAAAAACAATAAAGGCCCTTTTGATTCTTTTTGAAATGGCTAATCAGTTATAATTTTCAAGCCATTTGCCCTGGCGTTTAAAGCATTTTCTGCTTTTGAAAAAAAAAAGTGGTATTTTGGTAGAGATTTGCAGAATTGTTTAAATGCTTCTACTTTTTGAGAGTTTGTTAGCTTAGCTCCAGTAAGCAGTGAAATATTATTTACAAAATTCACATTGGTTGATAATATTTCTTTGGCAAACTCACTCATAGCTATTTCGCTGTTTCTTGGTCCTTCAGCATTAATGACAGTACAAGTTTCTTTGCAGTTTGTCAATTCTCCAGAAGTTTCAGCACTGGTTAAGGGGGAAGTAACACCCACATCAGGCACTTTATGTTTTTATTGGTTGTAAAATAAGAAACAATAGTTCTCTTCATCTCAAAAATTAGAAGAAAAAAATTAACTCTCACAAGTAGCGGCAAAATGTGTGACTACCTAATAAACTGTTTTAAAGTATACTGTGTTGTTGTTGAGACCCAGACCGTCCGACCTACCAGAAAGGTGTAAGGTAACCATTTGGATGGCCGGGAAGAAAAATGTACTGTGTCAATGTACCATATCATGAGATTTAAAGTATGTGTGAGGGGGGGGGGGAGGCAGATTTGTGTTTCATGGGCCTGTTTAGGCATATCATAAGACTTGGAGAGAAGCATAGTCCATTCCAAAGGAAATGTAATAATGTATTTATTCTTTTAGTTTGTTTAAAATGCAAGCATTCTCCCTGTTTGTCGTTGAATGAGCTGGATTACCAGAATTGGGGAAAAATGCACATGTACATCATTTTTTATGGTAGCTAACACCGTGTGGCACCAATTACTATAGTTAATGAACATGAGAAGATCTTTTTTGATTTCTATGTACATTGTCCATCATTTTATTACAAGTAGTTTCAGTAACATTTATTAGGATAATTTAAATGATGTATATGTAGAAATGTACTATGGCATAAAAAATAAATAAAATTTACTTAGAATTCAATTTGATAAATTATTCTATTTGTGAAATACCACTGAATTATTTTATGAGATTCGTCATTTTTTAATTATTTGAAAGAAAAAAAATCTCAAAAGAACATATTTATCATATGATTTAACGACATTTATCTAAACCACAATTTTTTCTTTAATATCTGCCAATAATAATGAAACAAATAATATATTTAATACCACATTGATGAGCATGATGTCTTCAAGAACCGATCATTTATTAGTAAGAAATCTGTCTCTTTTCTTCTGCAGGATTGGCAATTTACCAGAAATGGTGAAAAAAACAAGCATTCTCCATGTTAGTCGTTGAATGAGCTGGATTACCAGAATTGGGGGAAAATGCACATGCACATCATTTTGTATGGCAGCTAACACTGTGTGGCACCAATTACTATAGTTAATGAACATGAGAAGATCTTTTTTTGATTTCTATGTACATTGTTCATCATTTTATTACACGTTCTAATGTAAATGAAATACTTTATAGAGTGTACATGAAAAAAATATATTGAAATTTATCACTTTAATTTTTAAAGGAATATATATATATATATATATATATAGTATATGTATATGTTTTTTTTAATTTTGAAACTTTTGTTAGTTTTTATTTATCACTTTAGTTTCTTTTACAATTTTAGGGGGCTGTAGCCCCATCAGACCCGTTGTTGCGTACACCCTTCTAGTAGGGTACTTATGTTCATAATTTTACTGACTGGAATGGTGCTTTGAGTTTTTCTTCTCTACATTCATGTTCCTCTTTGGTGTTTGCTGTTCATTCATAGTAACCTGCTACTTTTTCCTTCCTTTTTTTTTTTACCATCCTTTGCCATTGGCAACCCTTTTCTTACTCCAAATGTGTTTGCTATTCTACCAGCTGGTGCCGATTTCGTTTTGATGAGTTAAGTCACACTTCTTGCTGATCCTGATAAAGAAGGCCTTTGAAATCGATGCATGCCATAATTTTTTGTTTTATGCCAAGTTTTATAAACTTTCTGTCTGGTATAGTACTGAAATCAGATAAGGTACTAGAACCCCACTTGAATGATTTTATATTATGTAACATTTAATAGAACTTCAATCAAATCCACTTTTTTGCAGTACTTAGTTTATTTATTTATTTATTTTTTTTTTAAATTATTTGTGGTTCTCAAAATGCAATTTTAAATAATATACTTTTAACTATTTTATTAAAATATTATCAAGAACCTTGTTTAAAGCATTTAGTAAATTTCAACTTTTAATTTTTTTCAGTGATAGCATATGTAACGGTGTTGTTCTTTGGACCAATTATTCCTATCAAGATATTGAAGTTACCACAGGACCAACTGATACTATTGATCCTAGCACTTACATCAAATGGTACATGAACAGTCAACAAGGTGTGTACTTCATTCATCCACCTGTTGAAGCCAAGAAAGAAAGCCATCTGCTAAAATATAATTTATCTTTTAATTTAAAAACAGCAGAAACAACTTTTTCTTTTACAATAGTATAAGTAGTTGGTGTGTAAGTTTATCTATATTTTAAGATGTTGATCACTGTGTGAGAATTTTAGTTTTGTATGTATATTTCATTTTAATGCAAATATTTTTTATAATTGTGAACTTGATCATGTAAAAGGGCAAAGTTTTCATTAAAGTGTAAATATATTCAGTGTCAATAAATCATCACATTTTTTGTTAGTTATATTTGTAGTTGCTTTCATGTTAAACTAATTTAAGGGGACCAAGAGGTTATAAACATTCAAATCGATTTTTCGTTTAGTAACTCATCAAGTAAAAGTGAAAAACATTTAAAAGTGACCCAAGTGCCCCTTTTATTATTTGTGTGTAACTTAAACATATTGAAAATGTATGTGGTATTAAAATGTATAAAAAATGACATAGATATTCTAACTGCTCTTGTTCTCGAGTTATCCCCAAAAATCACGTACTTTCCTAAGGCGGGCCCAAGATGGCGAGTCCAATAAAGTTCAAAATCCAAAGAATTAAATTATACCACAAAAGACAATGATGGACTAAATTTAGATTTTTCTAGTTCTCAAGTCATTATCCCTATGAAAAGCAAGTACATTCCTATGGCAGATCCAAGACAGGCTAGCCTTATAAGATTCAAACTGAAAATAAATAAAATGTACCAGAAATTTTGTGCAAAATTACACACAACAAACTTATACTACCATGTAAAATTTTAGTTCATTCTATGCATTGGCTTGTTAGCAAAAAAATTTCAAAGAAAGGGAGAATTTTGTTACATTCGAAAAACAGAAGTACTGGCCTTCGTATTATCACAGAAAAGTGTAAAAACCGATCCTGAAGAAATCAATACTGTCAAAGAATGGTGCAAACTGCAAGATGTTCATCAACTAAGGAGTTTCCTTGACCTATGTACCTATTACTGTCAATTTGTAAAGAACTTTTCAAACAGTGCCAGGCCCTTACATACATTAGCCGAGGGTGACAAAAATTTGATTGGACTGCGGAATGTGAAGATGCTTTCAATCGGTTAAGAAAATGCTGGTTTCAGTTCCCATTCTGACATATCTTTAAACAACAGAGATCTTTATGCTCAATACCAATGCTAGTAATGAAAGAATAGGGATAGTTCAACTCCCAGAAAAATGAAAGACAGGAATGTGTTATCCTATATTTTAGTAAACGTTTGTCAAAGCACGGAAGAAATTATTACACAACAAGGAAAGAACTGTTGACAATTATTAAATCCGTAGATCATTTCCGTCAATAATTCTATGGAAGGAAATTCCTGTTGCAGATTGATCCCGCTGTTTTGAGCTGTCTTATCAGTTTTAAGAACCCTGAGAACCCAAACCATCCAGCTCACTTGAGAGTATACAACAGTTGAATGAACGGCCGAGAACAGTTTTAAGAACCCTGAGAACCCAGACCGTCTAGCTCACTCGAGAGTATGGAGCAGTTGAATGATGGGCCAGAAAGTAGCTTTAAAACCCTGAAAGGCAGGTCACAAGATGGATTTAGCGACTTCAGGAATACGACATGGAGATTCGACACCAAAAGGAATAATCTCATGGAAATGCTGATACACTCTCTAGAAAATCCTGTTCTATGTAGTGCTCCCATTGCTGTCATGCTTAAATAAAATTTGGAAGCCATATTTCAGCTACTATCTGGCAAGTTATCACCGACTGTAGTTAAAATTCATCACCAGATCCTTGGAGTGATGAATTTTCTCGAGCAGACAGAGATGTCCAGGCAATCCTAAACCACAAAGAACAAGCTAATAGGAGGCCAACTTCCCAAGAAATTTTTTTTTTTCACCTAAAACGAAACAGTACTGGGCACTGAAATTCTCTGCACTTGAGAATTCAGTAGTATACAGTAAATGGAAAAGAGCAGCAGATGGCAATTCCATGACCCAGACTGGATGGCTCGCCAATAAGTTCAGAGCATCTGTTTCCCCAGCTGAGAAAAGAGATGACCCTCAACACAGAGATGATGATCCATCAGAACAAGTAAGACAGAATCAGCCGCCGATTCCGACACAGTGAGCAAAACCCCCAGGAATATCAAGATCACACCGAGCGAGTCCCAGCACCACTAGTCCTCACAGAAAATGCCGATAGAGCTTGCCGAAGCACCCACCCAGCAGTCCAGAGAACCATCCGCACCAGAACCAAGCAGGCAGCCCACTCCAACCAAAGATAGCGACACAGCATTTATTTTAAAAATCAAGAAACATGAATAAGGCAAAATGGTCATCTGGACCACGACCACTACACAAACTATGCAGACAGAAAGCAAAGAACAAGTTAAATAACAAATTAAATTTTAAAATAACATTTCAAACTTCAACAAAATATATAAAAGAGCAAATGAGCTCTGAAAAAATACCTAATTAATCCATAAATATATACACTCATCTAGAGTTAAAAATTAAACAAAATCAATAAGCTAAACAAAATTATAATATCAAAAACAAGAAAGACTAGTGAACACCCCGTTACAAATCCCAACAAAAACAAATTGATACACAAGCAACATATAATATACCTAAAACAAATGGAAATTCATCCACATATTAAACACATAAATACAACTTTAAAAACCCTATCAGTCATTTACATTACATTACGAATTAACTAACCTATATTTAATTATGATATTATACAATGAATAAGCAGTTAAATAATGGGTTTATAGGTATAATAAATCATTTGCAGCTTTATCAGTAACCGGGATACAGGCACTGATTCAAGCGATGGAGGAAGATCTGGCAATAATCCTACTTAACCAAGCGGCTCGATTCTCGTCCGATGGCCTTCCCTGGCACGGAGCCATGTTGATATCAAGATGACCCTGCCTGGCAGAACATGGACGTAGACCCCCAGCTCGTCCCTGCATGCAGAGATTAATCCATCCAATGGTTTGGCCAAATGAAAATTTTATTATTTCCATACTCAAATACGTAATGATCCGCATCTTCGAGGTGGATTTCGACATTTCCCCATCCATGTTAAGGTATAGGGTATTCTCTTGAACACAACCACGCAATAATGTGGGTTCAAATCTTTTTAGAATTTGCTGGGAGTGATAGAATGGAATATGAAGCATCTTTTGGACTTAGAAAATACGAGGAAGATTAATAAAATAATAAACTATAAATTAAAAACTGAAACAATCTAAATAAGTTGTAGTTTTTCAATTCTTCAATAGATGGCGCACTAGTGCGCTTTTCATAGCTATCAGGATGCTTTGCTAACTGTTTACTGTTTTCCTAGGTTGGTTATTTTGAATTTTCCCTTTGCCGAAAGATTAAAATACTAAAGCTTTATCCATACATAACTTTTTGACATTTTGTACATTAATTAACTCGCATATATGTTCCTTTGATTTACAATGGCCGGACATTATTGCAGCCAATGCATGCCAAAATTGGCATAAAACCAGTAGAACAGCAACCCGAGTGCAGAAAGTAAACACGAACGTTTTATCTTTAAAGCTTTGATACATTTTTAGTATAACTTCATTTTTCAATTTATGTCTATTGTAAATTTCTAAATCTTACAATTAGTAATTTTCATAGAAGTGAAACCTTGTATTATTATATTAACTTTATTTTCTGTGAAACATGAAAATAAAGATCGATGTCAGACCGATCTTTCCGAATCAATAAAATGTCATAAAACAAATGATGGTACGATAATGAGATTTTTTATTAAAATTTATCTAAAACCGAAATTTATATGAACATGTTCATCGTACTAAATGAATACATTTTTTTGATGATTTTGATCGATAATCTCCAAACTCTATAAATATGATAGCTACTAAATTTTAAGTATAGTTATGTTGTACGCCTCCTATAGGAGGCGTAAATAGAGGAAGATGGCCTGCTCACTAACAGTGGAGCTATGGCCGCCATCTTGGATTTTATAATCTTAGATGAGGGGAAAAGGGGAGAAATGAAAAAAGTTAGGGGTTTTCATCTTTTAGAAACTTTTTTCGGAGTGGCAACGGTATTGTAGTCTTATACGATGGTATTGTTTTTTCGCTTAATGAGTTTTTGAGTGAGGTAATGAGGGTGTATAGAAACCTTTTGGGGGTGGCAATGACTTGGATTCACTAACAGTGGAGGTATGAAACCATTAGCGCCACCTAGCGGCGGAAAGCTGAACTTCCCAATACTCGGGATTTTTTTCTGAGTTATAGAAACTTTTATGGGGGTGGCAACGACTTGGATTCACCAACAATTGAGGTATGGAACCCGCAGCGCCCTCTAGCGATGGAAAGGAGACTATTCAGGGTGGAACTTTGACATTTTTTCTTAGCATTTGGATTGCCATAGCAACACTTGGGGATAAAACCTTTTTTGGGGGGGGGGTGGCAACGGCTGAGGTTCATCAACAGTGGAGGTATGGAACCTCCAGCGCCCCCTATCGTCAGATAGCGGAACTATTCAGGATGGAACTTAGACATTTTTTGTTTAATATTTGGGTTGCCGTAGCAACACTTGGTGGTAGAAACTTTTTGAGAGGTGGCAACATCTGGGCTTCTGTACCAGTTGAGGTATGAAACCATCAGCTCCACCTAGCGGCCAAATGAGGTACCAGATTTAAAAGTTGGAATTTGGAGATTTTTTGTAATATTAAGTATTGAATATTCAAAGACGGTACTTTTATTTTTGTATAACATTCGGGTTGCTATGGTAACACCTGGAAGTTTTGGGCCAGAGGCTCAGAAGATACGGTTTACTCAACGCCAGCGCCACATCGTGTTGGAAACAGGTAACTGCCTAAGTTTTTAGTATTGAATATCCTTGCGCCAAGGATGGTGTTGTTGAGACCCAGACCGTCCGACCTACCAGAAAGGTGTAAGGTAACTGTTTGGACGGCCGGGAAGTGCCACCCAATTTAGACCGGAACCCAGTGGGGGAGGCATCCACAGGGACCGTACCCTCCTTCCCCTACCACCAACCTCTCGGAAGGACTTACGGACCCACATGTTTAACGTGATCGTACTCCGCATGAGCACGGTGGCAGCGTGCAAATCCAGCGCGCAAACCACCGGGCTACCGCACCCGAAATGTGCCAACAGCACGCAATGCTCCCAGGTGGTCACCCACCCAAGTACTAACCGCACCCGATGCTGCTTGACTTCGGTGATCTAACGAGAACCGGCGTTTTCAGCACGGTAGGGCCGTTGGCTTGTGCCAAGGTTATTTCAAAAGAGCTCCTACACTATCCCTCCACTATATCGCGGTTATGAAAACTTATTTAGCGAATATATCAGAGTTAAAAAAATATAAACAGTGGAATAGAGGTGTTTTAAACCACTTGCATTTCGTACGTGTGCGAATTTTTCACAAAATTTCGCAAAAATATGTTTTTATTTGCGATAAACTAACAAAAATGTGTGGTTTTTTAATTGAGTGATTATCGAGAATTTCAGAATTTCTCTATGGGAAATAACATGTGTTTCCGCACTTTTACAAATTTTTCACAAAATTTCGCAAAAATGTATTATTTTCAAAAAACTACCAAAAATGTGTGTTTTTTTTAATTTCGAGAATTTCAGGATTTCTCTATGGGAAATAACATGTGTTTTCGCACTTTTACAAATTTTTCACAAAATTTCGCAAAATGCGGTTTTGCGGTTTCGCAAAAATGCGGAATCAGAAATTTCAAAAATTTCTTAAAGAGAATAATGTCAAGTTTTACGACGTTTAACACCACGAAAGCGTCTATTGTTGAGAGGTTTAACAGAACCCTTAAGACGAAAATGTGGAAATCCTTTACCAATCGAAATACCTATCACTATTTGGATGTATTGGACTCCTTCGTGGATAGCTGTAATCATACCTATCACTCCAGCATTAAAAAAGCCCCTGTAAATGTAGATTCAGACAATGAGCAAAAAGTGTGGGTTTCGCTCTATGGGAACTCGCCTAAGGGCGTATCCAAATATATTTTAAATGCGGGAGACACTGTGCGGGTGTGGGTGGCCAAGATCAAAATGACTTTAGAGAAGGGATATGAGACAAATTGGTCCGAAGAATTATTTAAAGTGACAGAATGTGTAAAACGAGAGCCTGCTGTATACAGAATCCAAGATTTACTAGGAGAACCCATACAGGATACCTTCTACCTGCAAGAACTTCAAAAAGCGAGAATGAAAGAGGAATTTCCAATTGAAAAAGTGTTAAAGAAACGCTTTAAGAGGAATAATATGAAATACTTAGTAAAATATCGAGGTCACCCCCCCAAGTTTAACCAGTGGATACCTGCCTCTGATTTATCCATCCTATGAAAGAAAGGAGTGCCTGTTTCTGAAATCAGTTGGCGTGATGAGTTTCTACGTGACACTTTCTAGTGATAGCTCGATGAGCTACTTTCCTGAGAATAAAATTTCACATTTTATTAAGAGATTACCCACCCCTATAGAGCTAAAGCAAAGCTGGGAAATTCGAATTACGGAATTTTTATACCCGCATACATGGATGAATACCACTGCTGAGAACAGTTTTATTGGATTTGATCTAGGTGATAGTAAAATGATAGGGCGTAAAATACTAGCTGGATATTACGAAACCATTTCAGACATTTTAAAAGCTATTTTCATCAAACAAGATTTCATTTCATTATAATCCTGTTACAAAACGAGTACGCATTAAAGTGAAGAACAAGGCAAGAGTGATTTTAGACAAAGAATTGGCCCAGGTACTGAGTTTTGATCCCATGGTGATTAAATCGGACTCTCATTTGGAAACCGGTGTGGAAGAACCTTACTTTGCAGATGAAAACGCTCATTATCATGTGCTGTTTGTGTATTCCGAAATTGTAGAATCCCAAATTGTGGGAGATGTACTAACACCCCTTTTACATATAGTGAAAGTGGCTGGAAACGATGGTGAATTGGTTTTTCTAACCTTCGATCGCCCCCACTATTTACCTGTGAATAGAAAGATGATTGATACTTTGGAAATCGTTATAAGGACACACACAGGAGAACTAACGCCATTTGAACGTGGACGCTCGTACGTGATGCTACACTTTCGCCAAAAGTATCTCTCATAATGTATGTGCCTTATAAATGTTGCAAGAAATCTTTTGAAGACTACTATCTTCAGCAAACGGGTAATAGATTGGATTACTATCAAGGATCTACGTTTCAGAAAGGATATGGATATGGAAGTTTGTTTCGCTCCTTTTTTAGAGCGGCTGTGCCCATTCTCAAATCGGGTGCCAAAGCCGTGGAAAAGCAAATGTGGCAGAGTAGACTGAATGTGATGGGTGATGTATCTAGAGAAGATTTAAGTGGCAGCCAAACGTCATTTGAAGGAAGCAGGACGTAATCTCACAGACAAGGCTGCAACTAAGATGAAGACTTTGATTGGTTCTGGAAAAAACAATAGAAAGAGGAAGCGATCCGAGAATCACTTTATTCCCACTTCGGTAAAGAAAGCGAGAGCACGAGATATTTTCTCCTAAAGATGTCTATTCATAAAGATTTTTCACCCTGTACCAAGAGCGAATTGGATTTATTCGTGACCCCACCCACTCAAACAGCTATAGAAAAAGGACACTTTATCGAATACCACCCCCTCTCTAATATACGAGATGGAGGCTCCGTGGAATTTAACATATCTGGGAGCGGAGATGAATATATGGATCTGGGTTCTTAATTTTACAAGTGAAAGCAAAAATTGTAAAATCGCATAGATCACCTATAGCCGACAAAAAACCTGTGGCCGCCGTGAACTTATTTCTACATTTCCTGTTCTCCCAAGTGGAAGTGAGTTTGAATGATCGAATTATTTCTTCAGCGACCAACACCTATCCCTACAGAGCCTACATAGAAACCCTCTTGAATTATGGAGCCGATGCCAAGAAAAGTTTACTCACCTATGAATGTTTTTTAAAGACACACATCTAAGTAATAAAAATCCACTTTCAGAGAAGGATGCTAAAGAAGGACTGAAACAAAGGTATAAATTAAGCAAACAAAGCCAAATTGTGGATATGATTGGATAGGTTCATTCAGACATTTTCAGCAGAATCGCCTTATATTGAACTTGGTGGACATAAAGATAAAAATGACTCGCAGCAAATCCGACTTTTGTTTAGTATCTAGCGTTGCCAAACCTGATTATAAAATGGTGATAGAACATGTCTCCATGTTTATTCGAAAAGTGAAAATGGGCTCGGAGTGTTACTGGGGCATATAGAAGCCCTGGAGAAGCACACGACCAAGTATCCCATCAATCGCGTTCTGTGTAAGATGTATTCTGTGTCTAAAGGCAGTTAGTCTTTTATGCAGAATAATGCCTTTTAGGTGTTATGCCTAAAGGAGTGGTCGTTGCCTGTTTGAACAATGCGGGTATGAATGAACAGTATGATTCGAACCCCTTTCTACTAAGCCATTACATATGAACTTGTATACTGGAATAGACTTGTGAACGTGAATATATTGTATACGTGAATAGACTGCATGAAGTGTATACGTGAATAGATTGCATGAAGTGTATACGTGAATAGACTGTATACGTGAATAGACTGCATGATGTGTATACGTGAATAGACTGCATGAAGTGTATACGTGAATAGACTGCATGAAGTGTATACGTGAATAGACTTCCAAGTAAGCCGTTGGAATTGAACTTTAACAAGAACAACTACATCCGTGCCTGTCACACCTTATTCCCTGGATTTTTCAAGTAATCACTGCCTATCTCCATGATTACATCCATAGAACTTGAAAATTCAGTCATATTTTGCTATAATTTTAGCCATAAGGCTCATCCAAGTTTTGGCAACACTGGAAATAAATAAATAGAACCTGATATTAAATATAATCTGATCTTAAATAGATTTCCCACCACCAAATCAGAAACAATTTGAAAGTTTTTAGCTAATTGTATAATTTAAATTAAAAACAATATCTAGCATGAAAGGACTTGGTGCTGATGGAATGGTTAGTACGCTTAATTCAGCCCCCGATTCTGCAAGTAATCATCATCTTCATGTAGTGGATATTTCTCAGTTTGAGGATGTAAGCTTTGCGGGAGAAAGGGAGAATCAGGATTCCAATGCTGCTACTATTCGCAAAACCATTCAAGACTTGAACTTGGAGCCCAAAACTATAGAAAATGAAATTCCCAGAGGTGCTGATGCACCTGAAACGCGTTTGGAGAAAGTGATAGATGAATTATTTGATAGTATGGAAGTATCTGAATGGAATTTTAATCCAGAACTGTCGCGTCTTCAGCAAGTGGAACATCTGGTTAAAGTGGAAAATCTAGTCTTTAACACCATAATGAAACTGAATAATGCTAATGGATCTACAATGAAGAAAATCAAAGAGTAAGTTTTCGTACTCAAAAGCAAATCGCTCATAGCTTATATAAGCAATATATTAAGAATAGAATTTGTATGAGTTTATATCATATTTATCGTTTATTTATCTTTTGAGATCAATGGAGAATTAAGTTCTGCACTTCGACGATATGTTTCCCCATATTTTCGTGCCATGGTGTTTCCAATTGCGTAGATCACTTTTGATATGCCTTCAAGTTAAAGGTCTATTTCTACATGTAGGTAACATAACATACCACCAGAGGCGTATTTAAGGTGGGGAGGGGGGGGGGGGTTCGGCCCCCTCCTCTTTCGAACTGAAAAATTTCCAGAAAATCTCGAAGGAATTGGGAATTTTCGTTTTGAGTTATTTTATATAAGAATATCTCCGAAATCACTACCAAATATTTATTCAAACTATGACACTAATATATCATAATTTAAAACGAAAGTTGGTACTATTTCTTTAGCTTGCAAATGTTGCACTGATAGAGGGCATAAAATTTGACAGGAAATTTAAAATTCTGCTTTAAATGTCCCCCACTTTTAACGAAATAAAATTATTTTATTTGATAAGTTCTTAATTTTTTGAGCCATCTATTATTTTTTCCCCTAAACTGCAACACTTAAAAAGAAAAGATACACATTTTTCGTTCAAGTGTATTCATTCCGGTGTCCACTCGCTTTGACGAAGAGATGTAAAATGCTCTGTCGAATGTTCTCCTGCGAACATGTAGCCTCCCACGTCGTGGCTGTGCTTTAGAGTTAATATTTCTGTTTTTATATTTCTGGTTTATAATTCACTTGGTTTTTATTATTTGTCCTTTCACTAGCCAGTAGACAGTTCCAATGGTGTCCATAGGTAAATACTATCGCCATTGTCAAAAACTGGCTATTCTATCGGTTTTAATTCAAATTGTATGGCTGTCCTGACGAGAATGCAATTTTGAACTAACCGCCGTTTTTTGTGTAGTTTCAGTTGATTGTTCTCCATGTCTTGATCTCCAATCTTGAGCTATTTATTATTGCCTTTCCTCATTTTTGCCATGTTTCTTTTTTTATTTCATATATATATATATATATATATATATATATATATACCCTTTTAATTATGATTTTTGTACACTCATCTTCCCACCACCCCCTATCCATTATAGTGATAAATTACCTTCTATTTTTATCCTTAGTCTTGGTCTATAGTTACTTATTTGTAACAGATATGCTAAAGATGGGGTTTTTTGTACTTACCGTAGTTTATGCATAGTTTTCGTTTAAAAAATTTCAATTTATATATATATATATATATATATATATATATATATATATATATATATATATATATATATATATATATATATATATATATATATATATAAGTGAAGATTTTTATGATTACTTGTAATATATATATACACGAGAAATACCAAAGAAAACTTCTTGTAAACTGAAGGTAAAGGTAAAAAAAAAGGCACGATGAGCTATGCAAGAAGTTTGGAAATTGAATAAATGGAATCTAGTGAATATAAAAGGAATAAAATGAATATGAAAAGCATTTCTGAAACCATGTACGTTATCAAGGGCCATACATGTTTCATTAATGCTGATTCTACGTTTCTGTTTACACAACTGTAAAATGTATTACAGAAATAATGTAAATGGCCCTATTACAGAAACAATGTAAATGGCCCATATATATATATATATATATATATATATATATATATATATATATATATATATATATATATATATATATATATATTATAAAAATGTAATAATAAAAATAATTAATTCAAGTAATCGTGAAATATTAACATCAGCATAGAAGCAAATCCACGGCCATAATGTCGATTATAGAAAAGAACAGCACCGGCCTAAATTCAAAGATTAACCAGAATTAGATTCATTTCCAGATCTGAGTATTTAATTCTAATTAACCCAAACAAATGCTTGTTTCAGATTGTGCATGCCCAAACTCAGACTACAGGCAACGAAAGATGAAAAATTGAAGATAAAAAATATTAGCAAAATTTGTATTACAATGAGGCAGGAACCTATATATATATATATATATATATATAAAATTTTATATATATATATATATATATATATATATATATATATATATAATTTTATATATATATATATATATATATATATATATATATATATAAAATTTTATATATATATATATATATATATATATATATATATAAAATTTTTATTTTTTTTAAAGTGTTAGATATAATTTTTTTCATTTTTAACACTTTACAACATAGTTGAAAAGTAAGTGTTTATGACTTTGTTCATTCTGTCTGTCCGTCTGTCCGTTCGCACGATAACTGCCGTAAAAATGACTTTATCAAAATGAAATTTTAGTATGTTGTTGAGACGGTCTGTGGAACATATGAGAATGTAAATGAATAATATCACCCAATTAGTTTTGAGTTGAACTCGGATTGAAAAAATGAAATACATTGAACCCTATGTTTCAAACAATTTTTAAGTGAAGTTTCAAACATTTCAAACATTTTTTAAATTTTCAACATTTTTTAACATTTTTTAAGTGAAATTTTCAAACATTTTTTAAGTGAAGTTAAAATTCACAAATTGCATCGAAAATTTTAGAAAATATGAAATTATCCCATAAAAAATATAAAAAAAAAATTTCAACAAAATATGTTCGGTAGTTTTTACTTTCCTTATATACATGATGTATAAGGAAAGTACTGTGACGGGGTCGAAAATTCGAATTTGAGTTTTCGACGGGAGAGCACGTTTCAAGCATCCCTGATAAGAAATGAAGCATTTTTGAGGTGATGTGTGTGTGTGTGTGTGTGGGTGTGAAAGTATGTGTGTGTGTGTGTCAGTGAGCCTGTGGAGACGATATCTCACGAACGAATGAAGCGATTCGAATGAAATTTGGTACAAAAATCACAATCCATGAATACCGGAAGCCTATTGTTTTAAAACACAATCGAATGTTCAGAACCCCCCTAAATTTTCAAGTGAAATTTTGAAAAAATCATCAAAAAATCAAAACTTTTAATAAAGACACACAGACATTTCTTATGTAATTTTACCTTAGAAAACGATTGACATAAACTTTAGAACGCTAGCATGAACCGTTTCTAGATATTCCACATTTTTCAAATTAATTTATCAAAAAATCCCATAAATTAAAGAAAAATATTAACTGTTAAGAAACATGTTCACTTTTCATATGTAATATCATGCGATAAATTTGTTGACATCATTCTCGTGGATTTAACTCGTTCCATTCCCGAGAAAAGATACTTTGAGTAATACTTTTATATTTGAACGCCAATAGTCATTTATCTGCTATAAGAATAACTTATTTCTCCGTCCATAACGCTTGGTGAGATTTTGGCGACGAATTTGGCGGAAAGTCGCCAACTTGGCAATTTTTTTTAAATGTTGCCAAATTAACGAAAATCTCGCCAAATGGATAAAAATGCCGTTAAATCAATGAAAATGACGACTAATTGAAGATAATTCAATATTTTGAAAATAATATAAGTATCTACTATAAGAATAACATTTTTTATCTGTAAAAGTAGTAAATACATTGCATTATATAAGGAAAGTCATGTGCTGCTCACATCAGATTTTTTAAACAAAAATTAAAATAATAATTACACCCATATATTTTCTCTACGCCACCTTTGAAAATAACTCCAGTTACCAAATGAGAACGAAAATTGAATTAAAAGTGAATTAAATTTAATTAAAATAAAGAGAAAGTGGATATAAATAAGTCTGCAGGGAAAGTCATGTGCTGCCCACATCAGATTTTTTGCTTTAATGCAAAATTATTTAGCTCTGGAATCTGGAATAAAAGTGTATGAATGAAATATTCACTGCTTTTGCATTGAGAGCCAGACGATTTATATTTCGATGACGTCATTTGAATAAAGTTAATTTTTTTCGATGAAGTTTCAAGTTTTCAAATAAAATAAATTATTGTAGTTCTGTAATCACAGGTATATCACCGGTGAATGTATCGTATTTTAGAGAAGCAATATATAATAATATAGATACTCCAAAAAAAATGATAGACATAAATTGTAACACCGTAAAGAGGCGTATTTAATGGTGGGGGTGGGTTTTCGGCCTCCTCCTCTTCCGAACTGAAAAATTTCCAAAAAATCTCGATAGAATTGTGAATTTTCGTTTTGAATTATTTTATACGAGAATATCTCCGAAACCACTACTAAATATTTATTTAAACTATGACACTAATATATCATAATTTAAAACGAGAGAGGGTACTATTTCTTTAGCTTGCAAAAATTACACTGATGGAGGGTATGAAATTTTACAGAAAATTTAAAACTCTGCTTTACATTTTCACAACTTTTAATGAAATAAAAGTATTTAATTTGATACGTTCATAACTTTTTAAGCCATCTATTATTTTTTACCCGTAAACTACAACACTAAAATGAATATATATATATATATATATATATATATATATATATATTTCTTTTATTTCTTTGTATTTGTAGAAAATTTTGGAATAGTGTATTATGAGTTACTACATACATTCTAACTTTGGATTTAATAATTTATATATATATATATATATATATATATATATTCATATATATATATATATATATATATATATTATATATATATATGTATACCTGTGTGTGTATATATATATATATATATATATAATAAAAAATAAAAATAAATAAATGAATAAAAATAGTAAGACTAATTTAAAACATGAACAGTGTCATACCCTGGTTCAAAAACAATACGGAGGAAAATAAAGTAAAGAGGATATGAAAGGAAATATCAGACATAAGGAAAACAATGCTACCATATAAGGCAAAATGATCTTAATTTTAAATTATCAATAATACACATGAATTTATCAACGTTCAAGAGCGATACATACAAATCAAGTTCAAACATCAAAGGATTATCAAAATCAGGAGGCTCAAAATATTAAAATGACAAGAAATAAAAAAATTAGAGAAAAGATGCAATACGAAAATATGAAATTGGATAGAACCTCTGTAGATCCAGCTTTTCAAGGATCTTGCATACTCAGAGGTTCCAAATGTGTTTCGCTCAACGATACAGCCACATGGCCGAAACATCGTCAAAAGATCCGACACATTTCCAGACAGTAACACAAATGAAAATAACAAAAAATAACACAAGGCAAATGGAAAGAATAGGATGAAAGTGCATATAGCAAACATATAAGTAATCTAACCAACAATTCACTAGGATTCAGATAGAAAATAAACTCATACCTTTCTTCACCATTATACAGGACACCTAATATTTCGTTGCTCTGTTCTACGTTGAATTAGGAAAGAATACTAGAGAGCACCATCTGTTGTGAATTATAGGAAATGCTCCTGAATAAGATTTTCAACCAATGGACAATAGATATACAAATATACATGTTTCAAACCCGAAAATTAGAGATATAAAGAAAAATATGTTTACGAATTATACAAAGTAATTAATAATTAACAATTATATAATATGTATCCAAAACTTATCACTAAGACAATAAAATCTCAAAGAATATTTTAATGTTTGAAGTATACAATAGCAATTTCAAATTTGACTAAAACAATAAATATCATATTATAAATAGAATTCAAAATTTCTAAAGTGATATTTAACAACATTAACAGGATATGATTCAGCCTTACAGTATCGAAATAAATCTGCTAGATGGTTACTGTATTGTGTATTTTCACATAACCTAAAATTCCTATGAAATTGATTTATTAAAATATTTTTGTATACCTATTTACTCATACATGAGTTAAAATTAATTATCTTGTGAATTTTAAAAGGAAAACTTTTTCTTTTGTCAAAAATGTTTGACAAAAATGAATATTCATTATCAAGAGAGAGAGTTAAATCTAAGAAGTTAACACTAGACGAGATGTTGCTTTCGTCTGGTATAAGGATTTGGAGGATAAAAATCAAAATCTATATCATTTGATGAGGGAGATATTTTAACGAGAATTACATCATCAATATATCTATAAAAAGTATATGCAGAGTTTATAAAATTTGACTAGTAGAAGTGTAGATAAAGATTTGCAAGAGCTGAACTGGCAGAGCCATCCTGTGGAACACCCTTAATTTGCATATAAATTTTATTGCCTTGCATCAAGTAATTATTAAAAATTACACACTTGAGAAGGTCCGACCATCCATTTTGCTGCTCTTAGTCCTCGGACGAGTCGGATGGTCTGGGCTTTCGACACTTGAGAAGGTTACCTTACACCTTTCTGATAGGTCGGACGGTCTGGGTCTCAACAACAACAACAACACGTGAGAAGGTGATCCAACAGCCGTACCGTGCTGAAAACACCGGTTCTAGTTAGATCACCGAAGTCAGGCAGCATCGGGCGCGGTTAGTACTTGGGTGGATGACCATCTGGGAACACCGCGTGCTGTTGTCACATTTCGGGCGCGGTAGCCCGGTGGTTTGCGCGCTGGATTTGCACGCTGCCACAACTGCCGCCGCGTTCATGCGGAGTGCGATCACGTTAAACATGTGGGGACTGGGATGGCAAAGTTCAAAATCCAAAAATTTAAAATATACTTCGAAAGACAACGCTATGCCAAATATGATATTTTTAGCTATGCCAGATTTCGAGTTATTCCCGGAAAATAAGTGCATTCCCATGACGGACCAAGAACGAGATAGCCCGATAATGTTCAAAATACCAAGAATTAACACATACCACACACACACAAAAAAAACCACGCTAAATTTGGACTTTCTTGCTGTTTCGGTTCTCGAATTATTCCCCCCCCCCCCCAAAAAAAAAAATGAGTACATTCCTATGGCGGGCGCAGGACGGGCTATATAGGTTTTTATTCCATAGAATCAATATGTACTGTAAAAGATAACGACGTACGAAATTTGTACTTTCAAACGGGCTCCAGCGAACGGTCTGGCCCAATAAGGTTGACAGTCAAAATAATCAAAATGTATCATCAAAGACAGCAGCGTACCAAATCTCATGTTACTGTGATTAATAGAATTTGATTAGTTAGAGCGCCAAGGATTTGAATTACTCTGACAAACAAACACTAGATCAAGTTAAATAAAAGAATTCTGTTTTGGATCTGCTCAAATGTCATCTTTGTCACCGCTCTTCTCAAGAACGGTTACTTGCAAGAAAGCTTGAAATTTTGCACAGTGGTCACAACTAACGCGGGGTAAATTTTTAGCTATAAAAATCGAAAATAGTATAAAAAAAAACCTTGAAAATAGTATGAAAAGCCATGAAAATAATGTTTTCTCAAGAACGGCTCCAACGATTCCAATGAAATTTTCTCTGAAGTTAAGTCGTATAAATTTAAACCCTATTAGTAGCTTTCCCGTGAAAAATTTAGCCCCTTCCCCTCTCTCCATCTCCGGTTTAACTTCAGAGACCAAATAATTTACTAAGAGATTAAATTGGTTACCTATAAAATTCCCTATAATTTAATACCTTTATTTCTCATTTTGGTTAAAAATTGCATCTGTTCCATAGTTTTCCATTATTTCCGTATGATGTGCATAGTACAATATTTTCGAATATGCAATCAGCGCCCACCGAAATCAGTGCGTTGTACACATATGCAATCGTGCACATGCAATTCTCACATATGCAATGAGCGCCCATTGAAATCGAGCATAGACCTCGGCAAGTGAGTTATAAATATTGTTAAAACCGAATTTCCCCTTGGCTTTATTACTTTCCTTATATACATAATGTATAAGGAAAGTATTGTGACGGGGTCGAAAATTCGAATTCGAGTTTTCGACGGGAGAGCACGTTTCAAGTATCCCTGATCACGAATCAAACATTTTTGAAGTGATGTCTGTGTGTGTGTGTGTGTGTGTGTGTGTGTGTGTGTGTCAGTGAGTCTGTGGAGACGATAACTGACGAACGAATGGACCGATTCGAACCAAATTTGGTACAAAAATCACAATCCGTAAACACTGGAAGCCTATTGTTTTTATACGTAATCGAATGTTCAGAACCCCCCTAAATTTTCGAATGAAATTTTGAAAAAATCGTCAAAAAATCAAAACCGCTAATAAAGTTACGCAAATAGACATTTCTTATGTAATTTTTCATTAGAAAACGATTGGCATAAATTATAGAACGGTAATATGAACCGTTCTCGAGATATTGTACATTTTTCAAAAAAATTATGAAAAAGTCGCATAAAAAAAAAAATTCCTATTGAGAAACATGTTCACTTTTCATATGTAATACCATGCGATAAATAGAGTGACATCATTCTCGTGGATCTAGCTCGTTCCATTCATGAAAAAATATACTTTGAATAATACTTTTGTATTTGAACGCCAATAGTCATTTATCTGTTGTAAGAATAACTTTTTTCTTAGTGCATAACTCTTGGCGAGATTTTGGCGATGAATTTGGCGGAATGTCGCCAACTTGGCGACTTTTTTGAAATGTTGCCAAATTAATGAAAATCTCGCCAAATGGATAAAAATGATGCTAAATCAATGAAAATGACGACTAATTGTCGAAAGTTCAATATCTTGGAAAGAATATTAGTATCTACTGTAAGAAAATCCTATTTTTTTACTGTAAAAGTAGTAAATTCATTACATCACATAAGGAAAGTCATGTGTTGCCCACATCAGATTTTTTAAAAATGTGGAACAATGGGTCAGATTTAGAGGAATACATAGAAGTAGAAGCAGTTCATGGTCTTAATCGGAGAAACTTCGATAACTCTATGCAATAGAACTTATTCCGTAGATTTTAAACAAGAAAGATGAATCATGCTCAAGACATCGATTATAAAACAATTTCCAACTGAAATGGAACATTTAAACATCTCTAAAATGTGATACATTCAGAGTTGATATTTTTACTTTCCTTATATACATAATGTATTAGGAAAGTATTATGACGGGGGTCGAAAATTCGAATTCGAGTTTTCGACGGAAGAGCACGTTTCAAGCATCCCTGATCACGAATCAAACATTTTTGATGGATCAATTCGAATGGATCAATTCGAACCAAGTTTGGTACAAAAATCACAATCCGTAAACTCTGGAAGCCTATTGTTTTTATGTGTAATCAAATGTCCAGAACCCCTCTGAATTTTCGAATAAAATTTTGAAAAAATCGTCAAAAAATTAAAACTACTAATAAAGTTACGCAAATAGACATTTCTTATGTACTTTTTCATTAGAAAACGATTGACATAAATTTTAGAACGCTAACATGAACCGTTCTCGAGATATTGCACATTTTTCAAAAAAATTATTAAAAACTTATTTAAAATGAAAAAAAAAATATTTCCTATTGAGAAACATGTTCACTTTTCATATGTATTACCATGCGATAAATTGGGTGACATCATTCTCTTGGATCTAGCTCTTTCCATTCATGAAAAAAGATACTTTGAGTAATACTTTTGTATTTGAACGCCAATAGTCATTTATCTGCTGTAAGAACAACTTATTTCTTCGTCCATAACGCTTGGCGAGATTTTGGCGACGAATTTGTCGGAATGTCGCTAACTTGGCGACTTTTTGAAATGTTGCCAAATTAACAAAAATCTCGCCAAATGGATAGAAATGACGCTAAATCAATGAAAATGATGACTAATTGCCGAAAATTCAATATCTTGG
The DNA here is from genome assembly GCA_951213105.1 of Amaurobius ferox. NCBI lineage: Eukaryota > Metazoa > Arthropoda > Arachnida > Araneae > Amaurobiidae > Amaurobius > Amaurobius ferox. Next base: position 39,342,145 of record OX578150.1, read on the forward strand.
AAAGAATATTAGTATCTACTATAAGAAAAGCCTATTTTTTACTGTAAAAGTAGTAAATTCATTACATTATATAAGGAAAGTCATGTGTTGCCCACATCAGATTTTTTATGTTGTGTTGTCTCGAGTTCGCACTTTTGAGGAATTTAATGATTGAGACAAGTCCCAGAATCACAATTGCTTGATATCCATAACCACAAGCTCTTTCCGATTATGAGGGCCGAATTTGCTCAACTGCAAACATTAACAAGAAAGATCAAACATGCATAAAGTATTGATTACTAGCCGCCTTTGGCGACCAGCCTGTTCGCTACCCTTGAAAATTCTGACCGTGGCAAATTCTAACCGTGGCACACTCGCTGGCGCGACCTACCAGAAGGAACGACCTACCAGGAAGTGCCACCCAATTTAGACAGGAACTCAGTGGGGGAGGCATCCACAGGGACCGTACCCTCCTTCCCCTACCACCAACCTCTCGGAAGGACTTACGGTCCCGCATGTTTAACGTGATCGTACTCCGCCTGAACACGGCGGCAGTTTTGGCAGTGGCGGGAATCGAACCCGGACCTACCTAGTGCAAATCCCGCGCGCTAACCACTGGGCTACCGCGCCCTCCGCGACAATCTCCATAACCTTCTTTTTATTCACCCAATTTAGACCGGAACCCAGTAGGGGAGGCATCCACAGGGTCCGTACCCTCCTTCCTCTACCAACAACCTCTCGGAAGGACTTACGGATCCACATGTTTAACGTGATCGTACTCCGCGTGAAAATGGCAGCAGTTTTGGCAGTGGCGGCAATCGAACCCTAGCCTACCGAGTGCAATTCCCGCGCGCCAACCACTGGGCTACCGCGCCCTCAGCGACAATCTCCATAACCTTCTTTTTATTCACCCAATTTAGACCGGAACCCAGTGGGAAAGTCATCCACAGGGTGCGTACCCTCCTTCCTCTACCACCAACCTCTCGGAAGGACTTACGGACCCACATGTTTAACGTGATCGTACTCCGCGTGAACACGGCAGCAGTTTTGTCAGTGGAGGGAATCGAACCCGGGCCTACCGAGTGAAATTCCCGCACGCTAACCACTGGGCTACCGCGCCCTCCGCGACAATCTCCATAACTTTCTTTTTATTCACCCAATTTGGACCAGGACCCAGTGGGGGAGGCATCCACAGAGACCGTACCTTCTTTCCCTGCCACCAACCTCTCGGAAGGAATTATCGACCCATATGTTTAAGGTGATCGTACTCCGCATCAGTGGCGGGAATCGAACCCAGGCCTACCGAGTGCAATTCTCGCGCGCTAACTTCCCGCGCGCTAATTTAAATTTATAACGACCATATGCTAGGCTCTTAATTCCACCATCCTCGTTCCATCGTTCCATCATTTAAAATAGCCATAAAATTAAAATATCCATTTAAAATATCTATAAATTAAAATATCCATAAATTAAAATATCCATTTAAAATAAAAAAATCAACCATATCGTTCCACCAATCCATAAATATAATAATTTCAAATACATCACCACAATTCAAACCACCATAATTCAATCATTTAAATTATTTAAAATATCCATTTAAAAATATCCATTTAAAATATCATATAAATATAATAATTTCGCCCGATGTATACAACACTTATGCTCGTAATTCAGTTAAAACCGAAAGCGCGGTCTCCATGGAGACGGGGAAGAAACTAATGCGGATGGGGGGAAAATGCCGTTGAGGAACTGAGCCGGTAGCCGACAAATTTAAAATCATGGCGTCTTTAAAATTGCCATCCTGAAGGCAATTTTCATTATTTCTGGACCAGATTGGACTTGTAAGAATGCCAGATGTTTGACCTTTCTGAAAATGTAAATTATTAGTCGAAATTATGAGTACTTTTTACGATGCGAGAATTTAAAAACCAAAAATCGTTTTCTTGAGCAAAAAGTGACTTTTGTTTTAAAATCTTTAAAAAATATTAGAAATCGAAATTCAGATTTGAAATTGATATATTTTTACTCGAAATTCTCTGCTCTTTCCGATGGTGTAATTTGTTTTTTTCTACGATGTCTGGATCGTGGAGAAAAAAGGGCAAAAAACGGTCGAAATCGCATAAAACATTAAATAAATAAAAAAATAATTAAAATTTTAAAAATCGGTTTTCACGTGTCCCCTTCCCTCCTCCCCGGGTCTCCGATTGCCAAATTTCGTAGCTCTCCGACGCGCGGTCGCGAAACGTATAGTGTATAAGACAGACACACAGACAGACAGACAGACACACAGACATTGCCTTTTATTATATAGATGAAAAACTTTCCAACTTCAATGCAATTTTATATAAACATCTCTAAAATGCGATACATTCCTCGGTAATATTTTTAAAATTATCACAATACTACATTAATTTATTATATTTGAAAACTTAAAACATCATCGAGAAAAATGAACTTCATTCAAATGACGGCATTGAAATATAAATTGCCTGGTTTAAACATCTCTAAAATGCGATACATTCCTCGGTAACATTTTTAAAATTATCACAATACTACAATAATTTATTATATTTGAAAACTTCATCGAAAACAAATGAACTTCATTCAAATGACGTCATCGAAATATAAATCGCCTCCATATAAAAGCAGAATTTCATTCACAAACATTTTCCCAATCCTTCCATTCAGCACAATACTGTAATAATTTATTTTATTTAAAAACTTAAAACCATGGAGGTATAAGTAATTTAACTCTATGCTTAAAACTTCATCGAAAAAATCGTATGGGTTCTCTGTGTAAAATCAATGAATGTTTCATTCATATCAGCTATATTGCAGACTCCATGAGCTAAATAATTTTCCGTTAAAGAAATGCAGCAATTCTTATACAACTCATTCTACATCTTTCGGTGTTTACATTTTTCATAAGTGAAAATTGGGCTTCGTTGTAGAAATAATCAAAGTTGGATAATCATCTAAACTCAAATATATTGTAATTGCGTTGTGTCAGGATGTAGATGCACAGAATTTAAGCAAAAATAAAGCGGTTTTAGGACGGATACAACACACAATATGAATTAAAAAGAACTTTAAAAATCACGATTTTGACACAAGATGGATGCCATATTTTATTTTGAAGTGGGTCACGTGATCTCTTCATATAATGGTCACGTGATCTCTTCATATTTAATTGTTATTTTAATTTAGTGTAATTATTATTTTAATTTTTATTTAAAAACCACTGAATACATTTTGCTGAAATTTTTTTTTATATATTTTATGGGATAATTTGAATATTTCCTAAAACTTTCGAAGCAATTTGTGAATTTTAAATTCGCTTAAAAAATGTTTGAAAAATTAGGTCCCATAGGGTTCAATGTATTTCATTTTTTCAACCTGGGTTCAATCCAAAACTAATTGGGTGATATTATTCATTTATATTCCCATAGGTCCCACAGACCGTCAGAACAACATACTAAAATTTCATTTTGATAAAGACATTTTTACGGCAGTTATCATGCTAACGGACAGACAGACAGACAGAATGAACAAAGTCATAAACACATTTCAACTATGTTGTAAAGTGTTAAAAATATGCAATAGAAATTCTTCTCGCACATTCGCACTTGACAGATTAGAATTTGCTATGTATGCGGGTTTCAATATGTAGGTTTCAATCTATGGATTTTATTTTCCGGCTATGTTCACGGTAATTTCCTTTTCGCTTATTAAACTTTGAAAACCTGTTTTCTTTCTTATTATATTTAACTTTTGGGTCAATTCCACATAGAAATCTCATTTTTGCCCCAAAATAGATATTCAGATTATTGCCTATTTCAGAGGATTTTAAATTTTTAGATTGTCCATGTGTATTAGTAAAAAAATTTCATATAACAATATCGAGGAATAAAAATGCACTACAAATATAACTGACATCATAAGAAATCGGTACTGTTACATCAGTTACAGAAGCATGTTAGGTTAGTTACAAAATATATTGCAATTTTAGAAAGTATGGTTGATAAATAAAATATAAATAGGTATGCATTTAGTCTATTAATTATTTAGTATTGTTTATAAACAAAAAACACTATTCTAGCTTTAACATTTTGACAGTATTTAACTTTTTACTGAATCAGCAATTACATCTTGTACAATTGAGTTACGTCAGTTACACAATTTTAAATGAAGTTATAGCGGTATATTCGTAACAAGAATTTTTTTTTAAGTTGCTATATGATAGTCATATGCAATAAATATTTTAAAGCATAAAGTTTATTTTATCATTTTTAGTAAATGTTTTCCTAGTATAAAGAAGCCATAAATCTTGTATTGATTATTACGCCAGTTATAGTGGAACAGACCTTTGGTTCAAAGTTCCTCCTGGTTACGAAATCTGGAAAAATCAGGCGTAATTCAATAAAGTTACAGATTTTTAATAGCTCGCTCAGCTCAATTGATTTTCACCGTAAAAAGTACGAACCGTAAAAAGTACGTTTCACCGTAAAAAGTACGTTTTAAAAGTACGAGCCTAGTAAAAAACAATCTGATGTGGGCAACACATGACTTTCCCTGCAGACTTATATCCACGTTCTCTTTAATTTAATTAAATTTAATTCACTTTTATTTCAATTTTCGTTCTCATTTGCTAACTGGACTCATTTACAAAGGTGGCGTAGAGAAAAAACGAAAAAACTAAAATATCTCGAGAACGGATAGTCTTAGTGTAATGGGGTTGGTCTTATTCTTTTCTTCGTTAAACATTACGTATAAAACAAGCATTTAATGGATATATTTGAGCATGCGTAGTTTTTTATTTTAGATTTTGATGATTTTTGCGGGCCATTTTGTAAAAAAAGACAGTGAATCGTATCAACATCTAATTTGAACCAAAGTATCCTACAAGTAACTTATCTACCAAATTTTGTGAAATTTGATCAATTAATATTTTAGCTAGAGTGGATACATGAAATTTTTACGGACCATTCCACAAAAAGAGGCGGATTCTGTTTTTATGAATCCTACCGAAAACTAATCAGCACCAGGGTCTCACCTAAGTGACTCACCTACCAAATTTTATGAAATTCGGTCCATTAATTTTTCAGTTAGAGTGGATACATACATTGCACAGACAGACAGACAGATATACACAGACAGACACACACACAGGCGTCACGTTAAAAATAGTTTTTTCGTATTCTAGAGGTCTCGAAAGGTGTAGATCCGTCGAAAACTCGAGTTGCGATTTTCGGCATGATTCCAATACTGTCCTTATACATTACCATGTATTGCAGGGAAAGTAATAAAGGATTGCTTGATGCATAACCACCTTTATCGAAATAAAGGTGGCTATGCTTCTTGAAGTCAAAGGTATATGGTGACGAATACTGGACAAATGTAAAGACCACACCAAGAATTAAGATATACTTGTGGTATTGACCTCGTTCTGATTTCCATCAAACGCAATATCTCGTCAATTAAGGTAAATGTAGAAGGAATTCAGTATAGAGGAGACATTTTAATAGTGCCTAAAGACAATAAAAATTTTCACGAGCAGTTAATAGAACCTGATATTAAATAGAACTGATCAGCGTTTCCAACTTAGTCATTTATGGCTAGATTTAGCCATTTTCGGGAACGCTTGGAAGAAATGGCTAAATCCTGTGCTGAAATAACAAAGTTTGCAAAGCTACTTATAAAGGTTACATCCATGGAGGCAAGTCTCTTTAATTCCGTGGTTACATCCATAGAACTTGAAAATCTACCCATATTTTGCTATAATTTTAGCCATAAGGTTCATCTAAGTGTTGGCAACACTGGAAATAAATAAATAGAACCTGATATTAAATACAATCTGATCTTAAATAGACTTCCCACCACCAAATCAGAAACAATTTGAAAGTTTTTAGCTAATTGTATAATTTAAATTAAAAACAATATCTAGCATGAAAGGACTTGGTGCTGATGGAATGGTTAGTACGCTTAATTCAGCCCCCGATTCTGCAAGTAATCATCATCTTCATGTAGTGGATATTTCTCAGTTTGAAGATGTAAGTTTTGCGGAAGAAAAGGAGAAACAAAAGTCCAATGCTGCTACTATTTGCAAACCCATTCAAGATTTGAATGTGGGCCCCGGAACTGTAGAACATGAAATTCCCAGAGGTGCTGATGCACCTGAAACGCGTTTGGAGAAAGTAATAGATGAATTATTTGATGGTATGGAAGCTTCTGAATGGAAATTTAATCCTGAAGTGTCGAGTCCTCAGCAAGTGGAACATCTGGTTAAAGTGGAAAATCTGGTCTTTAACACCATAAAGAAGCTGAATAATACTAATGGATCTACAATGAAGAAAATCAAAGAGTAAGTTTTCGTACTCAAAAATAAATTACTCATAGCTTATATAAGCAATAAGAATATACATTGGTATGGGTTTCGATCATACATACTTATCATTTTCGATCTTTTGAACTCAATTGGCTTAAGTTTTGTGTCAAATCGAAGCTAATTTCGCAATTTTCCCCATTCTGTTACTTATATTTTCGTGTTGCAGTACTGTTTTTTTAATTTCGTAGATCGAAATGAAAAAAAAAAAAATGATGCATGCCTATTGTTGGTGTGAGGGACGCTATCATATAGGAGTCAATCAGTGTATTTTGGAGTCAAAATACACAGAAATCTAATTCTGATAAGTCATTTTTTTCCAACTTTAAGAAATAGCTAAAATATTATAAATTTTAAAGCTCTTTTGCTTACTTTTAATAATTTAAAATTTTAAAAGCCTTTGTTTACTTTCTGTAATGTAAATTTTTTTATGAAGAAAAATCGAGAGGGGGGGGGGATATGAGAAATTTTGGGCCTAGAATTTACCTTAGTCACTTTGGCGATATAGGTTGTGTTAGTTTATTTCTTTGAATGTTTGAAACAAGATCAGCGTCTTAGAGTTTTTAGTTTTTTTTACACATTTGTACAAAGAAATAAATTTTACTGAAGTTCTTGCAGTTTGGATGTCGAAGGCGCTTGTTCATCAACGTTATCGTTGTCCTCTTGATTGGGATCTAGTGAAGCGAGCCGAGGTCATTGATATATAAGTTACGTAGTTCAGAACATTGATGATGGACAAGTGCATCTTGAAGACCAATATGTCTGAAACAGTGTCAGACCAATATGTCTGAAACAGTGTCAGACCAGTGGGTTTGAAACAGTGTCAGACCAATATATCTGAAACAGTGCCAGACCAATGTGTCTGAAACAGTGTCAGACCAATATGTCTGAAACAGTGCCAGACCAATGTGTTTGAAACAGTGTCAGACCGATGTGTTTGAACGAAGAAGAACCTCTAGCAGACTTCATTGACAGCCATTGGTTGGTGATCGAGCATGTCTGAAAGCATTTGGACGATATTGGTAGAGGAGCCATAGACGTCCAAGGTTGCGCTGCAGACTTTTTGGCTCGATATTCTCGGGCATGCTCAGCTCTAGGTTTGGAGACCTTGTCTTTAGTACTTTCTGCCTTTACAAAAGCCTTCCGTTTGCTGTACTCTCCCAGGTGTTCAGCAGCATTTTTCTCAAGCATGCTGAAACTCGGAGATGTGTATCGCCATTTTTAGGAACTTTACAATATTTCGGTTTTTCTTGCACTTAAGCTTAAGTAAAGTAATCGATTCTCTATCAAACGAAATAAACCTGATCTCTCTACGAAATTTAGTTCGCGAATGATGTTTTATAATCAGTGCTTTATGCGTGATTGATTTGTTTTTGTTTGCTTCTAACCAAGTTATCATTTTTAATCAAGTGTATTTTCTACCTAGATACATTGTTTCGAATTCCAATGCAAATATAGACCAGATTGGGGATCAGGTGGTTGCGATCATCCGGAATGCGGTCGCTGTTGGCACTCTGATAAAGCCAAGCAAACATACTTACGCCTTGCCTGCAAAGTCAACTCCAGGGCGCAGGAAGACAAGCAAGCCAAGTGTTAGGTATGGGAAACCAAGGAAGCCAAAGGCAAAACAAAGTAACAACTGTGATCTGTTACCACTGTCACCTGATCCGATACCACAGTGACCTGACTGTCACCATGATCTGATATAAAACTAAATTTGTTGCTGATACATATCTAAAACATGTATACTATTTGACATAAAAAAATATTTGTGTTTATTTTGTAAGTTTTATGTATTGTGCCTTCCGGGTTTCTTGTTAATTTGTACGAACCAGTAGTGTGACTAGATAAAAATTAGCTGGAGTGTGGTTTATCTCGACTTTCTGAGACCAGAATCCATTTTTAAGTAACTTGTGATTTTTTTTTTCTCTTTTTGCGAATTTTGCAGGAATAAATGGGAAAAATCCGTATTGTTGGGCCAAAAGATTAATTACAACATCCTACTCTTCACTTTTAAAGGGCTTGAAAAAAATATTTCGATTAATAGAGTTTGATAATATATCCTCTCGAGATGAGAGGGGGGGGGGGGGGGGATAATGACGTCACCACAAAAATTGTATCGCTGCTATTTTTTTTTCTAAATTGATTGAAACTGTTAAATTTCGTGATCATTGATTCAGAAATAACCCTTTCTAAGCATAATAATGTCAAATTGATATTATTTTGTCCTATTATGTTCTTTAATGTTATTTTGTCCTATTAATGTTATTTTATCCTATGCTGCCATGTTAAAAAATATAAAAGTTTGAAGTTTTCGCTCGAATTTTAAAAAATTATATCTAACTTCTAGATATTTTGTTCACAAATCCGAATACAAAGTTTCTTGAAAATTCATTAGTGTTTGCGGTACAGATATCGAACACAGACAAACAGCATACAGACAGACATCGCTCTAAAAATAGTCAAAACGTTTTCAGGAGGTCATAAAACATTGGTATCAAATTAAAAATCCACGAAAATGCGTCTATTAATAGTACATATTCTGCAAAAAATTTCTTTGAAAGATAATTCTTCTATCTTTCCTATGGTTTCAAAATGGAAACGCAGCGATAAGATTTTCGATCGCCAAGGAGCCAATTTGTGCGAAGTTTGCTCAAAATGACGCTTCAACATTTAATAACAAAAAAATGAATTTGAATTTAAAAAAAAAATCGCTCAGAGGTGTCGTTACGCCTGACTAAAGTATCAAGGCACCAAATTTCATAGCTCTGGGTCTTAGATTTTTCGCTACAAAATCAACAAACAAACTGATAGACAAACCAGCACATTCCTTTAATATTATAGAACAACGGGTTTGCGTCAAATTTCTCACTCCTTTCTTAGTGGAAACGGCATATGGGATTCAATGCTCAATCTTTAAAGACCAGAGTATAGGGTATTCAAGACTGACTATTGCAGTAAAACAAGGCGCCCATACATACGTCAAGTCAATCATATTTCGACGAGAAGCGAAGATGCGGTTGTCGAATCCTCTGCTCTCCAAATCTTGTATTGAGCTACTTCTTATTGTTTGCCCAAGATGAAAATGGGACTCCGTCACTTTACAATAAATACAATAAATATTGTTCTAATACAGAGCCACTGTATTAGAACCAAAAATAAAGAAAAGCTTTATTTCTGTTTACCATAGGGGTACGCGATCAAATAATTGTGGGAAACGCCTTCTTCTTGCTTTCATAAAATAATTCCCCTACCGTTACTTTCGAATTGGAATGCTCTTCAAAAGGACCCTATTATTCGAAAGGATCCTATTATACACCTGTCAAAAGGAAAATTGCCCCCTGGAGGCGGTATTGCCTCATTTGGAACCTGTGACTTAAATTGTCATATATCAAGAGCAGTATTTTGGAGCTTATGACATCAGTTGCTTATAACATCAGATACTGCAAACGAAGCTGGATATTGGGCTCATTTTTAATTTATTTACAACAATGGATATTATAGTACCTCCTTTTGTTTTGTGGCTACGTAGATAGTGATAAGGTGTTGATTTTTATTATAGTAATATATCCCATGAATAAACCGTTTTATAAAATTACTTACGGGCAGACTGCCCTCAGGTTTTACTAGTATAGCATAATTATGGCATCTAAATTTCAGCAGGCGTGATAAATAATATTAAACCAGTGTTTAAAATATTTTAACACTGATTTCTCATTTTCTCCTGCTTTAAAAGTATCAAAACAGGCTGCTTAAAAAATAAATAAATAAAATAATAATAATAATAATAATAATAATAATAATGCACTTTGGACAATTTAAATATAAGTAAAAATGTTGAAAACCAATAAATATTAAGGATATTTTCAATTACATTTTAGTTCTTAAATCACTTAAAACAAATATGAATGAAAAGAATTTAATTTGACCTTTTTTTTATTCTCATGAAAAATTCATATTTTATTATATAGTATGCATGGATCAAGAACATATTTCAAAATATAACTTTTCTACAAAATTTGGTAATAAAATTTGAATGGCAGAACTCTATATTATTCTCTGTACTTCTGAAAATGTAGATTATAAAGTAAAAAATAAAAATAACAAAGATCTCATTAAAATTATATTTTGTTAAACGAAACTTTGTTACATGCTAACTATAAAATGTCTGACATTACCACTTTTTGAGATACGATTTTCTAACAGTAATCGATGTATCACAATAGCTATGGCTAAACTAGCTGGTGCACGTTTTATGATTCGTATAGGTTGCGAAATTTCATATTATACTGACACCTCGATTTAACATTATTCCTGGTAAAAACAACAATAAATGCGACAAATACTGGAAGAAAAGGTAAAATTTTGCAACAATGGCGGACAAGCCAAATGTATGCCAAAGTAAATATAATTATTCTCACTGCGCGTCATCACAGAATGGCATCATACAGAACATAGTTGCTGAACCTTTGCGTCTTATATTCTCAGAAAAAGGCCAAAAATTCCCACTTTTTGCAAAAGTTTCCAATGCCGAACAGCGTCGGATATCAGAATACAGTATATCCGAAAAATCGATTATTCGAAATTATGTATTTTTATTAGAGATGGGCGAATGTTCGAATACTAGAAAGTGTTCGAGATTCGCGATATCGAATATTACGTTACTAGAAACGCCACTACTGGAAAAAGAACCGTCTATATCTTTGCTTGAAGGAATGAAGAAGAAGAAAAATCAGGTTCAGGATGTGTTTGAATGTATGTTTTCTTAAATAAAAAATCTGCAGTACGTGAGACGTAAGAAACATTTACAATTATTCAATTATCGTCGTTAAGCTAACATAAAATTAAAAAAAAAAAAAACCCAATGTAAAATAATTAAAATTTAAAATTAAAATTAAAATAATCATTTCAAGATTAATGTGGTTTTATAACCCTTTTAAGATCTTTTTATTGCAGGGCAGTAATAATTAATAATATTTAATAAATGTAGAGAATATTTGATAGAAATATTCGAGGTATTCGAATTTTCGAAATTTACTTATTCACATTCGATATTCAAATTCGAGAAACGTGTGTTTATTATTCGACTTCTCTAATTTTTACAGATGCGTTGAATACTTGAATTCAATAATTATAATATCATAAATACAAAAGAAAAATTTTAGTTCATTTATGCCCGCTGTAATCTTTACGTTCACTGTAATATTTTTGAAAAAATAACAGTCTCCTACAATGGCAAATATCGAGCAATATTATATTAACATTCGATATCTCCAAAAAAAACTTATCAAGGAAACGGTTGAGAAGCTGAGGTCAGTTTCATCATCAAGATAACGCCCCTGCTCACTGTGCTTTGTTGAAATTTTGACGAAAAACGCGATTCCCGTCTCATGCTTTTACGGACTAGATTTAACACTTTTTGCGTTCTTTTATTTTCCGTTCTTTGAATTGCTTCTGAAAATTTGTCTTTGAACAAAAAGGCAGACTTTATGTCATCTCGATTTAGAAAAAAAAAAAATCAATAAAAATCGGTATGATGCACTCGCATTGTTTTAAAAGGAGCTTCTGGTGCTTTATGAGCTCAGAAAATCATTTCTTAAATACTTTGATCATCCCTCATATAGAATGAAATTGAGAATTTCAAAATACAACGCTAAATGTCAGGTTGAATAAATGTTAAATCGAGATTCCACAGTATCTCAGAAGAAGCACTCCAGCGTTTCTTTCCAGTTGCTATTCGTGCGGTTGCGGGGAGGAAGCTACGCTGCGACTGATATACAGCAAGACTTTGGTGCTAGTCGTCTGGATCGGTGTTCTGCAGCCAGATGTAGCCGGTCCTTGTTATGGAGCAGTAGGCATCAAAGTATCGGCCGGGTGATCTGCAGAAAGACCATCTGGGGCATCGGCAGCGGAATCGGACCTGGAACTCCCTTTTGCATACCTCATTCCACCAGCAGGTTCTCTGGAATGAAAAAGAAATCTAACGTGGTCAGCACATGATTTTATATACTGCAATGAATTTACTTCCTTTACAGCTAAAAAATGATGTATAAGATCTACTGCACAATATTTTTAATGTTGAATTGTACATTGGGCGTTTTTTCGGATGACAACATGTAAAACTATTTAAAAGTACCCAATTAACTTATATGTAACATATTTCTAAATTGATAATTATCAATATTGATAGCAACCGTCAAGGACGTATCCAGAAATTTCATTTCAGGGGGTGAGTGGGTCTAAAGTATTGTGAACTTTCAATCCAAAAAAAAAGTTTAAAAAAAAAAAAAAACTAAACTTGACTAAATTGATATTGGATCACAATTGAACGAGGAAACACTAGAGCACAGGCAAGGACGTATCCAGAAATTTCATTTCGAAGGGGAGGGAGAGGGGGTCCGAACCCAACGGACCCCCTCTATGAATACGTCATTGGCAACCGTGATAAGCAATATGAATAATTAATTCATCGAGTTGGCGTCATTTTCGTTAACTTTGGTGTCGTTTTTGTAATTTAACGATATTTTCGTCAGTCTTGGGCAAAAGTATCGCCAAATTAACAATATTTAGATAAATTAAATACTAAGTTCGCCAAATTTATCGCCACGCATTACAGATAAACAGAAAGAAGAGCCTTCCTTGTATATAAATGACTGTTGGCTTCAAAATACAAAACTATTATACAAAGTATCTTCTATCGTGAATGAAACGAACTAAATACCCGAAAATGATTTATCGCATAATAGTATATATGAAAATTGAACCTTTTTCATAATAGTTAATACTTTTTTTAATTTTATGTGGTTTTTTTTTTTTGCAAATTCATTTGAAAAAAAAAATGCAATATCTCTAGAACGGTTCATGCTATCGTTATAAAATTTATGTCAATCGTTTTCTAATTAAAAACTACATAAGAAAAGACTATTTAGGGAACATTATTGAAAGAGGGAGAGAGAGAGAGAGAGAGAGAGAGAGAGAGAGAGAGAGAGAGAGAGAGAGAGAGAGAGAAACATCAATTTCAAAACTTTCGATTCGAGTTGCTTGAACCGTTCTCTTCCGTCGAGAACTCGAATTTGGATTTTCGACCCCGTCACAATACTTTCCCTATACATTATATTATGTATACAGGGTGTCCAAAACGATTGAAACGCGCTTTAATTCTTTACCACTCGAATTTGGATTTTCGACCCCGTCACAATACTTTCCCTATACATTATATTATGTATACAGGGTGTCCAAAAAGATCGAAACGCGCTTTAATTCTTTACCACTCGAATTTGGATTTTCGACCCCGTCACAATACTTTCCCTATACATTATATTAAGTATACAGGGTGTCCAAAAAGATTGAAACGCGCTTTAATTCTTTACCAGTTGGAGATAAGTGGGGAATGTAAATTACAAAAATGTTGAAAGTAAGGTAGGAAATAAGACTACGTTAATGAAATAGTCCTCCCACTCATTTTCAAAAAGTTACACTTTTAAATTTTTATACGACCCCCTTAGACAAGTTTGGTTAATCAGAAAATTTTTATTTTTAATGCAATAAGATCATTAAAAAAACCCGCATATCTGTATCTTTAAAATTGAGCGAGTTATATTTAATTGAACATCGTGAATGGGGACCGTATATCAAATTAAAAATGTAAATTTGTGACATATTACAAAAAAATCTGATGTGGGCAACACATGACTTTCCTTATATAATGTAATGAATTTACTACTTTTACAGTAGAAAAATACGCTTTTCTTATAGTAGATACTAATATCCTTTCCAAGATATTGAATTTTCGACAATTAGTCATAATTTTCATTGATTTAGAGTCATTTTTATCCATTTGGCGAAATTTTCGTTAATTTGGCAACATTTAAAAAAGTCGCCAAGTTGGCGACATTCCGCCAAATTCGTCGCCAAAATCTCACCAAGCGTTATGCACTAAGAATTAAGTTATTCTTACAGCAGATAAATGACTATTGATTACAAAAGGCGTTCAAATACAAAAGTATTACTCAAAGTATATTTTTTCATGAATGGAACGAGCTAGATCCACGAGAATGATATCACCCAATTTATCGCATGGTATTACATATGAAAAGTGAACATGTTTCTTAATAGAAAATATTTTTATTTTTATTTTATATGACTTTTTGATAATTTTTTTGAAAAATGTACAATATCTTAAGAACGGTTCATGTTAGCGTTCTAAAATTTATGTCAACCGTTTTGTAATGAAAAATTACACAAGAAATGTCTATTTGCGTAACTTTATTAGTGGTTTTGATTTTTGACGATTTTTTCAAAATTTCATTCGAAAATATAGGGAGTTCTGAACATTCGATTTCGTATAAAAATAATAGGCTTCCAGTGTTTACGGATTGTGATTTTTGTACCAAATTTGGTTCGAATCGGTCCATTCGTTCGTCAGTTATCGTCTCCACAGACTCACTGACACACACATACTTTCACACACACACACACACAGACATCACTTCAAAAATGTTTGATTCGTGATCAGGGATGCTTGAAACGTGCTCTCCCATCGAAAACTCGAATTCGAATTTTCGACCCCGTCACAATACTTTTCTTATACATTATGCATATAAGGAAAGTAAAAAGATAAAACTGGATGATAATACATAGGATACCCAACCGCGTAGTGAGTACCACTGCTTTATATGATCTCTGTCTGTGTAATGCTTTATTTAGATCATAGGTTCTCAACCTTTTTTTGCCCACCGCCCACTTTGAGAATATTTTTTTCCTAATGCCCCCCAATTTTTTTTACTTGCGAATCTGAAACAGCCATTGCCACGATTATATTTAAACGTGTAATATTATATACTATAGTCGTAAGATAGGATATGGCCCTATCCTATTTCTGAGTTTAAAGAAGACTGTTTCAATGAGAACTATTAAAACGCATACTTAATTATATTGAAAAGTATTTTTATTAACATTCAAGACATTGAATTTATAACTTATCTAATGAGAAGGTTGAATTAGATGCATTTTAAGGAGTTTGTTAATATCAGGCTCGATTTTACTTAAAAACAACCTTAAGTCGCCGCGTTCAGTAACATGGAGCCGATTTCTCTTTTTAGTTACCAACGTTGCTACAGCACTAAATCCACGTTCAGCTAAATAGGAAGATGGGAATGCTATCAGAAATCGTTGAACAGTCGACCATAATCCTGGGTACAGTTGCAAAATCGGCTTCTACAGCCAAAATTCTTGGTAACCATTCTTGAATTTAATTTTTAATTCCTCATTTGTCGTCAGTTCTATTAGTTCTTCTCCTAACTGGGATGATCCTGCTGTGTTGACATTTGAAAAAGGATCCAAAACCCAGTCTGGTATGTCCATGTTTAAAATGTCCTGGAATCGTTCCTTGAAATCACTGTGGAGGTTTTCCAAGTGTTGACAGTAAACAAGCAAGTCGTCGTGCTTGAATGATACTGCTGATAAATTTGGGAAGTTATTGAATTCGCGTCTGCCGATATTTCTTTTGTATAATAGCAGTTTGGACACGAAAGCAGCAACGCTATTTTTTTGTCTTAATCAAGTTTAAGCCGTCGCCTTGAAGTTGGAGATTGACATCATTAAACAATTTATACAGGTCTGTCAAGTACGCAATATCATTCTTTGATGAGATAAGGTTGTCGCGCAATTCCGTGTCTTTGTTTCCTAGGAACTCTATCACAGACCCAAACAGATTGTAAAATCGAGTCAAACAAGTACCTTTTGACAGCCAGCGCACCTCTGTGTGAAGCAGCAATCGGTTGAAATCTTCATCATTGGCAATGCAAAGCTGACTAAATAATCTGTCATTCAACGAGTTACTTCTGATTTTATTAACTGCTCTGATAACATATTGCAGTGATGTATGGAGGCGTTCACTTAAATTTTTCGCAACCAAATGCTGGCGATGAATTACGCAATGCACAGCAAGCACGTCGGGAACTTCATTTTTTAAGCACGCCATGAAGCCTTTGTGACGCCCTGTCATAGCCGGTGCGCCATCCGTAGCAACTGACAAAATATTATTAAAAGGAATTTCCTTTTCGTCACAAAACTTTTCCAGTGTATTAAATATGGTTTCTCCTTTTGTATCTGTTTCCAAATTCGTAGCAAACAATAGTTCTTGACATATTTTCTCATCTTTGATAAATCTCACGTATGACAATAACAATGCTTCATTGGTTGGTAAAGTGGACTCATCCAGCTGAATTGAAAATTGACAAGTCTGCAGATGATTGCACAATGATTCCTCAATGTTTTCAGCCATCTCATCAATTCGTCTTTGCACAGAACTATTGCTCAAAGGAATTTTTCGGATAATATCTGCAGCTGGTTTATGGAGCACAGCGGTTATTACTTCATTTACTGCTGGTAAAATTAAATCTTCCCCAATAGTATGTGGTTTGCATGTTTTAGCAATCAACAATGAGATATTGTACGAAGCTCGAAGTCTGTCATCGTCTTGCTTAGAAGCTGATGAAAAAAGTTTTGATACAGTTGGCTGAATTGCGTACTTCTTTTTCATGTCTTGAAAATAGGTCACATCTTTGTCTTTCTTATCCGGGTGTATTTTATTAAAATGATCTTGAAGCCTAGAAGGCTTGCTTCATCGCTTCATTTGAAAATGTTTTTTGACAAATAAGGCACATTGGCGATGATGGATTTGTGGGCGCCGAAGTAAAGCACGGAGGCAAGGGTGATGCGGGAGCAGAGTGCGGGTTAGAACAAGCACAGATAATACTGTCAATTCTTGCAGGATTGCAAAAATCACGTTATTTAACAAAAACTTGTTATAACTGAATTGCTACAAGCATATTTTTTGCTATTTTTTATTAACATGCTTTTGTTAACTTTACCTGTATTTATATATGAGATATTTCACGTGAAATTGGAAGATTTGAAAATTTTTAATTCAAATCTAAAATTAAAAATTTTTATATCATCCAATTTAATGTAGATCTGAATGTAATGGAATCTTTAAGTTCAATTTTCATCCACTTCCCGAACTACCGAAATATGTGAATTTTCGCACACGTGATAAAAATGGTTAAAATACATACAACAAAAATTAACAAATATTAAAGTTTACTTTAGTTAATACGTGATTAGCGTGTTTTTTTTGTCTTTTTTAAACTATATTTTTTTAATCTGCCCACCGCCCCTCCGTACCATCTCAACGCCCCCTAATTTTCTCTGGGTCTTCTACTGCCCCCCTGAAAGTCTCAAACGCCCACTAGGGGGCGTTATCGCCCACGTTGAGAACCTATGATTTAGATGAATTTGTGATAAAAAATTTTGACACATATTAACGTATTTTAGATCTAAACAATTTCCATCGTCAATTTGTTTACGGTCCCTATTTTCACTGATGAAACAGCCTTTCACGTGGTACGAAAAAGTGGCATAAGTTAGATTTTTTCCTTTATCATTATTCAGTTGATTTTAAAGATACAGATATGCGGGTTTTTTTAATGACCTTGTTGTATTGAAAACAAAAATTTTCTGATTGACCGAATTTGTCTAAGGAGGTCGTATAAAAATTTAAAAAGTGTAACGTTTTGAAAATGAGTGGGAGGACTATTTCATTAACGTAGTCTTATTTCCTACCTTACTTTCAACATTTTTGCAATTTACATTGCCCACTTATCTCCAACAGGTAAAGAATTAAAGCGCGTTTCAATCTTTTTGGGACACCCTGTATAGGGAAAGTAACAAGACACAAAACGCCTACAGCAGAGATCAATAACCTACTGTTCGTGATAATGATGTTATTCTCTAAAGTGTACATTATAGTATCTAAAATGTACATTATAGTATCTAAAATGTACATTATTCTGCACTGATTCTTCTACTGCTCATCAAACTAATTCGTCACATGTGAGGGCTCCAAGGATAAAAAATTTTGAACCCTTTGTCTGGATTAAAAGATGAATTATTGCCTATTGTCCTGCAATGAAGAGAGAATCTGCTATGTTTTATATAAATAGTATTTTAAATAACATTTTAGTTTTAGACCTCAGTGTAGTAACCTGTTCATGACGGCTGTTTAACAGAATTTGTAAGAGTAATTAACATAACAGCGGTGAACTAGAACCACTAAATTGGTAATTTTGAAATTTCACCGTCCTTGGAATTTTTAAAATAATTTCAATTATACTGAAAAGATATAATCTTCTTTTAACCTATCAAATTAATCTAATTCAATGAACTGACCTTGAAGAATTAGTTAATAAATCGAATTAAACTCATTTAGTAAGGAGCATTTGTAATACGCAATTGGAATTTCACTACATCACGTCTTGAATTTCTAGTTCACAAGTTCCTTTCACTTAAAGAGCTAAGTATCAATAACTTTGACTTTTAATTTTAAATTTTCAAACGCAATTGGGAAAATTGTTTAATAATGAAAATCTGTTAATTAATGTATCATTCATTATAAGATGACGCTATTCTTTAAATCTCTTTTAGATAATTATCCAACAATGAAAAATACATCAATGAAATACATCAATGAAAAATACTTCATATATAGTCATAAACTATCCAATTTGAGCGTTGATACAGGAAACTGAATTTTCCTGAAAATGTCCCCACATGGAAATCAAACTGTACTGTTAGTATTCTTTACCTTATTTTGAACATTTTTATTTTTTCGTACTATTTAATAAAAGATTGAAAAAGTATTGCTTTCCACGAAAATTTCCGATTTCGAGATTTTAATGTTAACACATATTTTAGGATTTTCTGATTACGTTTTGACTATTTTTGGAGTGATGTCCGTCTGTCTGTGGTCAATTTCTTGTGCACACAATAACTGCCACAAATATAAATAGATTTTTACGAAACTTTATATCCGGCTTTGTCATAGAAAAATTTTGAACTATATATATATATATATATATATTTTAATTTGAGTCTTTTTTTTTAATTATTCGAAATTTTGTATTTCCTTAACATGACATCATATGATAAAATTTGACATAATTATGCATAAAAGGGATTATTTATGGCTCAGTCTCAGTAATTGTAGTGAAAAATTGCCCCGATGCAAATTTTGTATTCTTGACGTGTCTTTTTCTAGGTTACCCCCACCCCCCACCCCCGAGGGGATACGGATACATTGTCAAACTTGGTACCAATCAAGAAGAAATTTTTTCAAGCTCTTTAAAATAAAGGATAACATGCTATAATTTTGATCATTGAACTAACAATATACCGGGTGGTCAGAATTAAAACACCCCTACTCTGAGCTCTCTATACATCGAACTACTCAGTGTAAAGGCTCCAAAATTGTTGAACCTACTATTCAAGACATGGGGAAAGGGATTACGCGAAAAAAAAAAATTAGTTCAAGAAACACCGATAGGTGGCGCTGTACAAAATAAAATATGCTGAAAAGACACAAAATAATCACAAAACAAACACATGCGATATGGAATTTTTCCTTTTCAATTTCGTTTGCTGATATGAAAAAAAAAGAAGATAAAAAAGTGAAGAAACTTAAACTGTCATTGTAACTGGAATTTCGCACTGTAAGCACAAAAATTTGCATAAACCCTTGGTTTGCAGCTACTATGTTCTGGGCATAAAAGGGGATAAAACTGGGAAATTTTCATTTTTATCAGCGATGGCTGTCACACTGCCAGAACGCGCTTTGCTTGTGAAGCTGTTTTATGAAAACGAAGGACATGCTGCAGCTGCACTTCTAGAGTTTCGTCGACTTAATTTGCGCAAAGGACCATTACTTCCACAAGCTCTCAGGAGAATGATCGCTCGATTCGAGAAAACTGGACATCTTGGAGTTCAGCCGGGTCGAGGACGACTGGTTCAGATGTCGTTGACGATGGTGCCACCGCTATTGTTGAACAATCAATGGATAACGTTATACACAGCGTTCCCTGCATCGATAAGGTCCTTGTGATATGAATGTTTGGTACGTTCGAATAAAATGTGTTACAAATGTGTATTTTGTGTCTTCAGCATATTTTCTGTTGTACAGCGCCACCTATCGGTGTTTCTGGAACTAATTTTTTTTTCGCGTGATCCCTTTCCCCATGTCTTGAATAGTATGTTCAACAATTTTGGAGCCTTTACACCGAGTAGTTCGATCTATACAGAGCTCAGAGTAGGGGGTGTTTTAATTCTGACCACCCGGTAGATTTTTGAAATTTTTTTTCTTGAAAATTTTACAACCCCGCCCCCCCCCCCCTCCCAAAAAAATCCCAGCCTATTTAATAATATATTCTAGTATGAGACGGTCGAGTTGAGTCACGCTCTAGTTATTCCATATTGGATACACATACGAAATGTTTTCTTATGCTTTTCTACAAACTCTTTTGTTGCACTCGGTAGGCCCGGGTTCGATTCCAGCCACTGCCAAAACTGCCGCCGTGTTCATGCGGAGTACGATCACGTTAAACATGTGGGTCCGAAAGTCCTTCCGAGAGGTTGGTGGTAGGGGAAGGAGGGTACGGTCCCTGTGGATGCTTCCCCCACTGGGTTCCGGTCTAAATTGGGTGGCACTTCCCGACTGTCCAAGAAGTTACCTTACACCATTCTGGTAGGTCGGACGGTCTGGGTTTCAACAACAACAACACATACGTATTTTCGATGACAATATAATATTTCTTCAAATATGAGTTGATCTATCCTCCCCCGGGTTCTAACCATCCCTCTGCATTCATACCCAGAATGACGCGAAAAAATCCTATTGTTGTAAGATAGTTGAAAGGAAAGAGTTCAATATTAAGCTTCGCCTACGTATATGTAATAATCCCATTTTTGTAAAATAGTTAAAATATAAGAGTTCAATATGCAGTTTCATTTCTATACATATATAAAAGAGAAAACTTTAACACATGATACTGCTCATGGCGTGTTATGAATTGATATTTCTATATATAAAGAACATCTATAAATTTATTATAAGAATTGTTTAGTTGGATATCTGATGAAAAATTGATTACAAAATCGCAGAAAACAAAGAAGTATAAAATAAAATATTATACAAATACTTTTTAAGATACGCGTTGTTAGTAAAATGCACTAAAATTAAAAAATAAAATGTTTTTTAGCTATCATATTTCAGAAAAAATATGACTGCGTACATTGCAGGCGTCCCCGTGCTAGAATTCTTGAAAATGCAACTTTTTGGCAGGCATTCATCGCCTTCTGTATACGTGTTTGGTTCGTTCCTGGTGCCAATTATTATTCATTAGACAATTTTTCAATTGACCATCTTCGTTTATCTTGATTCATTATCGAGTCCATTATCCTAACTTTCTTAACTCTGCGCTAGGGGCGCTGCAATTACTTTTATGCGATCGAGCATAGTTACTTTATTTTAGACAGACCTAATGTGTACAGTCATGGATTTTTCCATACAAAGTTATTGGGGGTACATAAGAGATTTTCTAGGAACTATGCATGTTAAATTTATAAAGCTATTACGAGGCTAACTCTTATCAGAGAAAAAGAGGAGGCATACTAATTAGGCAAGAGTAAAGTGCGAAGGGATATTCCAAAGCAAAATAATACCTTTCATTAAGTACTTTCTGCCAATTCTCATCGGATCCTGTGAAGGTGTCGGAATGAATACGCAGGCATTTTATATATATGTATATATATATATATATATATATATATATAAACAGTAAGCTTATTCTTAAACTTTAGAAATCATAAAATTAAACTCCATTAACGTAAATTACACATAATAAATCAGCATGCACATGGTCCACCTTTTCTACCATCGTCTGCATCCACACACGCCACGTTCTACGTCGTACGAACTCGTATCATCTCGAACCGTATCGTTTTCTCTCGTGCTTCGCATTTCGCCTTATTATAACCCGGTTGCCAGCTCCACCTGCTGATCGCAATCTTCGCGGCCGTTATTTAAATTTAGACTCTTCTTTTCCCGGGAAATACACTGCTTGAAAAACAAGAAGTCGGAAATAGAAATTGTTAATCCTTACAATCCTACAAAAAATAAAATCCCCAAATAGAGCCCAATGCTTTTATAGTCCAAGTCCAAATGGTAAATATTTGAAACATGAACATCGGCTATAGTAGTGCTAATTTCATTAGTGGCACTTAAATAAGTATATCAATAACAGTAGCCTGCAATGATTTTACAGCAAAGTAAAAAACAATTAACGTACATAGTTTGATGCGCTGAATTCGAAAATGACAATTAATTTTGCACATCAGATATAGTTTTTGTGCAATTTAAGTTTACACGAATTTTTGAATTTTGACATATAGTGCTTGTAGAAAGAGTTCTCCTCTCGCCAATTTTTATTGAAATTTTATAAATGGAACATAGAATTTATTAAATGGATTTAGCTAATGTATATATTTTGTACAAACAATTTTCTCCGTGAGGCTAATGTAACACTTCACTCAATAAGTCTCCGGTCTGACGCATATATGGCAACACTGTTGACAGGCCCACATGATTTCCGAATAGTACCAACCTTTAAACGATACGTGTCAAAATTTCATGACATTCTGACAATTAGTTTACAGGTTACAGTGGTTTTAGTGACCCCAGTTTTGTAATTTTCAAAACAATGGATAAAAAAGAATTTCGTGTGTTGATTAAACATTGTTTTCTGATGGGGAAAAAAACTGTTGAAGCCAAACAGTGGCTTGATAAGCGTTATGGAGACTCTGCACCAGGGAAATCAACTATTATTGACTAGTATGCTGAATTTAAACGCGGTCGTGCAAACATCGATGATGCTGAACGCTCTGGACGCCCAAAATCGACAGTTGTTCTGGAAAACATAAAAAAACAGTCCACAAAATAGTTTTGAAAGACCGTAAAGTGAAGTTGGGTGAGATAGCTGGCACCTTAAAGATATCAGGAGGTAGTGTGTTTACAATTTTACACGAAAATTTGAGCATGCTGAAGTTGCTTTCGAAGTAGGTGCCGCGTTTGCTCACACCGGACCGAAAACAACAAGACATGCCCCGTGTAACAAGTCGATGAAAACGATGGTTAAATTATAGGATTTACGCTTTGAATTGCTTCCTCACCCACCGTACTCTCCAGATCTGCCCCCCAGCGACTACTGACTTTTTGCAGACATCAAAACGTTGCTCCAGGGAAAGGAATTTGGCTCAAATGAAGAAGTGATGGCCGAAATTGAGGCCTATTTTGAGAGCAAAGACAAATCGTTCTACAAAACAGGCATCGAAAAGTTAGAGGAACGTTGGAATGAATGTATCACTCTTGAAGGAGAGTATGTTGATGAATAAAGTCAAATTCCTAAAAAAAAAAAATTGTTTTTCTGAGTTAGACCGGAGACTTATTGAGTGATGTAGTAAATATGAGAAAATAATAAGGTAAGGAGATATTCACCTCACTGAAGTATGCTTCGATGGAGTTATCGGAATACGCTCTCTTGGCTTTACCGTCTTCACATTCTGCACTGATGACGAAGCAGAGGAGGCTTAGAAGAAGTGTCCAAGCTATGCTCCTTAGGTCTACTTCTGGACAATAGGAAAAACTACATTATTATAGAGGATAATTTATCGATAAACATTCTATTACAAATGCAAAGGGAAAAAATGTAATACATTTGTATGAATATGAGTGATTAAAATGAAGAGCATTTTTAAGTAAATCGGCATAAAAAAATTTGAAATGTTAGATTGTTAGATTTCATTTCACTTTCTATTATACATTTATATCCCATAGTACATATTTAGTTCTATTTGTATCACAATTTTTATAAAATTGAAAGAAAAAAAAACCGTGTTATATTTCTCAGATTTAACCATGGAATTAGAAAAGGAACTAGATGGCTACAACGTTGATAAAAGGTAACAACGCTGTTAGACGATTTTGGAACACTGAATGTACAATTATTCTTCACTGAAATTCCCAATTGAATTAAGAATCCATGTTTATACTTTGTTTACTTTCAATTTCTGCGTATTTTGAAACCCAAAACACATCTTATTGAAATGGTATTTAAACTGAAATAGATACGACTTCATTAAAATTCAAAATTTACAACAAAATAACAATGCTTGGACAAATATCACTCAGTTTCCATCCGCAATTTCTCGGCTGTTTCGGAGGTTACGGTTTTGAGTAGCACGTAGAACAAAACAATATCCATCCAGTTTCTTTTTCTAAATCCATGGATCACGAGCGATAGAGAGCATTTTACCTTTCACGCCATGGCTTTAACACCACAGTTGTTTTCTAAAAATATATCGTATAAATTCTTTCAAAGTTTCTTTTGCCATGTTTGCAAAAACCTAAATACATTTGGATTATATAAATTGTGGCTGTTTATTATCGCAGACAGCCATGTTGTGTTAATATTAACTATTTGATACCATGGGCGCTCATAGGGGAGGGCAAGGGGGAGCACTTGCCAACCCCCTGGACGTTCAAAGTCACAAAGGTATGAATAAAACTTGTCAATGTTGTACGTCTTATCCTTTAATTCCTCATCCCTCTGGAAAAAAGTTCCATGGCCGCCCATGTTTGATACCATTAACATCCATAACGTAATTCGAATTGTTAATTCTCTACAAAAATGTTTTCTTGAAACATATTTGTAATTTCTCTGATTTGTGCTTGCAACCCCCCTGAAAAAGAGCCTGCCATATTTGCTACTCCGTCAGTAGCAATACCTCTGCATGACTTGATATCCAGAGAAAAACGAATGAGAACATCCCTTAAAATTTCGAGTAAGACTTTAGCTGTAGTAGATTCAGTTTTATAGAAACCAAAAAGTAATTCATTAATTTGAAAATCCTCAACACTGACAAATCGAAAACAGGTTGAAACTTGCTCGTATTGACATGTCTCGCTAGTTTCATCCATAATTATCGAATAGTATAGGGAGTCTTTTAGAAACTTGATCAAATTTTGTAAAACTTCGTTAGCCATAATAGAACCTAGTTCATTTGTTATGTCGTCCGAAAGCCATCTGTACTTTGCACGTTGAAGCCAAGATGACAAATCGGAGTTATCTTCAGCAATTAACTCTAACAATCCATGTTAATTAGAATTTTCACCGGTGTGATCGCGGATTGCTAATCCCTGAAACATGACATAACGCAGTGAAGATAACATTTTTAAGGAAGCTAGCTACTCTTGCAGATTTCATATCTCTCTCTTTACTTTTAGACATCAAAGATTGCAGGTTCAAACCTTTATCCATTGCATTTTTCCTAGTACAGCAGGACATATGAAAATTTGATTTTTCACGAGAAGCGAATCTTTGTAAGGCTTTGTTCCAAGAAGAAAACCCGACTTCCATGAATGCTTTTATCGCATCTTCATCTTGTTTTTTTTTTTCCGCAAAAAATCCATTGGAAGAAATTATTTCCTTACACACAGAACAAAACACACACCCGGCCACGCATATTGCTACCGTAAACCCTAAGGTTGGTCGTGTGGTCTGGGTCTTCAACAGAACAAAACACATTATCACACTTCTTGTCGTGTGAGATCCACTTATATTTGTCTTTCCACTGTGTTTGAAAAGAATGCCGACCAACACCAGTTTTGTTTGTTTCTAATTCTTTAGATATAGTAGTTGAATCCGAGTCACCTGAAGCACTATCTGCTGATGACGTCACAGCCAAATCACTCTTTTCCATTGACGAGCGAACAATAAATTTATCCATTATAATAATAAAACGAGTAGAGGAAACAAAGAATTAAACTAACACTTTTCCGTGTATTTAAATGCATATGTGTATTTAAACGTATTTTTCTTTTGTTCTTCTCTTATTTTATTTTACTTCTCATTTGTTTTTGAGTGGGTGCTGAGCACCCTGACAAAAATTCTAGAGGGTGCTCGAGCACCGGAGCACCCCGGAGTCGGCGTCCCTGGTTCTACCCCTACGTTATTTAGGCCCTACTCCCATATATGGTTTACTGTCATTATGGTTTCGGGTGTTATGTTTCGTGTGCATTTCCATTTTTTCCATGTAGTTACTTGTAGGGCGTCAAAATTATCACCAATATCAATAAAGAATAATAACTGAATTATAGTTAAGGAAATTGCTCATAGACGGCAGCACTAAAACTATGGAATTTAGAAAAATGTGAAATAGTGATATTCTATCTCGCTAGATGTCGCCACTAAGACTAGAATAATAGAGGCTGAAAGACTCTCAAAAATAACGTGTGTCAAAGATTATTGCAATTTCAAAATGCTTCACTCTAAGTTCTGGCGCGAATTATTTTGAACTTTCTCAAAAAGCTGTTTTTGTTTCTTGTACTTAGCAGGAGTTTTCTTTTTTTTTTTTAATATCATGAAGTAGTGCTGTTTATTTGTGTGATTTCAATACGTTTTATAGAAATATGTATTAACATGATTATGTAAGAATAATTGAAATTCTAAATCAAAATAATTTTCAAGTTTCAAAAAATAACCTCCCACCGGAACACGCAAAAGGAGCCATCATTGAATAAAATCTATTCAATAGTTTAGGCTGTACTGTAGTCAACACGTTTACTTTTTTTTTTCTTGAATTTTAGAATTTCTAAATCCAATTTATCAAGTTAAAAAAGTATATTTTCCCACCAAAACAAACAGAATGGGTCAACCTCCAATAAAACCATTAAATTCAATAATTAAGGCTTTAGGTCCGTCAACACTGAAAACAAAAATATGGATATCTGTGATGAATCGCCGTTTGAGCGATAAAAAACAATTTGTGACTCTCACTTTCTCGCCAACCTCCTGCAACCCTTCATCTTCAAAACAGAACTCTTTCCTCTCACAGACTCTGACGTTAATAGTCAAACTCTTCCAAGAACTGAATGTAAATAATATCATCAGTACATAATACTGTAAATTAATTATGTATAATTAAAATATAATTTAAATTATTACAGTAGTAGTCACCGTGCGGAAAATCCTGTGTTGGTTCATTATCAAATTATATAGCTCAAGGATCCAGAGGCGCTACCAACAAAAGATGTTATAAAGGTAAGTGACTTTTATTTCACTACCTTACCACTTATCTTTATAAATTTAAATAAGAAAAATCTGATGTGAGCAGCACATGACTTTCCCAGCAGACTTATATTAACGTTCTCTTTATTTTAATTAAATTTATTTCACTTTTAATTCAATTTTCGTTCTCATTCAGTAACCAGGCTTATTTTCAAAGGTGGCGTAGGGAAAGTACGATAAACTAAAATATCTCGAGAACGGCTAGTCCTAGTGTAATGGGGTTGATCTTATTCTTTTCGTCGTTAAAAATTACGTATTAAACGAGCATTTAATGGACATATTTGAGTATACCTAGTTCTTTAGTTTAGATTTTGACGATTTTTGCGGGCCATTTTGCAAAAAAAGGAAGATTATTTTTTTCCAAATCGTACCAAAATCTAATCAGCACCAGGGTAACCCACAAGTGACTCATCTACCAAATTTTGTGAAATTCGGTACAGTAGTTTTTTAGTTAGAGTGGATACAAGCTTTTGCGGGCCATTTCGCAAAAAAGGTGGGTTCTTTTATTCGAAATCGTACCCAAAATTGATCAGCACCAGGCTCACTCACAAGTGACTTACCTACCAAATTTTGTGAAATTCGGTCCATTAGTTTTTTAGTTAGAGTGGATACAAAATCTGCACAGACACACACACAGACGTCACGCTAAAAATGGTTTTTTCGTATTCTAGAGGTCTTGAAACGTGTAGATCCGTCGAAAACTCGAGTTGCGATTTTCGACATGATTCCAATACTTTCCCTATACATTACCATGTATTGAATGGAAAGTAAAAAAACCAACAAAATAGTGAGGAACTAACTGTGTTACTCGTAATAGATTTACGTGGAATGTCACAACTTTCGCATTTTTCGGGAAAATGGGAAAAGATGAATGTGTACTATGTGTGTGCGATGATGGTACAAAGTAAACCTTTGAAAAGATTTCGATTTTTTTTTCTTGAAATATTTTTGATTTAAAAAAAAAAAATTAGTCGTACCACATCATCATCAAAAATCCAACTGAACGATGACGAGCTCATACCTTCTGTAGAAAGTGCTAGAAAAAGCATATAACTCGAAAGTTTTTAGCCAACCTACAAAATAAGTTTCTGGAAAACGCCTAAAGTTGTTACGTTGGCGATATTTTACCAAATTCGTCTTTAAGGTTGTCAAATTTGTTGCCAAGATCAAGCGACTTTGACATTTGAATTATAACAATGGTTTATAACAATGACAATGGTCGTGAAAGTGATATCATATTAGTAACAATATGATGTCACTTTTATTATATACATTACCCGACATAGAAAATGTAACGCCATGAAGCTTTGGCCGTCTAATTATGCAAATTGCGAGACAAACACAGCTGGCCGGTGTATGCAAATGATCTGAAATGCAAGTAGGTCACGTGATTAGAGCGCGGGATAAAAAGGATGGAAATGACAGATAAGTCAACAGTTGTTATTGTCTGTCACCTACGGAAATTAATTTTCCGAGTTGTTTTTCGTTTCAGAAGACACGTGTTGTTGAAGAGATGACTGGCCGACGACGTCAAAGTCCTTTTCAGCATCTGGACGATCGTGCAAGGGGATTCATTTTAGGCCTACGTACGGCTGTGTGGTCGTACCGACGTATCGCCGCTGAAGCACGCTTAGATGCATCCACTGTGCTGAAGATTTGGAAAAGATGAATTGAAGAAAAGCATATAAATCGTCGCAGTGGTAATGGTCCATTCAGACGTACGTCACCACGCCTTAACGTATGTCACCACGCCTTGACGTACGTCACTACGCCTTGACGTACGTCACCACACCTTGATGTACGTCACCACGTCTTGACATACGTCACCACGCCTTGACGTACGTTACCACGCCTTGACGTATGTCACCACACATTCGAAGGCATGCGGTGGCAGCCCCGCAAACAACAACTAGACTGTCGACACGTAATTTTCAGGGTACATTGAATGTTCCAATATCAACAAGAATAGTTTCTTGATGATTGGCCGAAAACGACTTGAACCCAAACTGTCCTTCACAATGACTGCCATTGACTGCCAAGACACCGACGTGAGAGATTGCAATGGTGTCGGGCCTGAGCCTCTTGGACGACTGAATGGGACAGGGGTTCAGTGACGAATCTCGGTTCTGTTTGTCGAATGACAGTTGTCGTGTGAGAGTCTGGAGGCAACGTGGAAACAGATCCAATCCTGCTACGACTGTTGAATGCCATACTGCTCGACAACGCTGCATCATGGTTTGGGGCGGCATAAGCTTCGATATCCGGTCACCTCTGGTTCGTATCAGAAGCACAATGACGGCACAAAGATATGTGGAGGAGGTGCTGCGGCCGGTTGCACTGCCCTACCTTCAACGGTTGCAAAATACTGCTTCTCAGCAAGATAACGCGCGACTGCACAAGTCAACCATCAGCAAACAAACTTTGCAAGGTATCCAGATGCTTCCCTGACCTCCAGTGTCTCCAGATCTCTCACCCATCCAGCATGTATGGGACCTGATTGCCCCGCCTCAGAGGGCTACCTGTGGAGGATGGTTGAAGGCATGATCAGCCATCCCTCAGGAAACTATCCACACGCTCATTGCATCCGTTCCTCGAAGGGTTGCTGCCTGTATCCCTGCAAGAGGTGGTCCTACTGACGACCGATCATCCTGTCTAGGCCATTACTGTATTGCATTATCCTTCTGGAATTAACATCACTTATTTATACATGCCATTTCTGTCTGTGCACGTGGGCGATTCCACTGTCACGTGCGGGACATTCAGACTACATTTTCAACTATATTTTCTTGTAGACCTTTTTTGTAAGAATGAAGTTTTAGAATTTGTTATGGTTTGATGAAAGTACTTCAGCTGGGGAATTTTATAAGCATAAAAAATTTTTCGTAAACTTTTCAAATCCCAAGTTTTTTAATTAAGCCTAACTATCACGCGTAGGACATACCATTTGACAGGACTTTCTATTATATCTCCTAACAAAAATTTCTCCGAATCTTCTGTAGTCACGTGACTTCAGCCTTTTTTTATATATCTCCTAGGTTCATATTAATTATTCATAAATGTTTATAGGTGGTAAGGTAAGCATATACCCAGGTAATTTTTTTTTAAATAAATGTCACGTGTGGGGCAACTCCGTCACGTGCGGGACATTGTGTGATTTGATTTGTCACTTAATAAAAATGCAATTGCTTTATTAATTCCGAGAAGTTTATTTTAATGTGAAAGTACTAAACTATTATAATATGAATATGAATATTAATTATTTATTATTAATAATATATTAATAGTAAAAATATATATAAAAAGAGAAACACAATTTGAAACAAAAATTAAAGCAAAACTTTTATATACCAAACAGAAATATAAAGTATTTAAATCATAGTATTCTCTTTGTAATGTTAGATTACAGTTTTACAGGTCAACAAATTTGTAAGAGCCTCTACTATTAGCAACAACTGGTGCTGAAATAACCTTCATTATCTCTTTACATTTGTAAGGAATTTCGTCATGATGTTTTGGCCACTTGAAGTAGCCCCTGACTTTTTACTCTTCCATCACGTTTACTACAAATGTACCATTTTCTTCTCTTTTGGTAATTTTCCCTGGATAGAGTTTGTCTTCACAATTTACATTCATTTTCCACATGTCAGGTCTTCACCAGAAATCAAACATGGTTGAATTGCTGTTTCCAAAGGTGATATTTTCAGTTGAAAGAGAATGGGTTCGAGAGTCGATGACGCCCTTTCCGTTTGATTGAATTACATGGAAACGTAATATACCAGTAATTGGAATTACACTGTTCCAAGGGTTCTTCTTTCGTATTTTCTCCTCTATGTGATCATTTCCAATGTAGAAGATCCTTGTACTGTGTGTAAGTTGGCTTGCTAAGTTAGTAAAATCTTTAGCGACTGGACAGTGCGTATCTCACCTTGGCTCATCATCTTTTGACGTACAAGTCTTTTTATATTACCTCCCACTCCATCCACCACCCCTTTACCGTGAGAAGTAGCAAAGTACATGAAATTTGCTCCTGTGTACTTTTCCGACAACGTGTATAGAAGTTTGGCCATGTATTTGTTTTTAAATTCGGAGGATGGCCCATCACTCCAAATGACCTCTTCTTTTGGTTGCATTTTATCCGATTGAAAAATTTCTTCATAAAGAAATTCTATGAAAACAGAAATAGTGTCTTTATCTTTATTTGATGCATCTGAACATATGAGGTAAGTCTGACACTTGCCTTTATAAAAAGTTGCAGCCGTGAATAGAAGTACACTTGCTCGTGACCATAGTGCACTTTGTACTTCGTTCTGATATCCACATGCGAATGCTATTGCAAAGTTTGTTTGCAAAATTGATTTCGTATTTCAATATCTGAACTTTGGGACTATTTCGCAATAATACCTACTTAGGTCTAAGTGTAAAGTTGCAATTTAATGGATACTTTTGGCTTTTAAAAAATTAGAAATATATATACTTATCAACCGGTATTTTATCCTAAGAGGACGGTGGACGTTGAAATGAGCAAAAATCGACTAAAAAAGTTTTTTTTTTTTAATAAATAACATTGTTTTACACATTTAACCTTTTGCTTACGGGTGGGACAGCGTTCATCCCAAACGAAGGACCTCTCGAAAAGTCAGGTATTTGATATACCCTATCCCAAACTGTTCGACCTCCCTTTGCAGACATTGGCGTCCATGGAAATCGCCGGCAGAAGCATTGCACCTGCTGCAGTAGGTGCAATGCTTAGGTTAAATGCATTTAAGGTTAAATGCATTTAAGGCTAAATGCATTTTTTTCGGTTAAATGCATTTTTTTCGAAACGGAATTTTCAAAGATTTTACATTTTTAAAATGCTCCATGCGTCTTAATTTTTGTTTGAGATGTATGAAATTTGGTAAGAAGATACCTTTCATACTTATTAATGAAACTGGGTATGCATTTTATAATTGAACTTTATTAAGGTAATTAAAAGTGAATAATAACTTAATTAAATGATGAAAATTAAGTTTTAATGCAGAAAAATATTTTTAAAAAATTAACTTTCTAAGGGATTTTAAAATGAATACCCAAATTTGTTCATAATGTGTTTTTGAGTGATCATAATGGAAAATGAATCAAAAATGTGAACAAATGGCACGCAAGGAACATTTTTAAATTTTAGTTAAAAAAAATTAAATTAAAAAAAAATACAAAATTATAACAAAATTGAAAAAAATTGAATGGTATTTTATATAGTAATGTTAAGAAGAATATTTATGCAAATTTTCATGTTTCTAAGTCAATAAATAAGTAAAAAATATTTCAACGTCCACCGTCCCCTTAAATCATTTTCTAGTTATAACAATAATATTCTTTACTTGAAAACACTTATGTTTGAAATGTCCCACACGTGGCGTCACGTGTGAGACAGAATAAAATGAGCTGTAATAAATTTCAGAAATGAAATTGGTATTTTCTATTTTAAGGAAAGTTTATACATATTTAGGTCATTTATAAATTTGCATGGCTACAAGCTAAACTACTTGGTTCAATACTAATTACAAAAAATACTATAATTTCTGTCACGTGTGGGACATACATTTGCATTAACTTGAATTTTTAAATATACACAGTTTAAATTGAAGTTAACCTTTTGAAACAATGCATTTAATAGAGAATATACTTGCATATTATACTGAAACAGCAAAAGTGTTTTTAGGTATAGCAGAAAATAAAGTGGAAGCTCATAAAGTCAACACTTTTTCAACTACATGAGATTCAGTTAATGGTGGTCATCTTAGAATCAGTGTTGTCACTTGTAAAAAGCAAAGCACTGGGAAAATATTCTTAGAAATATATTATTTAGACCCTTAAAAATGAACTAGGTAGCTTGGATCTCTCCTCCAAAAATATTTTTTTATTCTTGAAGATGTCCTGTTTTCCGCGGAATGCCCCGTGTACTTTATCATCACACTCCATCCGCTCTTTCATGGTGTTGCATTTTCTGTGTCGGATACTGTACGCCAGTTTCACTCCTGTCCTATTTCTTTCGTGATTTACTCCGTACCCCCAGCTTTAAGATGTTTTACATTTAAAAAAGGACAAATCGACAATCGTTAAAAAATGCCATTTCAAATGTCCCTTTTCTTCAGGTGCTACCACACCAATTGTATTTGTTTTCCCCTAGCTTTGTGACCGTTTTGCAAAGAAAAAGGAATAATATATTTAGCTTTCTTGGGGACTGAGCTACAGACCTCTGAAAATCAGAGTGTGTTATGTCAAGTATAATATATACTGTCCAGCTCCGGATGTGGATATGACTATTTGGCGGGGAGGAACGTTGTTGTTGTTGAGACCCAGACCGTCCGACCTACCAGAAAGGGGAGGAACGTTGTTGTATTTCTAAAAGCATATTGAGATTGCTTTACTAATAAAGAAAAAAATCGGAAAAGTCAGTCGGTTTTTTTTTCTTTTTTTAGAAAGCGCAATGATTTCCGAGCCAATAAACCCATTCGAGCCAATAATTTCGAGTCAAGCACAAACATTCTTCTGATAGTGTAAGATTCACCGGCGGTACAGTGTCTAGAACTGTCCCTTCTAGCCACTGTACCGGCGGCCAAACGGATGTCTCTCTGACTTTCAGATTCATAGGAGTCGGGTTTGACTTCCGGTTACGTGTGTAGAGCTCTGTGTATGTATATATGCCAGTAACAATTCGAAACCTACTTTAAACTTTAGTTCCCGGTTAATGTAGTCCTGGTGTGTCGGAAAAGAACAATGGTATAAAGCTCTTTGTATGCATGCATGCCAGTAATAGTTCGATTCAAGCAAATTTTAGAAAAGAACAATGGAGTGCTAGATTTATCCAACCCAATTAAATCTAATTAGGCCAATGAGTGTTACGTATATTTAGAGTAAATTGACCATGCCCCATCGAATAAAAAGGATTGCAGCGCCCGCTAGCAGAGAATTAACAAGAAAGATCAATCATGCTTAAAGCATTGATTATGAAACACTTTCCAACTTCAATGCAATTTTATTTAAAAAAGTCTAAAATGCAATACATTCCTCGATAATATTTTAAAACTTATCACAAAACTACATTAATTTATTATATTGGAAAACTTAAACCTTCATCGAAAAAGATGAACTTCATTCAAATGACGGCATTGAAATATAAATTGCCTGGTTTAAACATCTCTAAAATGTGATACATTCCTCGGTAATAATTTTAGAATTATCATAATACTAAGATAATTTATCATATTTGAAAACTTCATCGAAAACAACTGAAATTCATTCAAATGACGTCATAGAAAAAATAACACGCCTGGCTCTCTCTATAAAAGCAGCATTTCATTCATAAATAATTTCCCATTCATGTCATTCATCACAATACTATAATAATTTATTTTATTTAAAAATTAAGACCATGGAGCTACAAGTAATTAAACTCTATGCGTAAAACTTCATCGAAAAAAATCGTCCTTCTCTTTGTAAAATCAATGAATATTTCATGCATATCAGCTATGCAGACTCCATGAACTAAATGATTTTGTGTTAAAGAAATATAGCAATTCTAATACAACTCATTCTAAATATTTTGCTGTTTACATTTTACATAGGTGAAAAATAGGCTTCGTTGTAGAAATAATCAAATTTGGATGAGCAATTAAACTCAAATTTATTGTAATTGCGTTGTTTCAGTATGTAAATGCACAGAATTTAACCAAAAGTAAAGTGGTTTCAGGACGGATACAACACTCAATATGAATTAAAAAGAACTTTAAAAATCACGATTTTGAGACAAGATGGATGCCATACATCATTTTGAAGTGGGTCAAGTGATCTTTTCTTATCATGATCACGTGATTACTTCATATAAAAGGTGTTATTATTATTTTAATTTTTATTTAAAAAACTACTGAATATATTTCGCTGAATTTTTTTTTTATATATATTTTATGGAACAATTTGAATATTACCTAAAATTTTCGAAGCAATTTGTGAATTTTAAATCCGCTTAAAAAATGTTTGAAAAATTAGGTCCCATAGGGCTCAATGTATTTCATTTTTTCAACCCGGGTTCAATCCAAAACTAATTGGGTGATATTATTCATTTATATTCCCATAGGTCTTACAGACCGTCTGAACAACATACTAAAATTTCATTTTGATTAAGTCATTTTTAAGGCAGTTATCGTGCTAACGGACAGACAGACAGACAGACAGTCAAACAGAATGAACAAAGTCATAAACACTTTTCAACTTTGTTGTAAAGTGTTAAAAAGTTACAAACACTTTTCAACTTTGTTGTAAAGTGTTAAAAAAGTTAGGATACACACCGAGTAGCAAAGCGAGATAGACGACAAAAGCCAATTATAAAGTGATAGATTCTATTGAGTAATCAACCCTAGAACTGTTACAGAAGGCATTCATTTAACACAATAGGGTTATTTATGAATGACTGTGCTATTCAGGAATGTTAAATGAGCAACATTTACATGTACAGGAATCTAATGTTTAAAATGCTTTCCGTCAGTAAAAATGCACATTTGAATTCGAGAAAATTTTCTATCGCGCGTTTTGACAAGCATTGCAGGTGTCATCGTGTTACAGTCCTTGATATGACCTTTCAACAGGTATTTATTGCCTTCCGTATACGCTTTTTGTTCGTTCCTGGTGTCGATTATTACTTATTAAACAAAGCTCTACAACTTTGTATGTAGCTTTTTTCGTCTGTCTTATTTCGTTGCTGAGTTTATTATCCTGACCTTTATAATTCTCGTCCAGGGGCGTGGCAATCCCTTTTATTCAATCGAGCATGGTCATTTTACTATAGATAGGCTTAACTTGTAGACTCGTTGACCTTTCCTTACAAAGTTATTTGAATGCTTTAGGATATTCTAATGTTCCTGTATGTAAAAATCTGATGTGGGCAGCACATAACTTTCCTTATATAATGCAATGAATTTACTACTTTTACAAAAAAGCAAAAAATAGGTTATTCTTATAGTAGGTACTATATACTTATATAGTAGATACTTATATTTCCAAGATATTGAATTTTCGTCAATGAGTAGTCATTTTAATTGATTTAGCGTCATTTTTATCCATTTGGCGAGATTTTCGTTAATTTGGCAGCATTTAAGAAAAGCCGTCAAGTTGGCGACCTTCCGCCAAAATCTTGCCAAGTGTTATGGACGGAGAAATAAGTTATTCTTACAGCAGATAAATGACTATTGGCGTTCAAATACAAAAGTATTACTCAAAGTATCTTTTCTCATGAATGGAACGACCTAGATCCACGAGAATGATGTCACCCAATTTATCGCATGATATTACATATAAAAAGTGAACATATTTCTCAACAATTAAATTTTTTTTTAATGTATGGGATTTTTTGTTGAATTTATTTGAAAAATGTGCAATACTCGAGAACGGTTCGTGCTAGCGTTCTAAAGTTTATGTCAATCGTTTTCTAAGGGAAAATTACATAAGAAATGTCTAAAAAGTTTTGATTTTTTGATGATTTTTTTCAAAATTGCACTCGAATATTTAGGGGTTTTTTTTTCTGAACATACTATTGTCTTTAAAAACAATAGGTTTCCTGTATTCACGGATTGAAATTTCTGTACCAAATTTCATTCGAATCGCTCCATTCGTTCGTGGAATATCATCTCCACAGACTCATTGTCACACACACACACACGCGCGCACACACACACACGCACACACACACAGACATCACCTCAAAAATGTTCGATTCGTGATCAGGGATGCTTGAAACGTGCTCTCCCGTCGAAAACTCGAATTCGAATTTTGGACCCCGTCACAATACTTTCCTTATAAATTATACTATGTATATAAGGAAAGTAATAATGCATATAAACACTTGTTCTAAACTTTCGCTTTCATTGGTCAGCCATAATCTGTACCCACTGGGCGAACCTGCGGGCGATCCATCAACGAAATGGTGGAGGCAATTATTTGAATGCACATGCATTCTTTTAACGGAGCAGCAATGCTTTTTAATATGGAGACGAAATAAATACAATGCAGGATTACTTGTCTTACCTCAGCGCCACCTGAATTATTGTCTCAAACGATACGGGCGTTTTCTCAATATGAAGTTTCAACTTCTTCCATTTATCTCCATGGTTAAAATTAGTATTATTTTCTTTTTATTTCAATCTAATCGGTTAAATTATGGTATATATAATTCTATATAAGAAAACACCTTCTCTATGTCCTTAACGCTTGGCAATAAATTTGGCGACGTTGGTGACAAGTTTGGTGAATTTTTTGGAAAATACCGCCAAATTTGTGAAGATTTAATATCTGTGAAAATTAAGTTGACTTGAAACATTGCAATAACTGGCATAAAATTTTTCTCTAATTTTGTTGTCAAATATTAAGCAAACAATGAAATGTTATTTAATAAAGAAACATTTTGAAATTGATTTCTGTATGCTTGGCAGATGCACTTCCGTTTAGGAGTTGACTGACTTAGCCTATTATACACTAAAAATATATACGATAGCTAGTACTTAAGTTTTTAGAATGTGACAATACCAAAAATAACAGCTATCGTTGCACACGATTTTTTAAAATTTGAACTTTCATGCGACCATTGGCTGTTAAAGAACGAGAAGTGCTATAAAATAATTTTCACGGCATTGTTTCGAAGTTAATAAGGTAGCGACAAATCATGGATTAGGCCGAAGGGATTTTCGAGCTGTGATTTATTATGACTCTCAACAAGGGGTGCGACAGCCCAGTGGTTAGCGCACGGAAATTACACTTGGACGATCCGAGTTCGATTCCCGCCTCTGGTCAAACTGCCGCCGTGCTTACGCGGAGTACGGGCACGTTAAATATGCGGGTCTGTAAGTCCTTCCGAGAGGTTGGTGGTACGGGAAGGAGGGCACGATCCCTGTGGATGCCTCCCCCACTGGGTTCCGGTCTAAATTGGGTGGCACTTTCCGGCTACCCAAATAGATACCTTACACCCTTGGAAGGTCGGACGGTCTGGGTCGAAGAAGAAGAAGAAGGGGTAGGACAGTCTAGTGGTTAACGCGCGGGGTTTGCACTTTGACGACCCGAGATCAATTCCCGGCCTGCCCCAGAAGTCTTCGTGTTCACTCGGAGTGCGAGCACATTAAATATGTGCCTCCGTAAGCCCTTCAGAGAGGTTGGTGATAGGGGAAGGAGTGTACGGCCTCTATAGATGCCTTCCCAGAGTTTCATTCTAAATTGAGTGGCACTTCCCGACC
Organism: Amaurobius ferox; assembly: GCA_951213105.1. Lineage (NCBI taxonomy): Eukaryota > Metazoa > Arthropoda > Arachnida > Araneae > Amaurobiidae > Amaurobius > Amaurobius ferox. The sequence continues at coordinate 39,380,784 of OX578150.1, forward strand.
GTCCAAACAGATATCTTACACGTTCGAGTAAGTCAGACGGTCTGAGTCGAAGAAGAAGGGTTGACACAGCAACAATTCCGGTCTACATTGGGTGGCACTTCCCGGTCGTCCAAACATATACCGTACACCTTCGGGTAGGTCGAACGGTCTGGGCTGAAGAAGAAGATCGAATGGATTTGACTTTTGTTAATGAGGCATCATCGAAAGCAACAATTAACAACTTGTTTAAAGAATTCCATCTTGGACGTAGGAATCTCAATGATGAATTTCGTGAAGGTTGACCAAAAACTGTTGTGACACCAGAAAACATCGATGCTGTACAACAATGATCACTTTAGGTTGTTACGTCACATAGATTGCGAAATTGAGGCATCTATGAACATTTCAATGACTCGAATTCAATTTTATACGATCATTTAAAAGTCAAAAAGGTATGTTCGCGTTGGATTTCTTACAATTTAACTACAGCTTAAAAGGATGCTCGTATCAAATGGTGCAAAGAAAATCTCAAAAGATTCAACTCTGGTGCTTCAAAACATGTTTTAGACATTATAACAGGTGACGAGAAGTGGATTTATTCGGGGCCGGCGGGATTAGTTCTGCTTCTTATCGGGCCTATGCCTGCGGCACTGCTGTAGCTCGTGACGTCATAAAGTACATCCCACAATTTGCAACTTACAGCATGTGTTTGAAAGTATGATCGTGTAAATATTGACGAAGATACAGATGTATCCTAATAAGGTAAGCTATATCGTTAATATTTTTATTATCTAGGTAATAATAATAATGCATGGTGTTGTTAATTTCTAATATTTAAGGGAAAATGTAATCAATTTGTCCACATTTTTCAAGATACTTAAAGTGATGCACATGCAGTATAGGTCTAACGAACGTATCACCGAAAGGGGTTTTCTTTTAAGTGTATTTTTAAAATCTAGAACATGATTAGAAGTGATCTAGAACTAGATACATGGATATCAAGATTTTAGGTAGCGTAATTTATTCAAATCCAACGTCAAATTCGTCCGTTGAACGAGTATTTTTGCTACGTAAGAAGCTGATGGAAATCGGGTATAAATAAACATACCTTAATGGAATAAGTAGAATGCAAGTACATGTTTTTTTATTTATGCATTAGCATAATGAAATTTTTCTTAGTAAGGTTTGTTGTTGTCAATATACACAATTGTTCGATTTATATATGTAAAGTGTAGAGTTAGACATTTTTGCGGATTGTTGTTGCACCCCCTAAAATTTTTGGTACCCCCCCCCCCCCCAAAAAAAAAAAAAAAAAATCATGGATTATACACCTCAAATTTTTTGGTGTAAGTAATTAAAAAAGTAAATGTGCAGAAAATTTCATGTAAATAAAATTTTTACGTTATCTTGTTCTTTTTGTGTACGTGTTTTGATTTTTTATTAGTGAGTCAAAAAGGAATCATTGATCTGCAATTTGTAACTGGTCTATGGGCAATTGTCATATTGTCGTAGCAAAAGGCAAGATTAAAATTGAGAATGTTTTTGCTACAGTACTATCAATTAATGAATAATGTAACTTTATTCTTTCAATCATCTGACCTCCAAAGAGACTGGAAACCAATGGTTTTATTTATTTCATGCACATGTGTATTAAATATAAAAATGTGAAATACACAAATCATTGTTTTTTTTTCTCTTTTTTTTCACATGCATTTTTTGTAATTAGAAAAAAAAAATCTGAATTTCATAATTTTTTTTGGAAAAACTGACATTCATATTGGCTCCGAAAACTTTTCGTGGATTATTTAGCTTATTATTGTTTCATTAAAATGCAGATGACAACACTCAGCAACCTTAAAGTGTTAAAAGTAGAATTTTCAAAACTTCACATCACAGGTGAAAATCGTCTGCCAATAAGTAACGTCTAAAATAATTTTCGTTGAAAAAAAAAAAAAACAGGTAAGATTTAAGCTATTAAAATAAGTTTTGTAAAATAGTTTGTCATTGTAATACAGTATTATATTTGATATTTAACCGATTTATTCAAATTTATTAAATTATTTCTGTTGTAAAAAAGCGTATCACCCGAAAGCGATTTTTTAGTTTTTTTTTTAAATTATTACTATTTGAGACTACTGTCTTTTCCTGTCATTCACGCTAATCTCTACATTTCATTTTACCAAAACAGGGATTTCAATTTAATCTGAAAGTGCACAATAACAAAAAATAAATATTTTTATATCACAACCCTGCTGTCAATTATAAATATAACTTCCGAAATAGTCGTTCATAATGGGCGCGATCACTTATTGACGCTTAAAATATAAATCTAATGTCTGTATTATTATGTATGTATATTATTATTAAGTATGTATGCATATTATTATTATGTATGCATATTATTATTAAGTATGCATATTATTATTAAGTACATATATATTATTAAGTATGTATTATTATTAAGTATATATATATATATATATATATATATATATATATATATATTATTAAGTATGTATGTATATTACTATTAAATAAGTATTAATATTATATTAATTAATAGTATTAAACAATTATTAATAGTATATTAATTATTAAATATTATTATTAAGTATGTATGTATATTAGGATATATGTTATGTAAATCTGACAGTTAAAACTTTTGAAAGACCTTATTACAAAAATGTTTTAGGAGAACTATGTAATTAGAAATTTAATTAACTCTGCCCAAAAGCATTATTATATATATATATAAGAGGTCATAATGTGTTTCTGTGCATTAGGTTATTTAAGAACAAAAGCCAGATTTCTCAAGTAAATGAATTTTATAAAAAAATAAAATTCAAAAGGTTAAAATCTGGCATTGAATCTTTTAGAAGAAAAGAAGAAAAAAAAACTCGTAACGACGGAAATATTCAGTATTTTTTTACTTTACAATCTTATTTATATTCCTTCTTTATATATATATAATTTGTTTTCGTTATTTTTATTCAATTAAATCATTTTTACTTCAACCAACTTCTATTACTCAAAAATATCGACTCCATAATCGACGCTGATTAAGAACTGGAGCAAAGTGTAAACGCCGTGGATGGGATGTAAGTTGTGACGTCACGAATCCTGCATCTAGGCCCGATAACAAGAAGAAATCCCGTCGGCCCCGATTTATTCCTATGAACCCGAAACAAACCAACAATCTACTGTTCGGGTGTTTCAAAATGAACCAAATCCTACAAAATTTGTTTCTGTACGAAGTGTTTCTAAGAAAATGATTGCTTCGTTTTTTGGTAAATCCGGCAATGTTGCAACCGTTGCTTTGGAGATCGATCTTTGGAGATAGGAAACACCGCGAAACACAGGATCGCAGAAATGTTACTTGGCTCGGTGATTGGTCTATCTAACCGAACCATTCAAAATTGTTAATTTAAAGTAAACATAAATTAAAATTAAAACTATGGGAAATACTGACGAAAGGTTAATTAGACCTCACGCGTTTTTGAAGTAGTTCACATAACTAGCTTCCAGCCAACGGCCCTACAGTGCTGAAAACACCGGTTCTCGTTAGATCACCGAAATCAAGCAGCATCGGGCGCGGTTAGTACTTGGGTGGGTGACCACCTGGGAACACCGCGTGCTATTGGCACATTTCGGGGGCGGTAGCCCGGTGGTTTGCGCGCTGGATTTGCACGCTGCCACAACTGCCGCCGCGTTCATGCGGAGTACGATCACGTTAAACATGTGGGTCCGTAAGTCCTTCCGAGAGGTTGGTGGTAGGGGAAGGAGGATACGGTCCCTGTGGATGCCTCCCCCACTGGATTCCGGTCTAAATTGGGTGGCACTTCCCAACCGTCCAAACGGTTACTTTACACATTTCTGGTAGGTTGGACGATCTAGGTCTCAACAACAACAACAACATAACTAACTTCCTTACTTTATCTACACTTCACCATGTACCAACTTAATTTAAATGCTTGTCATCACAGACATATGTTTAATTTTTGAACGCCTCCCTCAAACCCCCAATTTGTAAATACACTATTTTAATACTAATTTCATAATATGCAGCTACAAATATATTGCTTTTACGGAAAATGGCAGGCGTACAATATGAAAACTCTTCCGATAAACGTTAATAACAAATTATCCAAATATATAAAATTAAATTGCGTTGGAACACTTCATCAGAGATTTCTATTAAGAGTGCGTTTAAGATTTAACCAATACAATTACTGAAATAATTTTCTCCTTGCGTTTACTTAGGATTCGAGGCTTAAAATAGGAACTAACGAACGGGGAAGAAAAGAGAGAAAAATATTTATTGAATCTTTGGACACTGCTTTAAAATTAGCTCCTTTCTTTCAATGGTTTTCTAAAGGTTTGTCTCATCACCCACACATGTGCCAAAGTATGCAAGAGACGAAAAAAGTAATCGCCGATCTTTTAAAAATACATAAATGAAATTGTGCTGTGCGGAAAATCGATATTTTACTTACTAAAAATGGCAACACTTCAATTTTTCGTATCATTTTGAATAGTTTTAACAGTTAAGTGATGGTAAAAGTAAGGAGGTAAAAGCAGTGGAGTACGCAAGGGGGGGGGGCGGGTTACGGGGTTACCCCCCCCCCCCCCCTTGAGCCAAAATATAGTGCCAGGATTTAAGTTACTTTCAAGTTTATTTTTTTAGTAATTTAAAAACTGCTGGTAAAGCTCCAAATATATATATACATATATATATATATCATGACGTCACTGGGGATAAACGATCTCAAGGATGAACCCCTCCTTGAAGAAATCCTGGGTACTCCACTGGGTAAAGTAAGGAGTTGAATCTTCATATTAAGAAAACGCCAATATCGTTTGAGACAATCATTCAGGTGGCGCTGATGTCAGATAAGTAATCCTGCGTAGTATGTATTTCTATGGCCTAAAATATTTATTTAAACTGTCAATTTTGTAATATTAAATTATTTGCGCAATGTAAATGAGAACTGAAGCAATAAAGAATATTCCAATGTATTCAAATTTATTTTGCTTTTCAATTTATTTTTATCTCCCTATATTCTGTACTCTATCTTACAACTGTGAAAAAATACTGATTAATTACATTCATAATTAGGGAACCCTTATTTAATAATAATGAAAAATACATATACTAAATACTACAACTTTCTGTTGTGTCAACTAACAATAACGACTACTTTACTAACACTATAGTCACCTAGATATAATTTTCAAAGCAATAATTATAATTAACTTATATTTCACACAACACTAAATTGACAGTTATCAATATTGATTAAGCGTCATTTTCATTAATATAGCATCAATTTTGCAATTTTGATGAAATTTTCGTCAATATCGGACGAAATATCGCCAAGTTAGCGATACTTTACTAGATTGCCAAATACATAACCAAGTCTTACAAACAAACGGAGAGAAGAGCACTTCTTATATTCTAGAATGTATGAACGTCATTTGATTGAAATCGGAATTTACAAAACATTACTTCTCATTTGGCGTCATTTTTACCAATTTGGTGACATTTTTGTCACTTTGGCAACATTTAAAATGTCGCCAAGTTGGCGACGTCCCGCTAAATTTTTCGCGATACGGACGGAGAACGGAAAAATGGGTTATTCTTATAGTCTATTCTTATGTTCTTTCCAAGATATTGAACTGTCAACAATTAGTCGTCATTTTATTGATTCAGCGTTAGTTTCATCAATTTGGCGAATTTTTCCAATTGGGTGACATTTTCGTCAATTTGGCAGCATTTAAACCAAGTTGGAGATATTTCGAAAAATTCGTCATCTAAATTTTATCCAAACGTTAAGGAGGGAAAAATAGGTTATTTTTATAGTACTCGTAGATTCTTATATTCTTTCCAAGATATTGAATTTTTGTTAATTAGTCGTCATTTTTAACAAATTAGTGACGTTTTCGCTAATTTAGCAACATTTTAAAAAGTCGGCGACATTCCGCCAAATTTGTTGCCAAAATCTCCCCAGACGTTATGGACAGAGAAATAAGTTATTCTTATAGCAGATATATGACTATTTGCTTCCAACTTCAAAAGTATTACCAAAAAATATATTTTCTCATGAATCGAACGAGCTAGATCCACGAGATGATGTCAGCAAATTTATCGCATGATATTATATATGAAAAGTTATATATATATATATTTCACAATAGTTAATATTTTTTTTTTTTTTTTTATGTGATTTTTTGATAAATTTATTTGAAAAATGTGCAATATCTCAAGAACGGTTTATGATAGCGTTCTGAAGTTTGTGTCAATCGTTTTCTAGTGAAAAATTACATAAGAAATAACTATTTGCGTAACTTTATTAAAGATTTTGATTTTTCGCTGATTTTTTCAAAATTTCACTCGAAAACTTAGTCGGGTTCTAAACATTCGATTGCATTTAAAAACAATAAGTTTCTAGTATTTACATATTGTAATTTTGTACCCAATTTCGTTTGAATCGCTCCATTCGTTCGTTAGATATCGCCTCCTCCACATACATACACAAACAGACATCACCTCAAAAACGTTTGATTCGTGTTCAGGTATGTTTGAAACATGCTCTCCCGTCGAAAACTCAAATTTGAATTTTCGACTTTGTCACACACACACACACACAATACTTCTCTTATACATTATACTACGTATATAAGGACAGTAATAATGTGAGTACTTCTCACAATTTAAGTTTTTAATACCAGATTAGAAAATATTCACAAAAGACAAATTAAATTATAGTTCTGCTTTATGTAACCGCAGTAATATGAAAAATTATCTCAATGACATTAAAAGAAAAGTTCTCGTATATTCATATCAGAGAGAGATCCACTTGAGTCAAAATAATTCGAATTATAATTAAAAAAATCTGATGTGGGCAACATATGACTTTCCTTTTATAATGCAATGAATTTACTACTTTTACAGTTAAAAAAAAATGTTATTCTTATAGTAGATACTTATATTCTTTCCAAGATATTGAATTTTCTTCAATTAGTCGTCATTTCATTGATTTAGAATCATTTTTATCTATTTGGCGAGATTTTCGTTAATTTGGCAAAATTTAAAAAGTCGCCAAGTTGGCGAACATTCCACAAAATTTGTCGCCAAAATCTCGCCAAGCGTTATGGATGGAGAAATAAGATATTCTTATACCAGATAAATGATTATTGGCGTTCAAATACAAAAGTATTACTCAAAGTACCTTTCCTCATGAATGGAACGAGCTAGATCTACGAGAATGATGTCACCGAATTTATCGCAGGATATCACATATGAAAAGTGAACATGTTTCTTAACAGTTAATATATTTTTTTTAATTTATTGGATAATTTGATAAATTTATTTGAAAAATGTATAATATCTCGAGAACGGATCGTGCTAGCGTTCTAAAGTTTATGCCAATCGTTTTCTAAGGAAACATTACATAAGAAATGTCTATTTGCGTAAGTTTATTAAAGGTTTTGATATTTTGACGATTTTTTCAAAATGTCACTCGAAAATTTAGGGGGGGTTCTGTACATTCGATTGCGTTTAAAAACAATGAGATTCCAGTATTCCCGGATTGTGATTTTTGTACCAAATTTCATTTGAATCGCTCCATTCGTTCGTGAGATATCGTCTCCACAAACTCACTGACGCGCGCGCTCGTGCGCGCGCGCACACACACACACACACACACACACACACACACACCACACATACTTTCACACACACACACATACTTTCACACACACACACACAGACATCACCTCAAAAATGTTTGATTCGTGATCAGGGATGCTCGAAACGTGCTCTCCCGTCGAAAACTCGAATTCGAATTTTCGACCCCGTCACAATACTTTCCTTATACATTATGTATATAAGGAAAGTAATACAATATGTAAATGTCTGTAAAATGTCTATTTGGATAATTTTGATATAATTAATCCTTGACAATAAAGAATGTGCAGGTATGAAGAAAGTCCAGTTCTCAAAGTCAGACATTCAATGATGTTAACTAAGCAATAATTTTATAATTGATATTTTATTGGAAAACGAATGGCATAAACTTTAGAACACTAACATGAACCGTTCTCGAGGTATTGCATATTTTTCACATAAGTTGAAAAGATACATAAAATTTACCACGTATTCTCTGGAATTGTGGTTGCGTGCTCAGAATATAAGAATGAGTCCAAATTTCTGGATAACTAACGCGTTTATTCACAAGTACATCGTAAACAGTAACAATATACAGTAAAATAGCACTTAAATGCTCCACTGATTGCACAAAACAACGGATACTATTCTTGAAACATTGACGTATTTCATTTTACAAAACAGTAGCTACTATTTTCAAAACATTGGCGAATATCACAGTTTAATGCAGCTTGTATCTTGCCAACTGCTCTCTAACTAAGTGATGATTTTTTATAGACTCTGTATAGAAACTTCTGGAAATCTCTCATTCGTAGAATGTTCGTTATTTCGAGGTGTTTCGCGAACCTTCATAAAGTCGCCAAATTGTCAGTAAGTATCTAAATCTGGAAACCCTCTTCTGAACTTCAGCATCTGGCAACCCTAGATTCACGTCATAGGAAAGGTTGCTTATACGGATGTTTTCTTCGTTTAGTTTTCAAAAGTGACTCCAGTATTTTACACGTTCGAAAAAATATTAACATTTTCTAAATCCAATATTATGCAGCAATTATATTAATATGATTCTTATGGATTTAGTTGGTTCCATTCACCAAAGAAGATCTTCTTTGTAATAGTTTTATGTTTTGATACTAAAGAATGCACCAATAGTAATTTATTTCATGGGATATTAATTAAATGAGTATTTTGTTTTGATGAGGATTTTGCATGTGAGTATGAATAAGTCTCTCTGCTCGGAAATTGCAAAATTTCAATTCGCGCGGTGTTAATTTGGTGGCAAAGCCATTTTGCTGTACATCATAATTTCGCTGTAAATGGAGTAAAGCCATTGAATTATGTAAGAAAAGTCATGTGCTGTCCACATCAGATTTTATATTATTTGAATCTTTTTGACATGTATGCATTTGAAGAGCATGGAAAATGTGAACTTATGAAAAACTCGCATTTCAGATTCTTCTACAGTTACATACAAAGCCTCAACTGCGTCTTAAGGTCCAATTATTTTGCATTACAGAATTTTTTTATCGAAAAACTTATTACCTTCATTGAATGACTCGTTTTAATTATTTCCTCCCTTTGAGGGGAAGGAAATATGATTTTTCTTTCTGTCCTTTATAAGAAAATCAGATACATTTTAATTGCCGCGATTTCTCTAAAGAGTAAGGTGCTCTATCCCTTGTTTGCTACGCTCACCAACCTCTCGTTTCCAATATACGCAAGTTTAGTACTACTTCCACTGTTAAACATCTCGCAAAAAAAAAAAACCCTTCGTCATAAAAAATCTCCTCGCAAAGTACTTAAAGCAAAAACCTTCTCCCTAAAAAAGTTGTGAAATCTCTAAATGGTTTGCCCCATTTCCCTATAATCTCAAAATAGTTTGTCCCATTTCCCTATAATCTCAACATAGTTTATCCCATTTTCCTATAATCTCAAAATGATTTTCCCCATTTCCCTATAATCTCAAAATGGTTTGCCCCATTTTCCTATAATCTCAAATTGGTTTGCCCCATTTTCCTACAATCTGAAAATGGTTAGCCCCATTTTCCCAGAATCTTAAAATGGTTTGCCTCATTTCCTTATAATTTCAAAATGGTTTGTCCCATCTTCCTATAATCTCAAAATGGTTTGCCCCATTTTCCTATAATCTCAAAATGGTTTGTCCCATTTTTCTATAATCTCAAAATGGTTTGCCTCATTTCCCTATAATCTAAAAATGGTTTGTCCCTTTTTTCTATAATCTCAATATGGTTTGACCCATTTCCCTATAATCTCAAAATGGTTTGTCCCATGTTCCTATAATCTCAAAATGGTTCGCCATATTTTCCTATAATCTCAAAATGGTTTGTCCAATTTTCCTATAATTTCAAAATGGTTCGCCCCATTTTCCTATGATCTCAAAATGGTTTACCCCATTTCCCTATAATCTCAAAATGGTTTGTCCCATTTCCCTATAATCTGAAAATGGTTTGCCCCATTTTCCTATAATCTCAAAATGGTTCGCCCCATTTTCCTATAATCTCAAAATGGTTTGTCCCATTTTCCTATAATCTCAAAATGGTTTGTCCCATTTTCCTATAATCTCAAAATGGTTCGCCCCATTTTCCTATAATCTCAAAATGGTTTGCCCCATTTTCCTATAATCTCAAAATGGTTCGCCCCATTTTCCTATAATCTCAAAATGGTTTGCTCCATTTTTCTATAATCTCAAAATGGTTTGTCCCATTTTCCTATAATTTCAAAATGGTTCGCCCCATTTTCCTATAATCTCAAAATGGTTTGTCCCATTTTCCTATAATCTCAAAATGGTTCGCCCCATTTTCCTATAATTTCAAAATGGTTCGCCCCATCTCCCTATAATCTCAAAATGGTTTGTCTCATTGTCCTATAAGACTCGGGCTGTACTATCAGGTCTATGGTATTCTGTTGAAGGATCAAATTCTCCATCAAAGCACACGCATAGACCGTTTTAGGGATAGTCAATTAGAAAATTAACTCGAGTGTGGCTCAACTCGACTTTCTCGTACCAGAATCCATTTTTAGTAGCATTTTTTCCCACATTTTACAAGAATTTTTTTAAAAAATCGGTAGCATGGGTCCAAATGATTACAATTACAGCGTGTTACTTTTCCCTTTAAAAGGCTTGAAAAAATATTTGGATTCATACCATACTTGAAAATGTAAACCTCGAGAGGCTAATGGCGTCACAAAGTAATTGTATCGCTATTTTCACTTTCCCTGCAATACATGGGAATGTATAGGGAAAGTACAGTATTGTGGCAATTAATTGAGAAATGCAGTTTTTTTTATAAAATTCAGTTTTATTCAAGTTTTCTATGGATACATTTAAAACTAATAAGTGATATGACCTCCCCGAGACTTTATAACATCACAGACACGTTTCGGCATGGAATGTACTAGACTAGCACATGTACTAGACTAGCACATTAATTTCAACGTCTCTGAACCATATGTCAATAACGGCCGAAATAAACTTGTCCATCGTCGTACAGTCAAATTTGTGAAGCCGTTTTTTGACAATAGCCCACAAATTTTCTATGGGATTCAAGTCTGGTGAATTCCCGGGCCAATCCAGTACGGTAATATTTTTTTTTGAGCAGAAATTTTTGATTCACTTCGAAGTGTGACATGGCGCGCTGTCTTGTTGGAAATCGTAATCTCCGTTCGGCCACAGTTTAGCCATGGTTGGAAGCACGTTTCGGGTCAATATGACTTCGTAACTGGCACTGTTCATCATTCCCTCTACGGGAGCAAGAGATTCTGTCCCCAAAATGCTGAAACAACCCCAACACATCTTTTTGGGCGGATGCTTGGGTGCTTGATTGATGTGGTGCTGATTGAGAGGTTCTCCTTGGCTCCTTCTTACGAACATAGATCTAAATCCCTGAACCACAAAATGTGTGTCGTCAGAAAAGAGAACTTTCTCCCAGTCCATGTTTTGTATTTCCGTGCCCATTCCAACCTTTTTTTCTTCATGCGAAGCGTCAGAAGCTGCTTCTTGTACGGTCGACGTGCTCTCCGTCCGCGTTCTAACAGCCTGTATCGCACTGTTGAAGGTGCAATATCAACACCAGCTGCCACCATGGTCTTAGACAGGTCAAAACTGGTTAATCGAGGATTTTTAACACTCATTCGATGTAAAGTTTTGTCGTCACGAGTCGAAGTTGATCTTTTTCGGCCGCATCTTCCAGAGCGGTTGGTTCCAGCATTTCCTGTTTCCTGAAACCGCTTCCAGATCCTCCCGACACTTGCTGTACTCACTCCACATATTTTACCTATTTCCTCGAACGTCTTAGAAGTGTGTTCTCTAAGCGCAATCACTTTAGCACGTGTTTTCGCGCTGATATCCATGACGCTAATGAGCCCCGCAACAACTGAGAAACTACCACTGCGGAACACCTGACACCTGGCGGAGGAAGTTGAACACCTGCTACTTACCAGGTGCATACGAACACCTGCTACTTTGATAATAACTGCAATTTGAACTCTGAGCTAATTTGGAGTGCTTCTTCCTAAGCTTACGTGTGATAAAACGAAAAAAATGACATTTCTCAATTAATTGCCACAATACTGTATTGGAATCATGTCGAAAATCGCAACTCGAGTTTTCGACGGATCTACACGTTTCGAGACCTCTAGAATACGAAAAAACCATTTTTAGCGTGACGTCTGTGTGTGTGTCTGTCTGTGTGTCTGTCTGTATGTGTGGCTGTCTATGCAGATTTTGTATCCACTCTAACTAAAAAAGTCATTGATCGAATTTCATAAAATTTGGTAGGTAAGTCACTTGTGGGCGAATCTGGAGCTGATTAGTTTGGGGTACGGTTCGGGATAAAAGATTCCGCCTTTTTTGCGAAATGGCCCGCAAAAGCTTGTATCTACTCTAGCTGAAAAACTAATGTACCGAATTAAACAAAATTTGGCAGGTAAGTCACGTGTGGGACACCTTGGTGCTGATTAGATTTTGGTATGATTCGGACAAAAATAATCTGCCTTTCTTTCCAAAATGGCCCGCAAAAATCGCCAAAATCTAAAATAAAAATTTACGTATGCTCAAATATATCCATAAAATGCTTGTTTAATACGTAATTTTTAACGAAGAAAGGAATAAAACCAACCCCATTACACTAGGACTAGCCGTTCTCAAGATATTTTAGTTTTTTCGTATTTTCTCTACGCCACCTTTCAAAAGAAGTCCAGTTATCAAATGAGAACGAAAATTGAATTAAAAGTGAAATAAATGTAATTAAAATAAAGAGAACGTGAATATAAGTCTGCAGGGAAAGTCATGTGCTGCCCACATCAGATTTTTACTTTCCCTGCAATACATGATAATGTATAGGGAAAATATTGTAATCATGCCGAAAATCACCACTCGAGTTTTCGACGAATCTACGCGTTTCGAGACCTCTAGAATGCGAAAAAACCATTTTTAACGTGACGTCTGTGTGTGTCTGTCTGTCTGTCTGTGCAATGTATGTATCTACTCTAACTCAAAAACTAATGGACCGAATTTCATAAAATTTGGTAGGTAAGTCACTTGGGTATGATCCTGGTGCTGATTAGTTTTTGGTACGATTTGTGAAAAGAGAATCCGCCTTATTTTGCGAAATGGCCAGTAAAAATTTCATGCATCCACTCTAGCTAAAATACTAATTGACCAAATTTCACAAAATTTGATTGATAAGTTACTTGTACGATACTCTGGTGCTGATTAGATTTTGGCATTATTCGGAAAAGAACAACCTGCCTTTTTTTGCGAAATGGCCCTCAAAAATCCCAAAATCTAAAAAAAGCTGCGTATGTTCAAATATATCAATTAAATGCTTGTTTTATACTTAATTTTTGATGAGGAAAATAATAAAAACACCTCTATTACTCTAGGACTAACCATTCTCGAGATATTTGAGATTTTTCGCATTCAGTTATACCACTTTTAGAAAAATGTCTAATTACCAAATAAAAACAGAAATTGAATTAAAAATTCAAATTTAGTGTTATTTTGTGCAATTAAACTCAATATAATGAATTGTTAAAGAAAAAAAAATATGAATTTGAGTCTGCAGGGAAAGTCATGTGCTGCCCACATCAGGTTTTTCACAACTATGATTGGAACTATAAAGTCTCGTGACCATTAAGCCATAATTAAACCCTTTTATGCAAGATTATGTTAAATTTTGTCTTACTCTGCCATGTTAAAAAATCTGATGTGGCCAGCACATGACTTTCTCTGCAGACTTATATTCACATTCTCTTTATTTTAATTAAATTTAAATCACTTTTAATTCAATTTTCGTTCTCATTTGGTAACTGGATTTATTTCAAAGATGGCGTAGAGAAAATACGAAAAAACTAAAATATCTCGAGAACGGCTAGTCCTAGTGTAATGGGGTTGGTCTTATTCTTTTCATCGTTAAAAATTACGTACAAAATAAGCATTTAATGGAAAATTTGAGCATACGTAGTTTTTTATTTTAGATTTTGACTATTTTGGCGGGCCATTTCGCAAAAAAAGGCGGGTTCTATCTCTACGAATCTTACCAAAAACTAATCAGCACTAGGGTCACACCCAAGTGACTTACCTACCAAATTTTATGAAATTCGGCCCATTAGTTTTTGGGTTAGAGTGGATATATGCATAGCACAGACAGACAGGCAGACAGACAGACACACACACAGACACACACACACACAGACACACACAGAGACACACACACAGACGTCACGCTAAAAATAATGTTTTCGTATTCTAGAAATCACGAAACGTGTTCGTCAAAAACTCAAGTTGCGATTTTCGGCATGATTCCAATACTTTCCTTATACATTACCATGTATTGCAGGGAAAGTAAAAAAAAAAAATTAAATTTCGAAGTTTTCGCTCGAATTAAAGAAAAAATGCTATCTAGTTCTAGATCTTTTGATAACAAAACCGGATATAAAGTTTTGTGAAAATCTGTTAATGTTTGTGGCCGCTATGGTGTACATAAGAAACCCCACACAGACAGACGGTCAAAATGTGTTCAGAAGGTTTTAAAATATATATTGGCATCAAAATCTCTGAATCGAAAATTTTCGTGAAAAAGCAATACTTTCTCAAATACTACGTATGAGATAATAAAACTTAACTGCAAATAAAAAATGGCTACGTGTGATTTGAAGAAAGATTAAGATCCTTCAACAGGGTAGCCTAGATCTGAGAGTACAGCTCCGTTCCGGTTCTAAGGGAGCTTGAAGCAATCCGTTTTGCGATTTCATAACATTTATGGAACGAGGTTTTAATTTTTTGTACTTGGTGGGGAGTTTTTATTATTACTATTTTTTTTTTATCATGTAGGAGTGTTTTTGTGCCAGTTCAATACTTTTTGTGAAAATATATGCATCAATATGATTATGCAATAATGATATATAGCAAGCATTGCAAGTTGTTCTTTATGTATCACCGAGCCTCATTTTTACAATTTCATGATTTTTAACACTTTACAACAAAGTTGAAAAGTGTTTATGACTTTGTTCATTCTGTCTGTCTGTCTGTCTGTCTGTCCGTTAGCACGATAACTGCCGTGAAAATGACTTAATCAAAATGAAATTTTAGTATGTTGTTCAGACGGTCTGTAGAACCTATGGGAACATAAATGAATAATATCACCCAATTAGTTTTAGATTGAACCCGGGTCGAAAAAATGAAATACATTGAGCCCTATGGGACCTAATTTTTCAAACATTTTTTAAGCGGATTTAAAATTCACAAATTGCTTCGAAAATTTTAGGTAATATTCAAATTGCTCCATAAAATATATAAAAAAAAAATCAGCGAAATATATTCAGTAGTTTTTGAAATTAAAATTAAAATAATAATTACACCTCTTATATGAAACGATCACGTGACCATGATATGAAACGATCACATGACCCACTTCAAAATGATATATGGCATCCATCTTGTTTCAAAATCGTGATTTTTTTAAGTTCTTTTTAATTCATATTGAGTGTTGTATCCGTCCTAAAACTACTTTATTTTTGCTTAAATTCTGTGCATCTACATACTGAAACAACGCAATGACAATATATTTGAGTTTAAATGCTCATCCAAATTTGATTATTTCTACAACTAAGCCTATTTTTCACCTATGTAAAATGTAAACAGCAAAATATATAGAATGAGTTGTATTAGAATTCCTGTATTTTTTTTATTACAAATTTGTTTTAAATTCTAAATCAAATTTATCTTCAAGTTTAAAAAGAAAAGTATATGCCCCCCTCCAGAACACACAAAATGAGCTACAATTGATGAAAATCAGTTGAGTTGTTTAGGCTGTGTGCTCCTCAACACTGAAGAAAAAAAATCTGATATGGGCAGCACAAGACATTCCCTGTATAATGCAATGACTTTAATTCTTTCACAGTGAAATTATGATCTACAACTGTGGGGAAAATAATTTTATTCGTGCACTGTTCATAGTAGAGTAAATTCAAATATACCATTCGATAAGGAATAACATCCTCTACACATTCATATGCTTAAAATTTGCATAGGGGGGGGGGGGTCGTCTTTATATCTAAATGCTCACCAATTTCAAAATTCCAAATGACAACTAAGTTCAACGCTTATTATCACGCTATTTTTACATTCCTTATATACAATAATGTATAAGGAAAGTATTGTGACGGGGTCGAAAATTCGAATTCAAATTCGGGAGAGCACATTTCAAGCATCCCTGATCACGAATCGAACATTTTTGAGATGATGTCTGTGTGTGTGTGTGTGTGTATGTGAAAGTATGTGTGTGTGAAAGTATGTTTGTGTGTGTGTGTGTGTGTGTCAGTGAGTTTGTGAGACGATAACTGACGAATGAATGGACCGATTCGAACGAAATTTGGTACAAAACTCACAATCCGTGAACACTGGAAACCTATTGTTTTTATACGCAATCGAATGTCCAGAACCCCCTAAATTTTCGAGTGAAATTTTGAAAAAATCATTAAAAAATCAAAACCTTTAATAAAGTTACGCAAATAGACATTTGTTATGTAATTTTCATTAGAAAACGATTAACATAAATTTTAAAACGCTAGCATGAACCGTTCTCGAGATATTGCACATTTTTCAAAACAATTATCAAAAAATCATATAAAATAAAAAAATGTATTACTTTTCATAACATGAAACATGTTCACTTTTCATATGTAATATCATGCGATAAATTTGGTGACATCATTCTCGTTGATCCAGCTCGTTCCATTCATAAAAAAAGATACTTTGAGTAATACTTTTGTATTTGAACGCCAATAGTCATTTATCTGCTGTAAGAATAACTTATTTCCCCATCCATAACGCTTGGCGAGATTTTGGCGATGAATTTGGTGGAATGTCACCAACTTGGCGACTTGTTTAAATGTTGCTAAATTAACGAAAAACTCGACAAATGGATAAAAATGAGGCTAAATCAATGGAAATGACGACTCATTGACGAAAATTCAATATCTTGGACGGAATATATCCACTATAAGAATAACCTATTGTTTTTATTGTTAAAGTTGTAAATTCATTGCATTATATAAGGAAAGTCATGTGTTGCCCACATCAGATTTTTTATTTTCTTTTTACGTTACTATTAAGGAACCCAAATAAAATCTACATAATATATATTTTTAAAAATATTGTTTTGTGCGCAATATGAATTATGAAATTAATGTCCGAAAAAAGAAATATAAATAGCAACTTTGTATTTTGATGAAAATCGATTTAGAATGACTTTTCATATGATTGTGCAAAATTTTAGCTCTTTCCTCTGGTTAGTTTTGTCATCATATTTAAATTTTCATTAGAACGATGATTTTAGGAAGCATCTATTAGTTGAAAAAAAAAATGGCTAACTTGAAAAATTACATTTTAAAGAAACTTTTGGAAACATACCTTTTATTTAATACAACTGACATTGTTTTATACCCAGTTATTACAAATATTTGTACAAAAAGTGCAGTTAAATACACCGTAACTTCAGAGTAATTCTGAAATTTTAAATATATATAAAACAACATTTTATTATATAGAATTACTTGAATATCACACTTTATTTCTATCTTGTACTTAGTTTAGGAAGTTCTGCTTAGTTGCAGAAAGTGCAGCTCAGGTTCTCCAAAAATTTGGCGCAGATCTTTTTGAGATTTCATAACGTTTCCGGAAGAAGATTTTTGTGTTTTGTACATTGCTGGGAGAATTTTGTTACCACGAACTGGTGTTTTCGTGAGATTTCAATACTTTTAGTTGAAATATTTATCAACATGATTCGCAACGATATAGCAGGCACTGTAAACTTTACTTTACAGCTGAGCACCAGTTATTCATATTTCTTCAATATTTCAAATTATAAGTCAAATGTTTCTTCAAGTTTAAAAAAAAAAATCTGATGTAGACAGCACATGGCTTTCCTTATATAATGCAATGAGTTTACTACTTTTGCACTAAAAGCAAATAGGTTATTCTTATAGTAGATACTTATATTCTTTCCAAGATATTGCATTTTCGTCAATTAGTCGTCATTTTCATTGATTTAGCGTCATTTTTATCAATTTGGCGAGATTTTCGTTAATTTGGTAACATTTAAAAAAGTCGCCAAGTTGGCGACATTCCTCCAAATTCGTTGCAAAAATCTCACCAAGGGTTATGGACGGAGAAATAAGTTATTCGTATAGCAAATAAGTGACCATTGGCTTTCAAATACAAAAGTATTACTCAAAGTATCTTTTCTCATAAATGGAAGGAACTAGATCCACGAGAATGATGTCACCCAATTTATCGCATTGTATTACATACGAAAAGTGAACATGTTTCTCAACAGTTAATATTTTTTTTTTAATTTATGGAATTTTTTTATAAATTTATTTGAAAAATATGCAATATTTCGAAAACGGTTCATGCTAGCGTTCTAAAGTTTATGTCAATCGTTTTCTGAGGAAAAATTACATAAGAAATGTTTATTTCCGTAACTTTATTAAAGGTTTTGATTTTTTGAGGATTTTTTCAAAATTTCACTCTAAAATTTAGGGAGTTCTGAATATTCGATTGTGTTTAAAAACAATAAGCTTTCAGTATTCATGGTTTGTAATTTTTGTACCAAGTATCATTCGAATCGCTCCATTCGTTCGTGCGATATCGTCTCCACAAACTCACTGACACACACACATACATACACACACACACACACACACATACATACACACACACACACACACACATATACACATACACGCACACACACACTCACACACACGCACACATACTTTCACACACACATCACCTCAAAAATGTATATAAGGAATGTATGTATATAAGGAAAGTAAAAAGTTTGTACCTCCCACTTGAACACACAAAGCGGGACACACACACACACACACACACACACTTTCACACACACAACACTTTCACACACACACACACACACACATACTTTCACACACACGCACACACACACTCACACACACGCACACATACTTTCACATACACATCACCTCAAAAATGTATATAAGGAATGTATGTATATAAGGAATGTATGTATGTAAGGAATGTATGTATGTAAGGAAAGTAAAAAGTTTATACCTCCCACTTGAACACACAAAGCGAGCCATCATTCATTAAAATCGGTTCATTAGTTAAGACTGTAGGTCAGTCAACATTGAATATAAAGAAAGTCAGGTCGAAAATCGTAAAAAATGTACTTACAAGTTTTTTTTCATTGCATGCTACCACACCAATGGTAATATTTTTTGTTTTGCTTTTGTCAACTTCATGGCAATATGATATAAAGACATAAAAAAAATATGAATTCGGGCTTTAATAAGATGTTTTACATTTAAAATAGGTGAGAACAACAATCGTAAAATGCCGTTTAAAAAGTTCTCTTTCTTCACCCCTCTCCCCTTCAGCTTTGTGACCGTTTTACAGCGAAAAATAAAATAGTATTTAGCTTTCTTGGGGGCTCGGATGCAAAACCTTTAAAATCGGATTTTGTCACATCACTAATAATATACATACGCCAACTATAAATTTGGAAATGACGACTTGGCGGACCGGAACTCTGTCACTTTCCTAAAATTAGATATAAATATATAATAATGGATAAAGAAAAAATATTCTTAATATCGAATAATAATAATAATAATAATAATAATAATAATAATAATAATAATTATTATTATTATTATTATTATAAAAGTAGATTTAGTCATTAAAAATGAGGTGCTTAATTATAAAATTAAGTACAACCCTTGAAACAAATTTATAATATTAGGAAGATTTGAGATCATATGATGCATAAAATTCATTGGAATGATTGATCTGTTGCCATCATGACGAAAAAAAAAATTGTTAAGTAATTTTTAAAATATTTTTTTAAATCAACAACTTGTTAAAGAATACTCATCAAGATATTTCCTTCTTTCCACGCTGATGCTAACAGTGATACAGGTAAGTAAAAAATCTGATGTAGGCAGCACATGACTCTCCTTATATAATGCAATGAATTTTCTACTTTTACAGTAGAAAAAAAATAGGTTATTCTTATAGTAGATACTTATATTCTTTCCAAGATATTGAATTTTCGTCAATGAGCCGTCATTTTCATTGATTTAGCGTCATTTTTATCCATTTGGCGAGATTTTCGTTAATTGGGTAACATTTAAAAAACTCGCCAAGTAGGCGACATTCCGCCAAATTCATCGCCAAAATCTCGCCAAGCGGAATGGAGGGAGAAATAAGTTATTCGTATAGCAGATAAATGACTATTGACGTTCAAATGCAAAAGTATTACTCAAAGTATCTTTTCTCATCTATGGAACGAGTTAGATCTATGAGAATAATGTCACCAAATTTATGGCATGATATTACATATGAAAAGTAAACATGTTTTTCAACAGTTAATATTTATTTTTAATTTATGGGATTTTTTAATAAATTTATTTGAAAAATGGGCAATATCTCGAGAATGGCTCGTGCTAGCGTTGTAAAGTTTATATCAATCGTTTTCTAAGGAAAAATTACATAAGAAACGATTATTTACGTAACTTATTGAATGTTTTTATTTTTGATGGCTTTTTCAAAATTTCATTTCAAAATTTAGCTGGGTTCTGAACATTTGATTGCACGTAAAAACAACAAGCTTCCAGTATTCACTAATTGTGATTTTTGTACCAAATTTTGTTCGAATCGCTCCATTCGTGTGTGAGATATCGTCTCCACAGACTCACTGACACACACACACACACACAAATCACCTCAAAACCGCCTGACTCGTATTTAGAGATGCTTGAAACATGCTCTCCCGTCGAATTTTTGACCCCGTTACAGTACTTTCCTTATACATTATGTATATAAGGAAAGTAAAAATCTATATACATAAAGAAGAAAAGTATGTATGTATATATGTATGTATGTATGTATGATCCAACATCACGGAAAAACGGCTGGTGGATAGTCTTGAAATAGCCCCACTTAAAATTTAGTCCATGTTTCGAGTTTCCACGACCAGTAGTTCCCGAGATATTAGTGAAAAACGACACTCTCGTTTGTCTCATCATCACGAGAGAGTGGCTGAACTGAATTTAATGAAATTTAGTCGGTAGCTTTGAAATAGCCACCCATAAGTTTAGTCCAAGTTTAGAGTTTCTAAAACCAGGGGTTGTCGAGATATTGATGGAAAACGAAACTTTTTTCTAGGAGTTCTACTCTCTAACTCCCTGATCCCCAACGAAAAAGGTTGGACATCGTTGGTTTAAAACTGAAATTCAATTAAATCTCTGAGTTTTGTGGAAGTTTATTGAACGCATTAGTTACTTTTGAAAATCGCAGGTTTGAAATATGAATTTAAATGGAAACTGTCACCATGGTTTATTTCTCACAGGCTTACTGAACAACGAAAAGTATTAAGAAATCACAAGAAAGATCCATATACATTGATTATGAAGCACTTTACAACGTAATATATCACAATACTGCAATAATTAATTATATTTGAAAATTTAAAACTCTTCATCGAAAAAAACGAACTTGATTCAAATGACGTCATCGAAATATAAATCGCCTGGCTCTTTGTTGTTGTTGAAACCCAGACCGTCCGACCTACCAGAAAGGTGTAAGATAACTGTTTGGACGGCCGGGAAATACCACCCAATTTACACCGGAACCCAGTGGGGGAGGCATCCACAGAGACCGTATCCTCCCTCCCCTATCCACCAACCTCTCGGACCGACTTACGGACCCACATGTTTAACGTGATCGTACTCCGCGTGAACACGACGACAGTTTTGGCAGCGACGGGAATTGAACTTGGGCCTACCGAGTGCAATTCCCGCACGCTAACCACTGGGCTACCGCGCCCTGCTTGGCTCTCTGTGTAAATGCAGTAAATATTTTATTCATACATTTTTATTTCATTCATCACAGTACTACAATAATTTACTCTACTTCAAAATTTAAAACCATGGAGGCCAAAGTAATTTAACTCTATGCATAAAACTTCATCGAAGACCATTAAATCGTCTGCTTCTCTATGTAAAATCAATGAATGTTTCATTCATATCATCTATATTGCAGACTCCTGAGCAAAATAATTTTGCATTAAAAAAATTCAGCAATTCTTATGCAACTCATCCTACAGCCTAATCAGTTTACATTCTCCATAAGTAAAAATTAGGTTTCGTTGTAGAAATAATCAAAGTTTGATGATCATTTAAACTCAAATACATTGTAATTGTGTTGTTTCAGAATACAGATGCACAGAAATTAAGCAAAAATAAAGCGGTTTTAAGACGCATGCGACACTAAATATAAATTAAAAATAATTTTAAAAATCACGATTTCGACACAAGATGGATGACATATTTTATTTTGAAGTGGATCACGTGATCTCTTCATATAATGGTCACATGATCTCTTCATATAAAGGGTTTAATTATTATTTTAATTGTTATTTAAAAAAACTACTGAATATATTTTGCTGAACATTTTCTTATATATTTTATGGGATAATTTGAATATTTCCTAAAACTTTCGAAGCAATTTGTGAATTTTAAATTCGCTTAAAAATGTTTGAAAAATTAGGTCCCATAGGGTTCAATGTATTTTATTTTTTCAACCCGGGTTCAATCCAAAACTAATTGGGTGATATTATTCATTTATATTCCCATAGGTCCCACAGACCGTCTAACCAATATACTAAAATTTCATTTTGATTAAGTCATTTTTACAACAGTTATCGTGTAACGGACAGACAGACAGACAGACAGAATGAACAAAGTCATAAACACTTTTCAACTATGTTGTAAAGTGTTAAAAATGTTGTAAAGTGTTATTTAATTATCAGCATTTTATGAGGAAGATTCTTTCTTATGCAGCTATGACTAATATAATGCAATGATTTTTATTTCTTACATAATGCATGAATTTACATCTTTCACAGTGAGAAAACAATGTATAAGATTCACGGCCCTATATGTTCCGGTTTAATTTTTATCACAGTTTTGCATAGTAAATTCCGAGCAACGTCGGGTAATCGCT
This sequence comes from Amaurobius ferox, assembly GCA_951213105.1. Taxonomy (NCBI): domain Eukaryota; kingdom Metazoa; phylum Arthropoda; class Arachnida; order Araneae; family Amaurobiidae; genus Amaurobius; species Amaurobius ferox. The sequence continues at coordinate 39,403,997 of OX578150.1, forward strand.
GCTAGTAGGAGTATAAAGTATAAAATATGAATTATGAATATAATCTAAATATGTTTTTCTTAAATGCATCTACAAATGTATAATTTAAATTTATAAATATAATTATAAAATTGATATAGAAAAGCACACCCATTCATCAAAATTACCAAGGAAAATAAAAAAGGAAGAAGAATTATCTATTAGTTATGTTTCCTTCAAAATCCACCATCACATAATAGATAATTCGGATTGGTGTTTCAATTATGTCCTGGTGAATTTTGAAGAGAACTTGAATAATGAAGAATTCTTTCATTTTCTATTTTCCTTGGTGATTTTAATGAGCGTTTGTGTTCTCTGTAAATTTTTATAATTGCATTTATAAATTATGCATTTATCGATGCATTGAACTATACAAATTTCCTCATTTCAAACAGCACTGACGCGGAAATTAAATGAAAAGTTTATATTTTAATTATCTATTTAATTTTAAATCAAGATCATTTAAATTACACTTGCATAATTTACAATATTCTGTTGTATAATAATTGCAATGTATATATTAATGATTTAAGTCACATAGGAGACGACGTTCAGGTAATTTTGAGTAATTATTGAATGAAAATATTTTATTTAATTTTTACACGATGATTGATTTTGAACCAAACATTTTAATGGCGTATTGAAAAGCTATTATTGCTTTTAAATTATACTCGTAATTTATTAGTTTTAAAAACTTTAAGAACTTCTTTCAAAATATTAAGAAAATTTTATTGAAAAGCATCCAGGAAAGAAAGTTATCAAAATAATTTGCAGAATTTTATTTGAACTTAAAATGAACGCTTCTTTTCTAAAATTTTGTCTCGGTGAAAATCCTTTATTCTTCTTTTTCAGATTTTGATATGAATTTTAAATACCTTTTTAAATAATTAAAAAATTTAAAATAACGTCAATATCTAATTTTACCAATAACAAAACCCAAACAAATATTTTTTTCGGCATTTAAAATATCATACATTCACTTTTTCCTAATAAATAGTCGTAGCAAATTAAATTGAAACGTGAAACATTCTCCTCATTTTTTAAACAATTCCAATTTTCTTTAATTTATATATAATTCTATAAATAAAATATATAGATGTATTTATAATAGTCAATAATTTTTTTACGAATAAGTATTACATTTTCATGCATAATATCGAATGTTTAGGAAGAAAATATGTATAAATGTATTTTATATCTAAAAAAATGTTTCTAAAAGAAAATGAAAAGTTTAACAAATTTATTTACCTGCTTTTCCCGTTCCGAAAAAATTCATCTCGCTTACTTATAAATATAAGCAGTTATTATCTTTTCTTTAATGATAAGCTGGTATGATCGTTAAGCAGTTCGCTGGCATTCTGAGGTAGCAGACGACAAAAGTAATCGTTGAAGTGAAGTACAGGTGAACCCTAGCGACGGCGCATCGCATCAGTCAAAATATCCTTTTCTCCTGATACTTGTCAGGAGTTAAAATACCGTTTCATTTCGTAAAGTTGTTCTTTTTCTTTCACCGTCAACTTTCTTTTCATAAACTTGTAGAAGCGAAGCGTGGAAACGTTTAAAGTTGGAGTAAAAGTAACTTTTATTTTTATCGTCTGCGGATAACTGAAACTTTTTTGAAATGTTGTCGATTTTAACTATTTCTTGAACTTTTTCATCCATGTATCTGTCTTTAGCCACAAAATTATTCTTTAGGGCGTCGCTTTGAATTTAATTTATAGACATGAAATATTCGACAATTCATATGTAAAAATTATAAACATGGAAGTGAGTTTACGACTTTGAATGCTTATGGGAGGTTTGATACATTAACAAAACTTCCCAGATGGCATCTTATATTCTACAAATACACTTGAAATATAGTTTTATATCGGAGTTAAGTGATCTAGATCCAAAACACAAAGTATCACCACATTCTTCTGAGATTTTAAAACTTTTCGGCAAAGGAGTCAAACCTTCCTTTTTTCTTTTCTTTGTCTCTCTTTCTTTATTTCTCCTCTTTTCCATTTCTATCTCTACCTCTTTCCCCTCTATTTCTTTCTTTCTTTATTAGTTATTTTTTATCTCCCACTCTCTTTCTCTCTCTCTTTTTTTGTTTTTCTTTCTTTTTCCTTCTGATCTTTTACTTCTATTTCTTTCACTCCTTGACCTATATCTTTCTTTCTCCCTTTTTCTCTCTCTTCCCCTCTATTTCTTTTTTTTCTTCATTCAAATTTTCTTTTCTTTCTACCGCTCTATCTTTTCTACTTTTCTTTATTTTTCCTTTCGTCCTCTGGTTTGTATTTCATTTACTTTCTCACCTTTATCTTTTTCTTTCTGTATCTTTTCTTCTCTGCGTTTCTCTTTCTTTTTCTCCCTTTTTATTTTTATATTTAAGTCTCATATATATATATATATATATATATATATATATATATGTGTATGATTGTATGATTCAACATCACGGGAGAACGGCTGAGCTGAATTTGACGAAATTTGGTAGGTAGTCTTGAAATAGCCAAACTTAAAATTTAGTCCATGTTTCAAGTTTCTAACACCAGGAATTGTCTCGATATTAATGAAAAACGAAACTTTTGCTTCTCTCATTATCACGGGAGAACAGATGCATCGAATTTAATGAAATTTTGTGGAGAACTTTAAAATAGCCCCCCCCCCCCTCATAAATTAGTCCAAGTTTCGAGTTCCTAAGACCAGGGATTGTCGAGATATTAATGGAAAACGAAACTTTTTCCTAGGAGTTCTACTCTCTAACTCATGATTCCCAACGAAAAAGGTTGAAAATCGTTAGTTTAAAACGTGAAAATCAATTAAATCTCTGAGTTTTGTGAGAGTTTATTGAACGTATTAGTCACTTTTGAAAATAGCAGGTTTAAAATATGAATTTAAATAGAAACTCTATCACCATGCTTTATTTTCCACAGGCTTACTCAACAAATTTTATTAATTTGAATAATAAATAAATGAATATAAAAATATCTATCTATCTATCTATATATATATATATATATATATATATATATATATATATATATATATATATATATATATATATATATATATATATATATATATATATATATATATATATATAATAAAAAATAAAATGAATGAAAATCCAATAACAGTATAGAGATGTTGTAACTCATAATACACTAATATATATATATATATATATATATATACGGGAGGGGTGAGAAAGAAAGAGAAAATGAAAGCGAGACATCAATATAAAAATTAAGAGAGAGAAAAAGAAAGAGAAACGCAGAGAAGAAAAGATACAGAAAGGAAAAGATAAAGGTGAGAAAGTAAAAGAAATATTAACCACAGAGAGAAAGGAAAAAGAAAGAAAAATTAAAAAGATAGAGCGGTAGAAAGAGAGCAAAATATAAATAGAGAAAAAAAGAAAGAGAGGGAAAGAGAGAGAGAGATATAGGGAGAAAGAAATATAGGAGAGAGGGGTTAACTAAGGATTTCTATTTTCTGGTTTTTTTCCACTTACAGTTCAAAAACAATATCTGAAACATTTATTCCACAAAATTGGCTATAGATACAACTTAGATGATGAGTGATATGAAGTCAGAATTGAATTCCGAAGGAACTTGGGAATTCACGAAAGATCTCCATTTCCGGTTTAAAATATGTTCTTGAAACATATATATTTTACGATTGGCCCTAGATAGAGTTTAGATGATAACGTATAGATTAGAGGGATTGGGGTTTCGTTTTAAGGATCTCTATTTCCGGTTTTGGAGATGTCACTTCCGGTTTTCTCGAAAATTCGTAAGACTGCTCAAAATAAGTATGTAAATAAGAATTAAAATGATTAACAATTCTGTCAAAAATGAAGTGTAAGCACCATTTTCCACCATATAAATGCTATTTTATAAATATCTTGTTTGTATTTATGTATAGCGTATGTATAGTGTGAGTTGTACGAGCAGTAGCTTTAAGTATATTTTAGGCTAGATGTCCTGTATTTCAGTTAATAAATTATGTAACTTTTATGCGGCATTTGTGCATATTCCCTGCATGTTGATTGTTTGCTTTTGAACAGCACATAATACTATTTATAGTTATGGCACTTTTGTGTATGATACCATGCCATAGAAGTAGGGAACTTTAAAGTGGAAGTCAGATTGCACAATCCGTTATGATATTTTGTGCTAACAATGTGCAGGGAAGTCCATGGGGAGGGGGGGGGGGGGAGCTAAAACCTCTCGAGTGGGGAACCAGGAGAGCCGGTTTTTTCTTTTGATGTGAATAGCATCTATACTTGGGGTATCGCTGGCTGAAATCGGAGCATCACGAAAAATGCAAACACTTTGGACACTTATATCTCCGAACCTAATAAATATAAATATAAATAATTTTTACTTTTTGTCGGAAATAATATTACTTTCCTTACATACAATAATGTATAAGGAAAGTATTGTGACGGAGTCGAAAATTCGAATTCGAGTTTTCGACGGAAGAGCACGTTTCAAGCACCCCTGAGCACGAATCGAACTTTTTTGAAGTGATGTCCGTGTATGTGTATGTGAAAGTATGCGTGTATGTGTGTGTTTGTTTGTTTGTTTGTGTGTGTGTGTGTGTGTGTGTGTGCTAGTGAGTCTAGGGAGACAATTACTGACGAACTAATGGACCGATTCGAACGAAATTTGGTACAAAAATTGCAATCCGTAAACACTGGAAGCCTATTGTTGTTATACGCAAGCGAATGTTCAGAACACCCCTAAATTTACGAATGAAATTTTGAAAAAATCGTCTAAATATCAAAACATAAAGTTACGCAAATAGACATTTCTTATGTAATTTTTCATTAGAAAACGATTGACATAAATTTTAGAACGCTAACACGAACCGTTCTTGAGATATTGCACATTTTTCAAAAAAATTATCAAAATGTCATAAAATTAAAAAAAAATATTTCCTATTGAGAAACATGTTCACTTTTCATATGTAATACCATGCGATAAATTGGGTGACATCATTTTCGTGGATCTAGCTCGTTCCATTCATGAAAAAGATACTTTGAGTAATACTTTTGTATTTGAACGCCAATAGTCGTTTTTTCTGCTGTAAGAATAACTTATTTCAACATCCATAACGCTTGACGAGATCTTAGCGACGAATTTGGTGGAATGTCGCCAACTTAGCGACTTTTTTAAATGTTGCTAAATTAAACTCGCCAAATGGATAAAAATGACGCTAAATCAATGAAAATGACGACTCATTAACGAAAATTCAATATCTTGGAAAGAATATAAATATCGACTATAAAAATAATCTATTTTTTTTTACTATAAAAGTAGTAAATTCATTGCATTATATAAGGAAAGTCATGTGCTGCTCACATCAAATTTTTTTATTTGTGAATATATAAAAATAATTCCAATACTTTAATATTTTGAACTCTTTTTTTTTCGAAAAATTAAAAGCTTTTTTTTTTCTTACTTTTACTCGAAATATCTTTTATAAAAGGCAGATGTAAACAGCAATTGACAAAAAAAATCAGAAAATCTTGTACCTAGATTAATAATTTTTTCTTACAAAATTCTTATTGTTTTCGAGAAATCGTCTTATCAGTTTTCAGAAAATTGAAATTTTTCAGTTGTTCAAGATTATAATGCTTATATCTCGAAAACTGAAAGTGCTAGTTTTGAACAATAAGCAAACTCTTATAGCCCGTCAAAAGTCCTATGAGGATATATAATTAGATTTTGGCTCGAGTTCTTAATTTTTCAAATATAGTGGTTACAAATTCGATATTTTAATATTTGAACTATTTTGCAAAAGTAATTATAATTTAGATATTTTAATATTTTGAACAGTTTTAAAACTGATTAAAGAAGACAAACAACTTGCAAAGAAAAAAAAAAGGTGTTAGTCACGCAGAAAAATTTCGGTTCCGTAGGACTGGAGCCAAAGTCGATTTTTACTTTCCCTACATAATAGGGAAAGTGTTGTTGCGTCGAGGAGCACGAAGGAGCACGTTTCAAGCATTCCTGATCTCGAATCGAACGTTTTTGAATATATGTATGTGTGTATGCATGTGTGTGGTATATTTGTGTGTGTGTGTGTGTGGTATATTTGTGTGTGTGTGTGTTAGTGTGTGTATCCGTGAATGAGATAGCACACGACCGAAAAGAGAGTTTCGAACGCAATTTGGTATGATTATTACAATCCGTGAATATTGAACTATATTGATTTCAAACGTGATCAAACTTTTGGAAGACCCCCAAATTTTCGAATGAATTTTTGAAAAAATTAGGACATTCAATAATGTTAAACAAATAATCATTTTATACGTAACTTTTTATTCTGAAACCAATGGCACAAACTTTGGAACTCTAGCTTGAACCATTCTCGAGATGTTGCACGTTTGTATCTAAAAAATTACATAAAAATAAACAGTAGTAAGTATCATCAAATATTAACATTTAGAGACAAATTTGGAAAAATATCCCCAACTTGGCAACTTTTCTAATGTAGTGTCAAATTAATGAAAATGTCGCCAAATTGGCAAAAATGACGCTAAAATTACAAAAATGACGCCATAATGAATTAATAATTAACATATTTTAATATAATGAAATATATTGCTTAACAGTTGTTGCAATATTTCAAATTGTCGTTATAATTACGCGAAATATGAGTTAATTTCGGTAATAATTTGCATATTGGTAATAATTTACATGTGTAGTTTCAAAATAATTACACATGCTGTCACGTAGCGCCAGTGTACTTTTGTACACTGTATTTGTCAGTGTATTTTTCAACGTTACAAACGTTGTGCCGTTGGTCTTGTCCATCATTATTTCGCATTGAAGAAAGTAAAGAACTTGCAATATTTAAAGAAAGTCATGTGCTGTCCACATCAGCTGACAGAGAAAGACATTTATTTATTTATTTTTATTTATTACTAGCTGCTTTCGGCGACCAGCCTGTTCGCTACCCTTGAAAATTCTGACCGTGACAAACTCGCTAGCGCCATAGCCCAGTGGAGTTGTTGGTAAGGTAACTATTTGGACGGCCAGAAAGTGCCATCCAATTTAGACCGGAACCCAGTGGGGGAGGTATCCACAGGAACCGTACTCTCCTTCCCCAACCTCTCGGAAGGACTTGCGGACCCACATGTTTAACGTGATCGTACTCCCCGTGAACACGGTGGCAGTTTTCGCAGTGGCGGGAATCGAACCCGGGCCTACCGAGTGCAATTCCCGCGCGCTAACCACTGGGCTACCGCGCCCTCAACCCCGTGAAGTTAACAAAGTTTGGTTTAGTTTAATGACGTTAAAACTAATAATGAAATTTTAAGGCACCGCGACAATCTCCATAACTTTCTTTTTATTTATTTCTTTATTTCTTCAGTGTTTAAATTTTTTCATTGTGGTCCCAACCACCACCCGATGTAAACAATACATCGCCACAATTCAATCCAGCATAATGAGCCAAAAATCTTATAAAAAGCAAACACTTATTCGATTTTTAATTGTCCCTAGGCCAAAAACCGTATAAAAAGCAATCACTGATGACATTTGCCCCATGCGAATATCCTCAAATATACCACCAAACATCACTTTACTAGATTGGGCTTGTAAGAATGCTTGATGTTTGAGTTTTCTAAAAATGTAAATTATTAGTCGAAATTGCAGGTACTTTTTTCGATGCGAGATTTAAAAACGAAAGTTCGTTTTTTTTAGCCGAAAGTGACTTTTGTTTTAAAATCTTTAAAAAATATTAGAATTTGTCCCTGAGATTTGAAATTGATATATTTTTACTCGCAATTGTCTGCTCTTTCCGGTCGTGTGATTTGATTTTTTTCTACGACGTCTGGATGGTGGAGAAAAAAGGAAAAAAAACGGTCGGAATCGCATAAAACATTAAATAACAACAACAAAAAAATAATCCAAATTTTAAAAATCGGTTTTCCCGTGTCACCTTCCCCACCCCGGGTCTCGAATTGTCAAATTTCGTAGCTCTGTGACGCGCGGTCGCTGAGCCTATAGTGTATAAGACAGACACACATAGACAGACATTGCCTTTTATTATATAGATTCAGGACGTCCAGCTCACTCAAAGGATGTAGAGCGTTACATGGGACGGCCGGGAAAGCGCAAAATACAATAAATAATAAACAAAACAATACACATAAACAAGACATATATAGATAATATGCAAAGAAATACAATACACAAATATGTTCAATACAAGAAACGACGAAATATATTTTTTTTTTTCAAAAAAGACCTAAACCAGAAAGTGATAGAAAGAATAGGTGAACAAAAACTAAAAAGAAAACACATGTTAATATAAAAAATCATTTAATAGACATGCTATTGACGTACAAATAGTTTTAAAAAATCCAGAGCGCTTTCGAACGTCAACACACCCTTCCTCAGTGGCATGGGTGTGTTAACGCCCAAAAGCGCTCTGACTTTTTTAGAACTATTTGTACGTCAATAGGATGTCTATTAAATTATATTTTAAAATCAAATATTTCATCTTTAATTTAATTAAATCATTTAAAATCTTAACGTATTATCACTCTATGTAAAAGCTGATTATTAATATCCACGTAGCTACTATACATCAATATTAATATATAATAATTACAATTGATTTTAATGTAAGCATTAACTAGTAATGAAGCTGTTAATAATTTGCAGAAACATTCTGAAAGTTAACACGAGTTAATGCTTAATATCAACTCTTACCTACTTATCAGTTGATTTTGAATCTGTAATGCATAACAGTGAACTAACTCCACAATAATACAAAAGTATCCTAAATACTATTGTCATATTTTTTAAATATTTTTAAATTAAATATGTAAATAAATGGATCATTAGTATAATCACAAATTAAAAAATCTTTAAAAGGAAGTAAGCTATAAAAAAAAATCTCAAAGAAATTTTTTATGCAAAATTTGAATGACATTTTATATGAAATTTCATATCACCACTAAAAATTGATTATTTTATCAGGGGGGGGGGGCTGAGTATACCTCTTGGGGGAGGCGGGTTAGTTCCCTCTGGCTCCTGCCTGGCTACGGCCCTGAAGGGGGACTGACTCACTATCTGTATGGGTGGCCCTGCAATGTGAGCTGTAGAGACATTTTAAGCTAAAAAAAATGATCCTCTGGTCAGAAAAGTTCAGGAATTATAGATTAGGGTCAACATCAGTTCTGAAATATTCCTAACATTTTCATTCAACGGAATTTTAAAATGATGAATAGTTCCGCAGATAGACTTGCGTGCATTTCTAGTTCGTGTTCCATTTTCTTGGCGCCCGTTCCCAGGTCACGTTCGTTCTAAGTTCGGCACTCTCCTGTCTTCCTGTTGTGGTTTGGAGAAGAGAATGGGCGAGAGAAGGCTTTGCATTGGACAGTGGCCAATTATAAAAATATAACGTGGCTAGTGCACGATGTCTTATTGCAGACTAACTGTCAAATCTGTCAAATAATGGTTGGAAATGTGCAATTGCAACCAGGTATTGTTACTGTTGATTTAGCGCCGCTTTGGATTCTGTGAGTATCAGCTATAGCGAATTCATGTCCCACCCAGAACACGAACCTTGAATCCGAACCTATGATACTTTTTCGACCATTAGGCTATTGGAATGGTATTATTTTCTTCTATACTTGAAGTGGAGCCTACATTTTCCTTCTTTAAATTTTAGATCGAAGTGCAACTTTAGATTTGAAGACCTCTTCATTCCTTTGCTTTTAAAGCTAGGTTAGCCGGGTCCATCCTCATACCTCTGTTTTTTAATGCAAGATAGTATCTTGTTTATTGTACCACTTGTAAATGGGAAATTATCGCCATAAAACAGTGGGGTCGATGAAAAAAACCAAATCTCTAGTTTTTTAGAACTCAGTTATTCACTGCATCTAACCAAGGGCGCGGTAGCCCATTGGTTAGCGCGCTGGAGCTGCACTCGGTAGGCCCGGGTTCGATTCCAGCCACTGCCAATACTGCCGCCGTGTTCATGCGGAGTACGATCACGTTAAACATGTGGGTCCGAAAGTCCTTCCGAGAGGTTGGTGGTAGGGGAAGGAGGGTACGGTCCCTGGGGATGCCTCCCCCACTGGGTTCCGGTCAAAATTGGGTGGCACTTCCCGACCGTCCAAACAGTTACCTTACACCTTTCTGGTAGGTCGGACGGTCTGGGTTTCAACAACAACTGCATCTAACCAGTTGCGCGAAATTGTTCAGGTGTTTAACCATTGAGCTATTCAGACGGTATGCTTTCCTATGTTTTAAGTAACCCCTACCCCAATGAAAAGGATGAATGACAATTTTGTTTTTACATGTCTCGACAGAGAATCCAACCACATATCACCAGCTGCGATTTTACACTTTTAACCACGAAATGCATTGAGTTGTCAAGAGGACTACTTTTTTTTTTTGCATACTTGAAATGCACCCTACAAGTCATGAAAATGATCGGCGTGAGATTGAAGAATACCAGCAACGTTTCCCAACGAGTGTTTCGCAGTTATTTTATGATTTAAGTTGAAAGTTGCGGAAAATTATCAGTATTGAAGAAGTGATGTTTGCAAACTTTAATAAATTATCATGAGTCATTTTCGAGATATTAGAAATTTTATTTTATTTTTATTCATCGCAGATGTACACAAATCCTCCGTGCATGTTCCAGACAGCTGTCGTCACAGTAACTATGGTTGAAGTTTAAAATACAAAATTCTAACTTTACGAATTTAAAAGATTGCACGCAATGGTTTCTTTCCCTATAGTACATGGTAATATGTAGGAAAAAGTATTGGAATCGTGTCGAAAATCGCAACTCAAGTTTTTGACGAATCTTCCCGGTTTGAAGATTTTAGAACCCGGAAAAACTATTTTAGCGTGACGTCTGTATGTATGTCTATCTGTACAATGTATGTATAAATTCTAGCTGAAAAATTAACTGACCAAATTTCACAAGATTTGGTATATAAGTTACTTGTGGGCTACCTTGGTGTTGAAAGATTTTAATACAATTCACAAATAAAGAACCTGCCTTTTTTCTGCGAAATGGCACGGAAAAATCGTTAAAATCTGAAATAAAAGAATTTGTTTGCTGAAATGTTTCAATTAAATGTTTATTTTATAAAAATAAAATTGACGACGATGAAAAGAATAAGGTCAACTCCATAATTCTAGGACTAACCGCTCTTGAGGTATTTTAATTTTTTTTCGTATTTTGTCACGACATATGCTCAAATATATTCATTAAATGCTTTTTTTTACTTAATTTTTAGCGCTGAAAAAAATAAGCCCAAACCCATCTCTTTAGGACTAACCGTTCTCGAGATATTTTAGTTTTTTCACATTTTTGCTACGCCGTCTTTGAAAATACGCCCAGTTACCAAATGAAAACAGCAGTTGCATTAAAAGTGCAAATTCAGTGTCATTTTAAATAATTATCCGTGTTATTTCGTGCAATTAAACTCAATTTAACGAATTATCAAAGAAATAATGACAAAATGAATTTGAGTCTGTAAGTATACATATATCATTTCAACGAATAAGAAAGATGAAAAACAAATTTGAATAAAGAAAATTCACCGCTCTAGCCACATCATATCTAATCAATGCGGAATAAAAAATCTGATGTGAGCAGCACATGACTTTCCCTGCAGACTTATATTAACGTTCTCTTTATTTTAATTAAATTTATTTCACTCTTAATTCAAGTTTCGTTCTCATTCGATAACCGGACTTATTTTCAAAGGTGGCGTAGGGAAAGTACGAAAAACTAAAATATCTCGAGAACGGCTAGTCCAAGTGTAATGGGGTTGGTCTTATTCTTTTTGTCATTATAAATTACGCATTAAATCAGCATTTAATGGATATATTTGAGTATACCCAGTTTTTTAATTTAGATTTTGGCAATTTTTGCGGGCCATTTTGCAAAAAAAGGCAGGTTATTTTTGTCTGAATCGTACCAAAATCTAATCAGCACCAGGGTGACCTATACGTGACTCATCTACCGAATTTTGTGAAATTCGGTCCATTAGTTTTTCAGCTACAGTGGATACAAGCTTTTGCGGGCCATTTCACAAAAAAGGCGGGTTCTTTTTTTCCGAATCGTACCCAAAACTAATCAGCACCAGCCCCGCCCACAAGTGACTTACCTACAAAATTTTGTGAAATTCGGTCCATTAGTTTTTTAGTTAGAGTGGATACAAAATCTGCACAGACAGACAGACAGACACACAGACACACAGACAGACAGACACACAGACACACACACAGACGTCACGCTAAAAATGGTTTTTTCGTATTCTAGAGGTCTCGAAACGTGTAGATCCGTCGAAAACTCGAGTTGCGATTTTCGGCATGATTCCAATACTTTCCCTATACATTACCATGTATTGCAGGGAAAGTAAAAAAATGTTATTTACTACTAATTAGGAATCCAAATTTTTGACCAAGTCGTCCAGAATTCATTCCAGGTTTGCCCGCTTCAAAATCTTTATTACCTTTAAAACTGTTTTCACAGCGATGATACGCCAGTAGCGGGTAAACAACTTGCCATCAATTTTGGAGCTTCGCGCATTTTGTCTTGAACAAAGATCCCCTATCTGAGGTCTGTCAGGCTTTTTAATAGTGGAATTTTCTCTTCTCTTCTTTTACCCAGGAATATAGACAAAATAAATCTTAACATGGGTCAGAAATTGATCTAATTGATTATATTTTTTTTTAAATCAAGATATTAAAACAAAAAAGATCAATCACACATAAAGCAATGATTATAAAATACTTTCCAACTGAAATACAATTTTATCTAAACATCTCTAAAATGTAATACATTCAGCGCTGCCATTTTTACTTTCCTTGCAATACATGGAAATGTATAGGGAAAGTATTGGAATGCCGAAAATCGCAACTCGAGTTTTCGACGGATCTAAACGTTTCGAGACCTCTAGAATACGAAAAAACTATTTTTAGCGTGACGTCTGTGTGTGTGTCTATCTGTCTGTGCAGATTTTGTATCCACTCTAACTAAAAAAGCAATGCACCGAATTTCATAAAATTTGGTAGGTAAATCACTTGTGGGCGAATCTGGTGCTGATTAGCTTTGGGTACGATTCGGGATAAAAGAACCCGCCTTTTTTTGCGAAATGGGCCGCAAAAGCTTGTATCCACTCTAGCTGAAAACCTAATGGACCGAATTAAACAAAATTTGGTAGGTAAGTCACTTGTGGGACACCCTGATGCTGATTAGATTTTGGTATGATTCGGAAAAAAAAACCTGCCTTTTTTTGTAAAATGGCCCTCAAAAATCTCCAAAATCTAAATTAAAAATCTACGTATGCTCAAATATATCCAGGAAATGCTTGTTTAATACGTAATTTTTAACGAAGAAAAGAATAAGACCAACCCCATTACACTAGGAGTTGCCGTTCTCGAGATATTTTAGTTTTTTCGTATTTTCTCTACGCCACCTTTGAAAAGAAGTCCAGTTATCAAATGAAAGCGAAAATTGAATTAAAAGTTAATTAAATGTAATTAAAATAAAGAGAACGTGAATATAAGTCTGCAGGGAATGTCATGTGCTGCCCACATCAGATTTTTAAAATTATTACCGTACTATAGCTTGAAAATTTAAAACTTTATCGAAAAAACAATTCTAATTACACAAAATTAATTTTGTTCAAATGACGTCACCTAAATATAAATCGTCTGCCTCTCTATGTAAAATCAATGAATATTTCATTTACATCACTTATCGTCCAGACTTCATCTATAGTAGGGTCCATCCAAAGTAAAATGATCATGATCGATCAAATAAAGGTGATTACAGTGCCCCTAACGGGGAATTTAAAAAAATAGGGCAACAAAACGAGATAGACAAAAAAAATTATTTACAAAGTTGTACATCATTGCCCAATAATTAGGAATTGACTCTAAAATTGTTACAGATACATTTACATTTGAAACAATAGGGTTATTCACGAATGAATGTTATATTCAGAAATGATATAATAACAACATTCATACATGCATAGAAATTTAATGTAGAGCATGTTTAAAATGTCCTCCCGCGGAGATGTATTCAAAAGATGTTTACTTATTTGGAGGGAAATGGACGCTTTATTTGACTGCATATACATCCTGTATTACTTAAAAGTATACCATTTGGTTTACAAACTGCATTGAAGCATGTATGATTTAATTTTAACACGTGTGATATAACTTTACTTGTGTATTTATTACTTTCCCTGCAATACATGGTAATATATAGGGAAAGTATTGGAATCACGCCGAAAATCGCAACTCGAGTTTTCGACGGATCTATGCGTTTCGAGACCTTTAGAATACTAAAAAACTATATTTAGCGTGCCATTTGTGTGTGTGTCTGTGTGTGTGTCTGTCTGTCTGTCTGTGCAGATGTTGTATCCACTCTAACTAAAAAACTAATTGACCGAATTTCATACAACTTGGTATGTAAGTCACTTGTAGGCGAATCTGGTGCTGATTAGTTTTGGGTACGATTCGGGATAAAAGAACTTCCTGTTTTCGTGAAATGGCCCGCAAAAGTCTGTATCCACTCTAGCTGAAAAACCAATGGACCGAATTTCACAAAATTCGGTAGATAAGTCGATATGGGTCTCCCTGGTGCTGATTAGATTTTGGTAAGATTCAGAAAAAAATAACCTGCCTTTTTTGCAAAATGGTCGGCAAAAATCGTCAAAATCTAAAATAAAAAACTACGTATGTTCAAATATATCCATTAAATGCTTGTTTTATACGTAATTTTTAACGAAGAAAAAAATAAGATCAAACCCATTACACTAGTACTAGCCGTTCTCGAGATATTTTAGTTGTTTCGTATTTTCTCTGCGCCACCTTTGAAAATAAGTCCAGTTACCAAATGAGAACGAAAATTGAAATAAAAGTGAATTAAATTTAATTAAAATAAAGAGAACGTGGATATAAGTCTGCAGGGAAAGTTATGTGCTGCCCACATCAGATTTTTTTGAATGTTACCATTCGCTATAATAAAAGTGCAGCATCAGTGTAAAATACTCTAAAAAGGTGATTGAAAAAAAAAGCTTTTTTTTTCATTGGAACTTTACTTACTTGGAATTAGTACTTTTTTACAAAATAGTACTTTTGTAAAGTAGTACATTTTACAAAATTCAAGCCCTTCGAAGTGAATGTTCGACAGGAGTTATTGTCCGCCGATTCCTGTTTCCCATGTATGGTCGTTGCGTACGTCTCCCGTGCAAATTGTTCAGAACATCAATCACACAACCGCGAATATCCTTGATGTCCAATGAAAAAATAAATGTTCCATTCAATCAAATGAACGCAAATTTTCATAGCAAATTTGAAAAACTTCGATATATCGTTGAGAAAAAGTTTTCTTGCGATGAAACATGCCTGTTCAGTGTGATTTCCTTTTTAAAAGTTTGGGGGAATTTTTACGCAAAAATGCCGAAGTTGTATTGTTCATCACAATTGCAAATGTGAACAAATTTGATCCCAGTTTTACCGAGCCCGAACAACAGCAGGTAGCGCGCGTGCGGGCGTTGCTGGTTACACTATAAAACATTCTGCAACCTTTGCTCATTTTTGTCATCTACTTTGTTGATAATTTTGGCAAAATATCATAAAAGCTGCAATTACAGGTGTTCATGAAATTTTCAGTTTTATTTCTGAAATATTCAGCTAATTATCGTCTGTCGAAGATGTTATTTTTGTATTTATATGCTATACCTCTATATATATGCGCATGGTAAACTGGAAATTAAGTATATTAAAAATCATATTTGTTTAGGCATTCAAACTTTTAAAAGATATATGATTTCAATATTTAGCTGCCTTGCACTAAATTCATATATATATATATATATATATATATATATATATATATAGACCTATTTAATAATATTGTCATTAAAGATTTATATAAAGTTATTATCTCTCTTTATCATGACTATATATCTTCCAATCATGTTGCATTTAATGTCAAAAATTTTCCTATGTTCTTACACTTTGTGTTATACAACAATTATATTATCCAAGGTGATAACATTTATTTACAAACATCTGGTGTACCACAAGATGGCTGTAGTAGTAGTATTCTCGCTAACTTATATCTTTATTATTATGAATGTCATTTTAACTCTAATTCATATATTATATATAGATATGTTGACGACTTAATTTGTATTATCATTGCTGATTCCTATCCCATTAGAATTGATTTTTACCCATCTAACCTAGAATTAATTCCTAATGAGCCTAGCGTTAGTCAAACTGTTAATTTTTTAGACCTAAATTTAGATATCCTCAATAATCATGTAATCACCAATCTATATGATAAAAAAGATTCTTACAACTTCACTATCATAAAGCTGCTATCATATTAATCTTGTAATTCTATTCAATTGTTTAGAAGCATCATTTTAAACCAGCTATTTCGAATACATCGACTTTCTGATCCTCGGTTTCACTTTCTCCACATCAATAATCTTAAACGCATTTCTCAAAATTACCAATATCCAGAAGTATTTGTAAATAATATTATTAATAATTTCAAATATACCACGTAATAATTTTACACATGCATTATTTATCTTTGATTGGATAACTCATTTTTGAGAATTCACCCATTCCTATCACCTAACTTACCACTTGGCCTGAGTCTAATACTATTTACTACTTTCGAATGACTATTTTCCACTTGTCCTGAGTCCTATACTGATTACTATTTTTGAAAGTCTCCATACATATTATGTATCGTTCAAATGTATTCATTCGGGTGCCCACTCGCATTGACGAAGTGAGGTGAAATGCTCAGTCGCTAGTTCAACTTACACGTGGTAGCAATGCTTGTGAGTTCATATTTCTGTTCGAGGAGGTATTAATTTTTTGATTTGTATTTCAATTGATTTATTTTTCTCCTTCCACTAGTCAGTAGACAGTCCCAATGGTGTCTATAGTTAAATACTATCGCCATTGTCAGAAACTGGCTATTCTATCGGTTTTAATTCGAATTGTATGGCTGTCCTGATGAGAATGCAATTTCGAACTAACCCCCATTTCTTGTGTAGTTTCAATTGATTGTTCTCTATGTCTTAATCTTTTATCTTGAGCTAACTATTATTGCCTTTTCTCATTTTTGCCGTGGTTTCTTTTTCATTTTTATTTATATTTATATACTTTTCATTGTGATTTTTGTATCCTAATATTCTTCTCATCCCCTTTTCCATTGTAGTGATATGTTGCCTTCTATCTTTATCCTTAGTCTTGGTCTATAGTTACTCATTTGTAACAGATATGCTAGAGATGGGTTTTTTTGTACATACAGTAGTTTATGCATAATTTTCGATTAAAATCTTTCAATTTATATATATATGTATATATATATATATATATATATATATATATATATATATTGTCCAAACTATCAGGAACCTTATACTCCCCATTACGGAGACGGCTGATCCACCTGAAACTCTCAGTAGAATGCTTGCAAATGTTTTACAGTGTAGGGAGTATTACCCACATCACAGTTCTTTTTATTTTAAGTAATGTTAAGTTATGTAAGAATTATGTACATAGGTTGCTCTGCAATCAAGTGTTTATGCTTGGACATATGCACGTTTATATAAATATGTATATAACTATAATTATTTTACTTTAAAGGAAAGCAAAAAATTCTAATGTTATAATATCGCATATTTCAGAGACTAATTTAGGCGACAGTTTGAAAGAGAAAAGCAAGCAGATGTGACAAATTATCTGGAATTAAAAAATACAAAATTCTAACTTTCTTAATCTTATAGCTATATGCTTTAAATTGAGAACTACCTGTTCTATTAATAAAGTTAATCTGTGCAAAAATCATGCCTTCAGATAATAATTATGAGAGTTACAATTCTATTCTGATTATAATTATACGATTTTCGTCACCGGAAATGTTTTCATTTTATTTTGTTGGATTCTTGAGAGAGAATCTCAAAGCTTTTCCAAAAAGCAATCGGACTGTTCAACGAAGGCGGCTAAAACTAGTAGACGTAGTGAACTTGGAAAAAAATTTAATTTAATGTCTCTTAAAAAAAGAATAAAATGGTCCCGCCTCTTGTTTTGTTTTACTATAAAGTTTTAATTAATACTATTGATTTTCCCATTTTACTTTCTTGCCTAAAATTCCATATACCTGTTAATAATACTAGAAAAGAACATTATTTTACAATACAACTGTTAAACACAATTACATTAAGAGCTTCTTCTTCGACCCAGACCGTCCGACCTACCCGAAAGTGTAAGGTATCTGTTTGAAAGGAAAGTGCCACCCAATTTAGACTGGAATTCAGTGGGGGAGGCATTCACAGGGACCATACCTTCTTTTCCCTACCACCAACCTCTCGGAAGGACTTGCGGACCCGCACATTTAACATGCCCGTACTCCGCGTAAACATCGCGACAGTTTGGTCAGAGGAGAACTCGGATCGTCCGAGTGCAATCCCTGCGCGCTAACCACTGGGCTGTCGTGTCCCTCATTAAAAGCTTGTCTTTCTATAAATTTGTTGATCTCCATAATAGCTATGGTACTGATATTAATATTTTTAATTTGACTCCTTCCCATTTAAAAAAACCAGTTTTAATGCACTTGACATGTATACTGCTTAGTATACTTCTTATGTATACTACATGTATGCTTCTTGTATTTTATGTTTTGTTCTTTTATGATTGTGTGGCTACTGCAACTGGATTTCATCTGTAGTTGCCAAGTAAATTGAATAAATAAATAAATAAATCAAAATCTATAATCGCCCATGAGTTATGTTAATTTTGTCAAAAATTCAGCTAGGATCCCAATTACCCATCTTGGGCTGCTTTATCCATGGAGTTCTTGAGGCGATTATAATTTCCTTCTATACTTAAAGCAAACGTTACAGCAGGGCTGCCTATGCAAGTTGTGGTTCCCATTACATTATTATGCTAGCTTTTTCATGCCTTACCTCAAAAGATATTGGGGGTCCGAGCAGGGCCACAGTCAGGCAGGGGCCAGAAGGGTAGAGCCCCCCCCCCCCCCCCCCCAAGATGTATACTGTTAATAATTTATATGGATTGAAATATAAAATAATAACTATTATGGTTTATAAATGCTAATATTTAATTGAATTTTTGGTGAGCCCCTCCTTCAAGACTGTTGAATATCCTTTAATTGTACCCCAGCCCCTCTTCAATTTCGTATCTGGTTACAGTCCCGGGTTCAAGCCCCCCCCCCCCTCCTCCTCACTCGCAAATCTCCTTCTCCCCATGAGCGGCAAAGGCAATATCTTATTAAAAATTAAAACGTTCAGGATAAGGAAATAGAAATATTTACGATTTAGAAGCTATAAAACACTCCTAACATCAAGCAATAATTTGCGAGGAAAACTTTTATAGTTAACGTCGTGTAAGAACGCAAGAAACGACTCAGAACTTTTCGAAATGTCAAACGATAAAATACCCAGACGAATGAAAATTAATATCCATTCGCGGAACGGGTGCTCAATGCTCCATAAAAATCCCATAAAACGCTAAATGGGGAGTAAACATTAACGTTTCAGTTATTAAAAAATTCCCCCAATTTCAAAATGTCGAGTTATTTTTGTCCGCCGTACTTCGTGCACTCAACCTATTTCAGTTTCTTTCCGGTAAAAATCGAATTCCTAAACGCTGCTGCCACTCAGAGCAAGAGAAAAAGTTTGAAAAAAAGAACGTGGTTGATGCAATCGGGTTTCCATGAATCCAGTTTACGATGAATGAATAAAGGAGTGGCGTCAGCGGAAAAGAGTTGAAAAATTGGGGTGGAATGTAAAAAATATTGTAATTTTTATGCGGAAGTCGCTTTACTTATCAGGGAATAATATGATTTCTTGGTTTTCTTTGACCTATCTCTCACGTAGCGTTTGAATTTCGTGCAAAAGAATTTAAGGCTGAAGTGAAATAAAATGGAAATGGAAAAGATTTCGACATTTATAGGTTCATACCTACGACAAACTTTACTGATCAATAAAGAAATATAGTATACGGAAATCTGTAAACTTTCGCTATGTTATGTAATCCACGTTTTAAAGGCTATTAATATTTAAAAACTGAAAATAGTTTTATAAAACCGATGTTTTGAGTTCAAATCATTTGATTTCTCAAACTAAACATTCAAAACTGCACTCATATTTTGCGATACTAGCTATACTATTATAGGGGCCCACCGCCCACATAAGATATTTTGCTATACTATAAAATATCTGATATGGCCCCTATATCAAAAATCGAATAAGTCTACTTTCACAGTGAAAAAATGATGTATAAGATACACGGCATAATATTTTTAACGTTGAATTGTACATTTTGTGTTTTTTCTGAATGACAACATGCAAAACTATTTCGAAGTATTCAATTAACTTATATTTCGCCAAACTTTTAATGGACAATTAACAATATTGATATTCTCTGCAATAAACAATAGAGTGCATATGTTAAAATATTTTAATATTTAATTCATCAATTTGGCGTCATTTCTGTTAATTTAGCCTCATTTTCGCAATTTTGAGGATATTTTCGTCGATATGAAGCGACTTATGGCCAAATTTGCGATATTTCGCTAAATTAAATGACAAGTTTGCGAAATTTATCGCCAAGCGCAGCAAACGGAAAGAAGAGCTTTTCTCACATACGAGAAAATGTACCCGACATTGCCCGGAGATTAAAGAAGGATAGTTATATAAAATAGCAAAATAAATAAATTTTATTCGTATAAAAAACAGCAAAAACTGTATGCAATCTGGGTACATCGGTGCAACGATCATTTGTTTTGAATGTCAAATTTTTTTTTTTTTTGTTCGTTGATGGTCTGGGTTAGTATCTAAATTGAAATGTTTATCAGTGATTGAAACACGTTTGGTAACATTTTGTAGTAGCGGTACCCAGAAATAGATAAATAAGCAGACAGATAAATCAATATTTATTTATATATCTATATATATATTTATATTATTAATATATATTTATATATATTTATATTTATACAAGGTAGGATCAAAAAGTTTGGAGACTGTGCTGATATCTCTCACCCTGATTGGAGGAGAGGGAAACTATTTTACCGTGGCGTAGAGGCACATGTGACGCGAGATGTGAAAAGGAAGAAGCAGGTCCGCAGTGCAGGGTTTTTCCGAACAATGCATATCAGTGAACTGTAATCGTTCTCGTCCGTCGAAAACGAAAATGGCGTTTGAAGAACAGCGTGCGAATATCAAATTCTGCCAGCGTTTGGGGAAATCGTCGACAGAAAGCAGGTTCAATGTTTCTGTTGGCGATTTACCCAAACGCTGGCAGAATTTGATATTCGCAGATTGTTCTTCAAACGCCATTTCCGTTTTCGACGAGCGCGAACGACTACAGTTCACTGACACGCATTGTCTGGAAAAACACATGCTTCTTCCTTTTCACATCTCGCATCACATGTGCCTCTACGCCACGGTAAAATAGTTCCCCTCTCCTCCAATCAGGGTTGGAGATATCAGCACAGTCTCCGAACTTTTTTATCCTACCTTGTATAAATATATATAAATATATACATTTATATTATTAATAAATATATTTATATATATTTATACATTACTTATATATATTTATATATTACTTATATATATTTATATTATTAATAAATATATTTATATATATTTATACATTACTTATATATATTTATATTATTAATAAATAACTGTTGGCAAATTCTTAGGCGTCAGAACGCGAAACCATTACTCAACATATCATCTTGTGAATGAAACGAACCAAATCTACGAGAATGATGTTAACAAATTGCAAAGTCCACTTTGACGATAAGAACTTGCAATTTCGACCCAGTAGCTCAACGGTAGAGCGTCGGCTGGTCAGTTCGGAGATCTAGTGTTCGATTCTTCCCGGTTGGGGCACCAAGGTTCGTTACAAAATTTATCGCATACTGTTACGTATGAAAAGTGAACATATTTCACAATAGTTAATACTTATAATAATTTTTATGTGATTTTTTTTTATTAATTTATCTGAAAATGTGCAATATTTCGAGAAAGGTTCGTGTTAGTGTTTTAGAGGGTGCGTCATTCATTTCCTAATGAAAAATTACCTAAGAAATGAGTATTTAAGTAACATTATTGCAGGTTCTGATTTCTTAATGATTTTTACAAAATTTCATTCGAAAATTGGGAGAGTTTTAAGTACATTTGATTGCGTTTAAAATCAATAGGTTTCCAGTACTCACTGATTGTATTATTTGTAGAAAATTTCATTCTAATCGCTCTATTCGTTCGTGAGATATCACGGACGCGCGCGCGCTCGCACACACACACACACACACACAAATTTCGGGATAACTAACACTTTTATTTAAAAGCACTAATAAGCGTAAACAGGAACAATATGCAGCGAATAGCTCGATCACTATCTTAACAAAATCACTAAGTACAATTAAACAATCACAAAGATACAATTAAACAACAATTAAATGCTCAACTAATTCACAAAATAGCGAAAACTATTCTCAGAATATTAATATATCTCATAATTCAATTTAGCTCGTATTTCGTCGACTCTCTTCAACTGAACGTAACTCCCTTATGTACTCTCCTTAGAAATTTCTAGAGAGTGCTCGTATCTCCAAGAATATTCGACATTTCGAGATTGTTCTAGTATATTCGAAAACTCATTAAGAGTCGCCAAGTTGACGATAAATTGCTAAATCTGGAGTACAAACCCCGAAAAGTATAGCAACCCTATACTTTCCCGTAATAGGAATAGCTACGTGTACAGGTTGTTTTTCCCTGGAGATAGGCAGAACACGGTGAAGTATTTTATACATAATTATAACACTACTATCATGAAGGTAGAGAGTCTACATTCTCCATACCTTCGTACTACTATGTAGTAATACAAACATTCGTATCATGCGTAAAAATACTAGAATTAAATCGAATTTTTGCAATTCCCATAATCAAGACACGACCAGAAACCATATTAGCAGTATAGCTAACAAAACGCGTAACATCTATGACATTTAGAATTGTAAAGACGGGGGAAAACCCGGTTTATTTCCGAGAATAAATCGGGATTTTTGGGAAGGGAATTTTCTTTTCTCTTTGGGGGGGGGGGGGGGGGGACCTGGGAATTAAAAAAAATTTCCAACATGTGGGAATTTTGAGTCATAGCATTTTGCATTAAAATAGAAATGTGCATGGACCAAAACCAATATTCATTTTTTACTTTCGAAATTGTAAATAGCTAAAGCATAGAAAATTGAGCTACTATAATAAGTAAAATATTTAAATTATGTGACTTTCTTATTATACACCCTGTTGCAAAAAAAAAAAAAGTATAAATATATATGGATTCAAATGATTAAGAAATGAAAGAAGTATAAAAGGATGGGGATACTTATAAGGAAGTCGAACGGCCAAGGGGGATTACGACCCCTTTGTTCCCGGTTGAAGCACGCTTTTAATCCTAGGAAACGTTCCCGGAACCAGACTCGCCCGAAGCGAGGACAAAGGGGTCGTAACAAAGAACCGGGAACAAAGGGGTCGTAAACCTTCAACCGGTAACAAAGGGGTCGTAATCCCCCTTGGCCGTTCGACTTCCTTGTAAGCATCCCCATCCTTTTATACTTCTTTCATTTCTTAATCATTTGAATCCATATTTGTGCTTATATTGTATGTGCTGCAATGCGCCTTATGATAATATGGGCATTTCCCGTTTTATATTTCTTGTAATGGTTATATTTTACTTAACATTTGTATGGTGTATATATATATATATATATATATATATATATATATATATATATATATATACACACTGGCGGAAAATAAAATTCCAACATCAAAAAGGAGTTGTGCCAGATAAACGAAATTTGGGAGGCGCGTTTCTGCACATGAAAGATGACGCCTATTCAAATTTCGCGCTAGACGGATAAGAGTGGCGCCACTATGATCATGCAAATCACGTTTGCTTTAAATACGCGAGGTTTGAGTCAAGAAACGAGCGGATAAATAGCACCGGACCCACTCCGATTCGACCAACAAGGAACCACAACTGACGATGATGCGATTGACGTAGCCGATGACGTAGGGTACACGTTGATTCTGGTTAGCGGAGTTTTTATTTAGCATTCGCGGCAAATTTAAGTTTCGTGAATTTTTTCTTTTTGAGAAATATGAATGTTGATCCAAAGCTTAAGGATGGACCAAACACTTCACAAGCCAAAAACTCACAGAAAACGGAAAAGTTTTCTAAAATGTGCAATTGCAAAAAGATATTTTCCAGTAAATCTACTTAAGAAAAACTGTAAGAAAAGAAATTGTAATTTTACAGCACTGAAGTCGGATGATTTTCGCAATCATTTGCACACTGCTCATGGCATGGAAGAAATAAAACATGATAATGATTTTCAAAATTATTCAGGTATGTTCGCATTTTCATAACTTCTATTTCAAGAAGTTTTATTTATTGCTGAATAAAATAAAATAGTTTCACATAAAAATACAAAGAATGGATGAAATGCATGAGATTTTAAAATGTTAACTATGTAAGATGAATACAAGATATAACATATTCTAATAGATTAGAAGATATACCCATGCATTTGGGGAAGATTTTCCGTACTACAAGTTACAACAATTTTTGTCAAAATAAAACAATGACATAATAAATTGAAACTATCAATAAGCCCCAAAAATATCAATAATAATAATGACTGTAATTGATATAATCCAGTCTAAAATGCAATATCAATGAAATTTATTTCATACGTATACATAGCTTTATTATTTAAATCGGAAAAGATTTATTAAAACTCTTCTGCTGCATAAACACATTGGATTTAAATCCATTGCTAAGTGACATAACATAATTTTCTTCAAATACATTGGTGGAAGAAATATACTCTGCATAATGCTATCTCTATGGAAAGTTTAATTGTTCGTTTTTAATTAATATCTTAATATTTAGACAACCCCTGGTCTTAGAAACTCGAAACATATACTAAATTTTATGTGGAGTTATTCCAATGTTACCCATAAAATTTCATTTAATTCGGTTCAGCCATCTACCGTGATAATGAGACAGACAGACAGACAGATTTTCAATTTTCTTTATATAGATTATGCAATTGCTATGTCAAAAATATAAAATAACATAAATATGCACATAACTGTAAAGTCTTGTGTAAATACAAATTTTAGTACATTCCTACATAAGCTGATAATAATATATAAGAAAATAACAAAAATATAAAATTGAGTAAAATTTTTGAGTGGATAACAATTTCTTCCTAGCTATTGATATATTTACATTTGTCAGCTGAAATATATCATTTATGAATGACTGATTCTGGATTAAAATTATCCAAATGTAGACTTTTAATAGATATAATGCAAGTTTACTCATTTTGCTTATTTTCAATCTATTTCTCTAAATCTATATAAATAAAATTGAAAATCTGTCTGTATGTGTGTCTCATCATCATGGGAGAACAACTGAATCGAAGTTAAATGAAATTTTGTAGATAGCCTTGAAATATCCAGACTTAAAATTTAGTCCATGTTTTGAGTTTAAGACCAGGGGTTGCCCAGATATTAATTAAAAACGAACAATTAAACCTTTCATATAGCATTAAGCAGATGATATATTTTCCGCCAATTTATTTGAAGAAAATTTTATCATGTCGTTTAGCAACAAATTTAAATCTAATTTGTTTATACGGCAGCTGATTTTTATTATATCCTTTCCGATTTAAATAATAAAGATATATATATAAAATAAATTTTACCGATATTGCATTTTTGGCTGGATTATATCAATTATGGGCTTCAGGTTTAAACATTATTATTATTGATATTTTCAGTTTATTATGTCATTGTTTTATTTTTGCAAAAATTTTTGAAACTCATATATTGTACGTAGTACCGAGTAATCTTCTACAAATGCATGGGTATATCTTCTATTCAGTGGCTTATATCCTGACTCTAAAAAGTGTGTGTGTGAGGGGGGGGGGGGGGAAACTGTTTAGCATTTTCTTATGCTAGGGTTATTTTAAATGAAAAATACGCATAACAATAAAAAGCCTTGAAAAGTAGGGAGGCCTGCCCCCCCCCCCAAACATACGCTGCTGCTTCTACTCCATGAGAATATAAGCAGTACAAGTATATTAGCACATATTTTGGCATATATTGGAATCAATTACGGCCTTTTAGGTTTTAAGTTTACGGAATTATTGATATTTTCAATTTATTACGTTATCTGTTTTATTTTGGTAAATATTTTAGAAGCTCATAAGTTGTAGTATGGGTCCTATACAGTTTTAGCTCTTTTATTTTGCATATATTTATTCAACTTCATATATTTTGTAAATTTGTTTGCAAACAAGACCAGGACATTTTATTCTTCAGATCTGCCCGTGAAGATAATTTTGTATAGCTAGAACAGATATTCTTAAACTTCTTTTTAGGAGCATTAAATTAAATATTTTAACAGAATATTTTGATTAACAATGTCATTTAATATATTATAGGAATTTGCACGTGATTGTGAATTTTAAATTGAACTTGACAACTTGAATGTTGCAAAGAACAATATTTCATTTTGACAATCTAATTAATGCATGACTAATAAAAGGAGATTGATTTTGTGAGTTGCATAATATAAACAAAACAAATAATTTTTAAATTGCATCTATGTAGAACAATTTTTTTAAATGGGGAAAATTGGTTAGATGCCATTGACACATAGCTCTCAAAATGACTAAATTATATCTATATGTCACATCTAGCCATCAATTATAGAGTTTAATATTCTATTCTATCCAATAATACGAAGGATATTTAAATCTCCTTGAATAATACCGAGATCGTCATTAAAACAAAATACTCCTTGCAAAGGCGTAGTTCATTTTAAGCATCAACTATAACTTAGAATTTAATATTCTAAACTATCTAATAATACTAGTATACGATAGTAAATTTAACAGCTGAGTGATGATGAGTTCGTATTATAAATTACCATCTCCGTGCACAGGCGCAGTTCTCTGAAGCTACTATTGGTTGTCGATATTGACGTCGGGTGACGCCACATCATGACGTCGGAGTGGGTCCGGTGCTATTTATCCGCTCGTGTCAAGAATACCTTTAAGGAGACGAAGAAGGCAGTATCAGTAGCTTAGTGAGTTTGAACGAGGCTGTATAATAGGGCTACGAGAAGGTGGATTTTCTGTCCGCGATATTGCAGAAAGACTTGGCAGGGATGTATCCACTGTGCGTGATTGTTGGCAGCAGTGGTCACGGGAAGGCACTGTCTCAAAAAGGCAAGGGTACAGCCGCACACGGGCCACTACTGAGAGGAAAGACCGCCGTATTCGCCGCATGGCTGTGGCGGATCGTATTGCATCTGCAGCAGCAATTAGAGCTTCTGTTGGCCCCAGAGTGACACAGAGAACTGTAAGAAATCGATTAATTAAGGGACAGTTCCGAACCAGGCGGCCTGTAGCGTTCATACCACTGACTCCGAATCACTGCCATCTGTGACGTCAGTGGTGTCAAGCTAAAGCTCATTGGAGGGCGGAGTGGAGATCTGTTGTATTCTCAGATGAGAGCCGTTTCTGTCTTGATGCCAGTGATGGTCGTATGTTGGTAAAAGGAGGCCAGGTGAGCACTTGGAACCAAGCTGTCTGCGGCGTAGACACACTGGACCTACACTAGGAGTTATGGTTTGGTGAGCCATTTCCTATGACAGCAGGAGCACTCTCGTCGTTATCCCAAGCACCTTGACAGCAAATTTGTACATTGGGCTGGTGATTGAATCGGTTGTGCTGCCATTCATGAGCAGTAATCAAGAGGGTGTTTTCCAACAGGATAACGCTCGTCCTCATACCGCTGCTGTCACCCAACGTGCTCTACAGAGTGTCGACATGTTGCCTTGGCTTGCGAGATCACCAGATCTTTCTCCCATCGAGCACGTATGGGGCATTATTGGAAGACAAAGCCAGCGTCATCCACAACCAGCATTAACCGTTGCTGATTTGACTAACCAAGTGCAACAGGCATGGAACTCTATTCCACAAAATGACATACGGCACATGTACGACACAATGCATGCACGTTTGCATGCTTGCATTCAAAATCGTGGCGGCTACAGCGGTTATTAATGTACCACCATTTCACATTTGAAATGGCTCTTCTCGCGCTTACTTTAACCTGTGACCTCAAATAAATATGTTACCTACACAATTGCTTTGCCTAAATTTCATTCCTCTAAACTAATTTCTTCTTGGTGTTGGGATTTTATTTTCCGCCAGTGTATATATGAACCCATAAAAAAAAATTGAGCTACAGCCGTGAAACTCGGCATGCAAATGTCGTTCTAAGAGATGTCGTATATTATTCGGCTCATGCAACGCGTATGAGAAGGATCGTGCAGTATGTGAAACAACAGTTGTTGTCCCTCACGGGCAATTGGAACTGGATTTTCTGCTTTGATAATGCAAGTTTTGTACAAATATGCTTTTAAGACGTACTCGAAGGTGCTATAAATAATTGTCAGATTTAAAGAGAAGAAACTTCATAGGCCTAAGGGATGTTGGTTGCTCTAGCAGACGTATGCGTATCAGTCGGTATCTTAGTCGGAGAGACATGATAGTTACTCGGTGGTGGTAAGAGTAGATTAGAGAAGGTACATGTAATCATCGCAGAGGCTCAAGACGTCCTAGACAGAAAACTGATCGAGAGGAACGTGCAGTCAAAAGAGGAGCCACGTTCACACCAATGACGTCGCTGTCTGACATTCGAAAGCATTTGAAATCCTCCGTGCATACTATATCAATGGATACTATTTGGAGACGAATGGCAGAAGGTGGATTAGGTTTCGACGTCCATTAAGGCGCCTACCATTGACACATTAACATAGGCATAGCCGTCTAGATCGGTGCCAAGCTCGGTCAGCCTGAACAGTGTCCGATTGGAAGAATGTTGTCTTTAGCGACGAACTCTGCTTCTCTCAGTTCCGATGACCGCCGCATACGTGTGTAGAGAAGGACTGGTTAACGCTCCGATCTCACATTTGTTGCTAAGCGGCACACGGCTATCATACGTGGTGTAATAGTCAGAGAAGCCATTTGGACAGCCCATGTGACAGTCTAGACGGCCAATCTCCTCTAGTTGTGCTGCAAAGCAATCTGACGGTTCACTTGTATACGTCTATGATAGTCTGCAAACGCCGCCAAGATTCCATTTACCAACAAGACAACGCTCGACCACATACTGCGCAACTTTCTCAACAATCTCTCCGAGGAATTAATACCCACCCATAGCCAACTAGGCCCCAGACCTATCACCAATAGAACATGCCTGGGACATGCTGGGATGGCAACTGCAGCCTTCTCCTAATACCACTGAATTAGCTTACCATTTGCAACATTTACGGCAACTTAACTGGCTATATGCTGCACCCAATATCGACTTGTATAACTGCCAGGGGAGAATTTACCACTTAGTAAAATGTTGTCTTTTTGTTGCCTCCATTTCTTAAATAAAACGTTTTTCTTTGCTCCCAAATTCTAAATGCCGAGTTTTACGGCTGTAGCTCAATTTCTTATGGGTGCATATATATATATTTTGCATCATAGTGCATACAACCAAAAATGAAAAGTAATTAATTCCACAAATAAATTGTAATTCAATTTATAAATATTTTAAAAGTAAAAACACTCCTAACGATGAATTATTTATTACTAAGCTATTAATTAATTTATATTCAATTAATATTGAACGATAATAAGAAATCTATATTTGTCCCAGCAGCATTTTGGTAATTTCGTAACTAATATAATTTGCACATTTTCAACAAAACTTTTTAATTTCAAATTCTCAAAAATTGTATTTCAATAGACTTTACCTTTAAACTAATACGAAGAATAATATAAAGAATAGTAAATATATTTAAATGGCGTAAATTTATTTAAATTTATTGCTGTTTAAATTGCGTAAAATGTCAGATTAGCCAGAGCATATATGAAACGCGTAAATTAGTGTCTTCCCATCAAAATTTACAATGCTTCCAAAATTCGCGGGTTTATTTCTGCTTCTTAAAATTCATGGGTTTTTCGCAACTATAATGATATTGCATGTTTAAACAAGAAAGATCAATCATGCTTAAAGCATTGATTATGAAACACTTTCCAACTTCAATGCAATTTTATTTAAAAAAGTTGAAAATGCAATACATTCCTCGGTAATATTTTAAAACTTATCACAATACTACATTAATTTATTATATTTGAAAACCTAAACCTTCATTGAAAAAAATGAACTTCATTCAAATGACGGCATTGAAATATAAATTGCCTGGTTTAAATATCTCTAAAATGCGATACTATACACGGTAATATTTTTAAAACTATCATAATACTACGATAATTTATTATATTTAAGAACTTCATCGAAAACAACTGAAATTAATTCAAATGACGTCATAGAAAAAATAACACGCCTGGATCTCTCTATAAAAACAGGATTTCATTCATAACTTTCTCCCATTCATTTCATTCATCACAATACTATAATACTTTATTTTATTTAAAAATTAAGACCATGGAGCTACAATTAATTAAACTCTATGCTTAAAACTTCATCGAAAAAAATCGTCCTTCTCTTCATAAAATCAATTAATATTTCATTCATATCAGCCATGCAGACTCCATGGACTAAATTATTTTGTGTTAAAGAAATACAGTAATTCTAATACAACTCATTCTACATATTTTGCTGTTTACATTTTACATAGGTGAAAAATAGGCTTCATTGAAGAAATAATCAAATTTAGATAATCATTTAAACTCAAATATATTGTATTTGCGTTGTTTCAGTATATAGATGCACAGAATTTAAGCAAAAATAAAGTAGTTTTAGGACGGATACAACACTCAATATGAATTAAAAAGAACTTAAAAAATCACGATTTTGAAACAAGATGGATGCCATATATCATTTTGAAGTGGGTCATGTGATCGTTTCATATCATGGTCACGTGATCGTTTCATATAAGAGGTGTAATTATTATTTTAATTTTTATTTAAAAAACTACTGACTATATTTCGCTGAATTTTTTTTTTATATATTTTATCTAAAAATTTGAATATTACCAAAAATTTTCGAAGCAATTTGTGAATTTCAAATCCGCTTAAAAAATGTTTGAAAAATTAGGTCCCATAGGGCTCAATGTATTTCATTTTTTTAACCCGGGTTCAATCCAAAACTAATTGGGTGATATTATTCATTTGTATTCCCATAGGTCCTACAGACCGTCTGAACAACATACTAACATTTCATTTTGATAAAGTCATTTTTACGGCAGTTATCGTGCTAACGGACAGACAGACAGACAGAATGAACAAAGTCATAAACACTTTTCAACTTTGTTGTAAAGTGTAAAAAATGTCTCAGACTCTTTCCAAAATTAGCTTTATTCGATGTCTAGTGAAAATTACGTACAAAATGATTATTTTAAATGGGTGGTTGTATATTATTTTCATTAAACTAAGGGACTTCTCTCCCCCCCCCCCTCCGTTTGCTGCACCCACAGACCGCAGGAGTTCGTCGTCTGTTATACTGAGGTGGTATACACCCGTTGGGGCTCTGTCCATTTTCCCCTATCCACACGCCTCCTCGCCTCCCCCCCCCCCCCCGGTGACCTGGAGTTATATTTTCTGTGGAATAAAGGAAAATTTTATAGTTGTTTCACATATTTTATCTCGTGCTGTGTCATTGTTATATGTGTGAAAACTAGTCTGGTCCATGTCGAGGTTGTCACTGGCTTTAAACCTGTTACTCTGTAGGAACATCAACCCATCAGTAGGGTATTTTGATTGAGTTTGTAGTTCTTTGAGTAACCAGCTCTTTAATTGATATGGGGGGAGGAGGTTCACTTCCCCACCTTTGCCAATATAAATACAGACTCCGAGATATATTAAAAATTTTGTTGATTGCCACTACAACCTTACGGCAGAATGTTCTAAAATAAATGTGTCTGTGTCCGTGCAAACTATACTACAGTTCTTGTGATTGAACAACAAACAATTATTGCCAATCAGCTTGGGTGACTGAGTATGGCAAAAGGAACTATTTACATCCAAGTAGTGGAGAAAGCGGAGCAAAAAAGGGGAAGCTCCAAACGCAGCAAAAGGACGACTCACTCATGTGGTCACAATCCACCCTAAAACCAATCAAAGTTCGTATAAAACCAAAAGCGAAGTATGAAACTTGGTAAATCCGCAACACAGAATACTATATTCAGAAGGTTCACTCCCATAGGAACCTATGGCAACATCGTTAACATAGGATTTCGCTTAGACACTAGCGTTCGAGGAGCCAACCATTGCAGCTATGACGTATAAAGAGCTCGACTGCTAGATTTGGCGACTATCGCTCAATTGGCGATTTTATGTTAATGCGGCCAAAAAAAAAAAAAAAAATTACGGAACTGTACTTTTATAATTTTTTAAACTATAAACATGATCGGCATTTAAAAATACTTTTATCTGTAATATGTGTAAATTTAAATAAATAAACATAGATATATATTTAATTCATGCAATCATAAACTAAATAAAAAAATGACGCATTGCATCACTGTAAATCATTATACACTTAAAATTACAAGCTAACATACCCAAAAGACTAAAATATTATATAATATTTTCAGCCTAAAAAGTATACTAGCATGTTGATAGTTAAATTGCTTAGTTCTTAATTTATTCTGGGATGCTGTTATTATATATATATATTTTTTTTAAATACACTAATATTCTTACACTAAATAACAAATTTACATAAATGCATTATCAAAGGCGTCGAACTCAATTGTTAATTAGAAAGGGGGGGATTATTTTCCACATTACGCCAGTTAGTAAAAAGCATTTAAATATATACACATTCAACTTCCTCTAGGAAAAGCTATTCAAATATCAATTTTTATACATTTTATATAAATGTGGAAAAGGTTTTTTAACTAATAATGCCACTGCTTCTTAGAATTTAATCTAGGCGACAGTGATAATACTGCACCAATTTCTTATGATGAACACGTGCATAGGATGAAATATGGGATAGATAACAAATATTTTTTTTATTTAAATAAAAATAACTTACATACCTTGTAAACATAATTCCTTTTCTTTTAGTAATCCATAAAAAATAAAATAATTGATTATAAAATCCAAAATAGCAGCGAAAATATGTTAACCACATGTAAGCATGCGACAAAGTTCTTCCAAGTTCCAAGTGTTTCGTTCAGTGCCAAATAGGGTTATATTAGCAGAACGTCTTGGCGAAAACCGTCACAGACCATCGCCAAGCGTGCCAACCTTGATATTTTGGTTGGCGGTTGGGGGCGCTGAAAGTCGAGTGAAATATCTGTATTTATTAATCTGTGATCCACAAGAACTAAGCATTAGTGTAAAGAGCGTGTAATCCACAAGAACTAAGCGTTAGTGTAAAGATTTTCCTATGGTGGTACAATTGTGGAAACTGGAAAAGAAGAAAGTTTCGATAAAAGAACTTAACGATAAAGACGCTGTAATGAACAGCTTTTTGGTTGGAAAACCCAAGCAAGGGAGTATTTAAAAGGAGCGGAGTTATGTGATTCAATCCCCAAATTGAAAAAAAAAAAATCAGAATACTTCCTAAACACACGTGATAAAAAAAATGTCCCCAGTCCCCATTCAGTTTGTTGTTCTGAAGTCCCTGAACTAGAAAAACAACCTATTTTCACCTAAAAAAGGGGAATAAATAAAGAGTTTTTAAAAACTAAGAATTCAAAAGGGAATGCTCCAGTTACTGCGTCACTGCAATATGGAGGCAAATTCTCCTACTCCAGCAACGCCTGAATCTTGAATCTTGAGAATTTTATTTCATATGTAACGTCAAATTTTTCTGCTTCAATTTTGATCTATTTTGGGCTTTTCTATTTATACTCCCCTCCAAAAAATAAGCACGAAAGTGAAAATCAGGTACAAATCTGAAACGATTGCAACAATTTATTCCAAATTTTACTGTAACATAGAATAGGATCTGCCTATTATTTGCATACAAAATAAAAGGGTTTCGATTGTATACTTACACATTAAAAAGAAATAAATAAAAAGTGGAGAAAACAGTAGGTCACAATTTTGAATGTGAACATGTGAAATGTCTGTCAGTATGGGATATAACCTCTTCTCACAACTAATGCAGACTTGGCAACAACGATTCATGCCACCAATTAAGTGCTCAGTGAGATCAGAAGGCAGTAATCGTCACTCTTGTATGAGAGCACGTTGGAGCTCTTGGGTAGTGTTTAAAAAAGTTTGTCGGGAAGCTACAGCTCACCCCGTTCTATTGGGTTTAGTTCTGATAAATACGCTATCCACTCTATTTGCTGGATTCCATCTGTCATCGGGTAATCGCTTACGATACGAACTCAATTTGGCCAAGCATTGCCACCCATAAAAACAAACTCAGAACCAATTGCACCCACATAAGGGCGAACATAGGGATCAAGGATTTCGTCGCGATATCTTTGGCCAGTCACAGTACCGTTGAGGAAGAAATGGAGGTCAGTACGTCCGTCGAAAGAAATCCCAGCCCATACAAGGATACCACCACCAGAAAATGAGTGGCGCTGGGACGATATTAATTGCTTGATACCGTGTACCAGCCTCTCTTCATCCACACAAAAATACGTCGATCGTCCGACTGCAAAACGAATCTGAACTCATCAGTGAATAGGACATTGCTTCAATCGTCTATGGTCCAACTTACGTATTTTTGACACCATTGGAGACGGGCTGCTTTGTTCCTCGCAGACAATGGAACACAAATGGTTGGTCTCCGAGCATAAAAGCCATGTGTGTGCAATTTCCATCTCACAGTATAACGGATACAGACATGCCTGTATCTGCAGCGAGGCTAGAACGCAAAGCAGGTTGTTGTTGAGACCCAGATCGTCCGACCTACCAGAAAGGTGTAAGGTAACTGCTTGGACGGCCGGGAAGTGCAACCCAATTTAGACCGGAACCCAGTGGGGGAGGCATCCACAGGGACCGTACCCTCCTTCCCCTACCACCAACCTCTCGGAAGGACTTACGGACCCACATGTTTAACGTGATCGTACTCCGCATGAGCACGGAGGCAGTTGTGGCAGCGTGCAAATCCAGCGCGCAAACCACCGGGCTACAGCACCCGAAATGTGCCAACAGCACGCGGTGTTCCCAGGTGGTCACCTACCCAAGTACTAACGGCGCCCGATGCTGCTTGATTTCGGTGATCTAACGAGAACCGGTGTTTTCAGCACGGTAGGGCCGTTGGCATAACGCAAAGCAGGTGACGTTACTTGCATGTTGCTTCTGACCAATAATGCTAAGTAGCGGTCATCGGAAGATGTTGTAACTCGAATTCGACCCGAGCCTGGCCTTGTGCTTATTTTTCAGCTATTTTAGAATTAGATCCATAACCGTGAAATCACAGAATGGTAAACTCTGGATAATTCATCAACTTCTCCAATAGATTGGCGAGATTCTAACCTTCTCACTGCTCGCCATCACTGACTATCATCTAAGCGCCTTCTTTGGGACATATCGAATGAAATGGATATTTCGGATTTTCACCCTAACGTCCGTAGAAAAAGTAAGGACGCGCAGAATGAAACGCCTGCTTTTAACAAGATGCTGATTTACGTATTTGGCAAGGAGCCAATTGCTATTATGCACATGTTTCTATATTTGCATATTGTACTCGAAGTATACAGCAAGTTTCATCGAATAAAATTCATTCATTTGCTCGTGATCTGAGAATTTGCATTTCGTGTTTATTTTTTGGAGAGGAGTGTATTTTGATCCGTCCTGACTCGGCCTGAATCAA
The DNA here is from genome assembly GCA_951213105.1 of Amaurobius ferox. Lineage (NCBI taxonomy): Eukaryota > Metazoa > Arthropoda > Arachnida > Araneae > Amaurobiidae > Amaurobius > Amaurobius ferox. The sequence goes on from OX578150.1 coordinate 39,439,965, forward strand.
TAAAATATAGCCCTTCCCGGCGTATGAGCCAAGTCGGGCTTAAGCCCACGGGCCAATCCCGAGCCCGTGCAGCCTCTAATTTAGACATTTTGAGACTGATATAAATTTAATTTAGAACTGAACCCCACCCCCTCTAGAAATTGAATTTCAAAATATACCACTGAACCCAGGAAAATGAAACCCCCAAATAATTTTGCACAATGTGGATGGAAACATTACGGAGGAAAACTTAAAGGAGCGAATGATTTCTCAAAACAAAATATTGGATAAAACCACTGAACTTAAAGTAAGATGTCACTGCAAGAAGAAAAGAGGAAACAACTGGGTGGAGTCCTTTTAAGAGACAAAGTAAAGTTATTTTTTCAACATAAATAACCAAATTATTATTAAATACTAACCATAATGGTTGTGTCTAGAAATTGATGACACAACTTGGCGGTGAAAAGCATCCGAGAGAAAATAGAAAATCCTTTATTTTACTACCTGTTAAATACAAGTTTATCAATTCATAACCTTATTCATAAAGAAATCAGAAAAGTTTTCGTTTAATAATATTTATTTTATCAGCTAATTTTCACGACTTGGATTGCAGCTTTTATACGAAGTTGTCCGCCATTAATTTGAGTCAGCAACTCCTTCCATACCATGTGATTTGGGAAATGAGCCTCATTGGTCAATTTTCACACAGCCGTATCCAAAGCAGTAGCCTCAGCAAAAGCGTTTTCGGGATGAATTTAAACTGCTGTGGCTAAATTTGCTGTGTGAGCTACTTTGGGAACGGTTTGCTGTTCCAAATGACTGTCGTGTAATAGGGGCTTAAATCTGCTATAAGTGCAAACAGTATGGGCATATTAGCAAATTTTGTTCACACGATGAATGATGCATAAATTGTGTGTAGGGGGGGGGGGAAGCTTAAGGTGATTAATTGGGAGTAAATGCCAAATGTCTGAATGGTGCTAGACACAATATAAAATTGAAGACGACGTACAAAACCGAGCATAGATGTACTGATTGAGAATGCAGTATCTATATCAAGGAATTGGCATTTGCAACCTCTATTTTCTCCTGTTGTTTGATTCCTCGTGAATTGTTTATAATGCTTCTAAACTGTGTTTATTTAACCTGCTATTGCACAACTCTATTTTAATTGTTGTAAATAGCCATGGATTGCAGAACTCCGTTTACTATTTTTTGGATTCGCAGAACTCTTTCTGGAATCACGTTTGTAACTAGTGTAGGCTCAAAAGGGTGAATGACAAATTGTGTTATTCCCCTTGGTGTGAACGTATAATAATAAATGTATAAAATGCTATACTTTCATTTGTTAAGCTTTAGAAAATTGCATGTTTTAAAAAATTGGCTTACTTCTACTCTTAGTACAAATTTTGTAAAGATTTTATAGCATTGGTGTACTTTGTGTTGATAAAACTTTGTTCTCAGAGCTCTAAATTTAGTAGAGTTCGGAATGTGGGTTGAAAACTTTGCTTAATTTTTTCTAAGTGTAGTTTGCTTGACTTGGCAAGGATTGGTTTTGGATTGGACAGCCTGCTTCTCTGCCTTACTTAAAGAGCAGCAAAGTTTGAATTTGGGGAAAAGAAGAGGACTTTGGATAAACCCATCGGAGGGGGGGGGGGACAAAGTGGAAGACATTTACTATGCAAGACTTGATAAACCCACTGGAGAGGCAAAGCATAGGGTGATTACTAAGATCTGATAAACCTACTGGGGTAAAGTTTGGCTCGGACCGCACGAAACTACAATAGAAAAGTTCAAGCTTTACCTTTGCAGCTTAGTGTGGTCTGAGATAAACTGTAAATGGATTTTGTACCAGAAAGTGGAAGGACTGAAATTGCCAGTTTCCACAGAAGATTGCAAAAACTGTGGCTTATAGCAAGTTTCTTTCTGCCATTGGGGATATTGGCTATTCCATGTTAACGAGCGCATACGCCCGAAACCGCTCCATGTCTATTAGCATCAGTAATGGACGTGTTTTCGATATTTGGAGGGACGCCCCTTATAAGCAGGTTTTGTGTTTTAATTGTATTTTATTCTTCTATTTTTAATTAAAAGTGTATCGAATCACCTCAATACCCCAGTTATCTCGTCTCCTTAATATGTGGGAGGTTTGATACGACTGCAGTTAGAAATTATAACTGTTATATCTTGAAATATAATAAATGTAATTAGTTGCAAACAATTATTTTATGATAGATAGTAAAAGTGCATTTTATAATTTATAATATAAAAATTATTCAAATAAACTTTACATTACAAAAATATGTTGATAAAACTGTATCAAACCTAGTACCCTACATTATTTTCAGTTATAAACTCAAGCTGTCTTAAATATACCATACTAGCAGCGATTACCCGGCGTTGCTCGAGATTTATGACGCAAAACTCTGTTAAAAATTACATCGGAACATGTGGGATATTTTAGATAGATATTTTTATATTCATTTATTTATTATTGAAATTAATAAAATTTATTGACTAAGCCTGTGAAAAATAAACCATGGTGATAGAGTTTCCATTTAAATTCATATTTCAAACCTGCGATTTTCAAAAGTGACTAATACGTTCAATAAACTCTCACAAAACTTAATATTATGTTATATAATTTTTTATAAATAATTTATAAATTATAAAAAATTATATAATATAATATATATAATTTTTTATAATTTATAAATAATTTATAAAAAATTATATAATATAATAGAGATTTAATTGACTTTCACGTTTTAAATCAACGATTTCCAACCTTTTTCGTTGGGAATCATGAAAGTTAGAGAGTAGAACTCCTAGGGAAAAGTTTCGCTTTCTATTAATATCTCCACAATCCCTGGTCTTAGAAACTCGAAACTTAGACTAAATTTATGGGGGCTATTTCAAAGTTACCCACAAAATTTCATTAAATTCGGTGCAACTATTCTCCCTTGATGATGAGACAAACGAAAGTTTCGTTTTTCATTAATACCGCGACAACCCCTGGTGTTAGAAACTCGAAACATGGACTAAAGTTTAAGTGTGTATTTCAAGACTATCCACCAAATTTTATCAAATTCGGTTCAGCCGTTCTCCAGTGATGTTGGATCATACATATATACATACTTTTCTTCTTTATATATATAGATATGAAGCCAAGGGTTGGTAAACAACTTAGGGCAGGGTAAAAATTAGCAAATATTGCTTAGAAAATGACACCAAAAATTTACCATTTGTTGTGTTTTTGTGTGTGGTTGGGGTGAGGGAAATTTTTGAACAAACGGTTTAATAATTTTAATTTATATTTCCTATCTTAATGTCATGGGCTCATATAAATATTTTACTGTTTTTCGTTTAAATATCTAAACAAAATCTTAATTCACATTTATCTTCATTAATAATTTAATTCCATCTAAAACACGAGCATTTTTAATACGTACCTTTCCCTCAAGAAAAATACAGTAATATTTTATTCCTTCCATTGTTTCTTCTTTTAAACATATAAATTTACATATTTTAGATTCGATTTTTAAAACTTTGATACTCAAAATAAAATAAATATCGTCTGCTGACAAGGCCGGAATGAATTGAAGCCTGAAATAAAGGGAAACGGAAAATGCAATCCAGGTATTTCGAGGAATTATGAGAGGATGCGGATGAGAGTAAGAAAAATGTATAATCAATAATTTAATCGACATCAAATTATGAAAGTCATTCACGCAATAAGAGTTTTCGTAGATTGTTTAAAGTCGGTGATTATGACAACGCTGTAATCAAAGTTTGGCCATTTCGACTTCTTTGTCAGTTTTCATGCATCGTAAATTCGGATGTACAGGAGTTACTAAACCGAGCAATAAGTTTTTCAACTTTTTAATAGTTAATCACATTAAGTAAAAATCAGGGAATTACGATTTTGTATTTTACTTTCCCTAAAGTATTTCCTCACAACACTGATTCTCAACAGACGGATCAGTGAAGAGTGTTAATATTTCCTAATATTTTATAAAAAATATTTCCTATTGAGAAACATGTTCACTTTTCATATGTAATACCATACGATACATTGGGTGACATCATTCTCGTGGATCTAGCTCGTTCCCTTCATGAAAAACGATACTTTGAGTAATACTTTTGTATTTGAAAGCCAATAGTCATTTATCTGCTCTAAGAATAACTTATTTCTCCGTCCATAACGCTTGACAAGATTTTGGCGACGAATTTGGTGGAATGACGCCAACTTGGCGATTTTTTTAAATGTTGCCAAATTAACGAAAAACTCGCCAAATGGATAAAAATGACGCTAAATCAATGAAAATGACGACTCATTGACGAAAATTCAATATCTTGGAAAGAATATAAATATCTACTATAAAAATAATCTATTTTTTTTTACTGTAAAAGTAGTAAATTCATTCATTATATAAGGAAAGTCATGTGCTTCCCACATCAGATTTTTTGTTTATTGTTGTTGTTTTGTGTGTGTGTGTGTGTGTGTGTATTAACAGTGATGCTAAATCACATCATTTTTTTGTCCTTAATTACTGATGATGAATTCTTACTAAGAGTTGCATTTTTGAGCGATATGTTCAGTCAAATGTTATGTTCAAATATATCAATTAAATGCTTGTTTTAAACTTATTTTTAACGATGAAAAAAATAAGCCCAAACCCATCTCTCTAGGACAAACCGTTCTCAAGATATTTTAGTTTTTTCGCATTTTTGCTACGCCGTGTTTGAAAATACGCCCAGTTACCAAACAAAAACGAAAATTGAATTAAAAGTGCCAATTCAGTGTCATTCCAAATAATTAGGCGTATTATTCTGTACAATTAAACTCAATATAATGAATTATTAAAGAAATAAAAAGAAACTGAATTTGAGTCTGTATAGAGATAGTCATGAGTAATGTTAGCATGGGAGGTTCTGGATCACATTTACTCCTAGATCACACACCGGAAGTCATCAATGACACCCAACGCACTGCCGCTCCGGATGTCCATTGAGCTGCTCATGTCTTCGGACGAGTCGGTCGTCCTGGGCTTTCGAACCAACGCACCGCTGTCTGCACCGGAAGACGCTTAGCGGTGCACTGGGTGTGTGATGGCGTGGATAGAGGTGTAGTGTGGGTACAGTGCCTTAAAAGATACCTACTTTTATTTATATATATATATATATATATATATATATATATAGCGTCTTTCGGTGCATACAGCGGTGCGTTGGGTGTCATTGATGACTTCCGGTGTGTGATCTAGGAGTAAATGTGATCCAGAACCTCCCATGCTAACGCTACTTATGACTATCCCTATACAGACTCACATTCAGTTTCTCTTTATTTCTTTAATAATTCATCAAATCGAGTTTAATTGTACAAAATAACACGCTTAATTAATTGGAATGACACTGAATTGGCACTTTTAATTCAATTTTCGTTTTTGTTTGGTAACTGGGCGTATTTTCAAAGACGGCGTAGCAAAAATGCGAAAAAACTAAAATATCTTGAGAACGGTTAGTCCTAGAGAGATGGGTTTGGGCTTATTTTTTTCATTGTTAAAAATTAAGTGTAAAACAAGCATTTAATTGATATATTTGAGCATAACATTTGACTGAACATATCGTTCAAAAATGCAACTCTTAGTAAGAATTCATCATCAGTTATTAAGGACAAAAAATGTTGTGATTTAGCATCACTGTTAATACACACACACACACAAAACAACAACAATAAACAAACAAGCGAAAAAGTACATTGCTTCTTTATTAGGTACAAAATATCTTAATTATAAATATCTTTATAAATATTTATAAAAATATTTATAAATATAAAATGTTTCTGTTTTATATCATAAATATTGACAATCATTCCTTTTTTATTTGTGTGTGAATTTTATACATACTTTTCTAATTTAATTTTTTACCATTCCCTCAGATTAATCAGACTAATCAGTGGCATAGAGTCCATTGAGGTTCAGAGGCTGAGCCTCTCCTGTTTAAAATCTAATTTAAAGAAACTTTTATTTATTATATTTTTTAAATAACTTTGCAAATATGTATGTCTTTTTATAGAAAACTGTTATACTTTACTTACTTAAAACAAGACGTTTCAAAGTATTTTTCTCATTAAAACGCATATTTAGAAGCTGAAATCATCTAGCCTTTACGGTGCATTGAAAGAAGCATGGTATTAGGACCACCCAACTGTTAAACTCCGCCCTAGCTGATAAGCTAGAACTATAAACTAGCTTCCAGATAGGTGTAGCTATTTATTTCCCCATTTTCAACCCTTTATTACCCCCTAGAAGAGTTAATTCTAGACACTGTAGTGTAAGTTTAAGATGGGAATGAGAATCAATGAGGGTTGATGAGGTTAATGTTTTAATTGCATGAGATGAACGTTCGTGGGTGCGTGGGAGTATGTTATATGGTGGGGACGAGAATGAGAATAAATGGTCGTTGATATTTCTGTCCAATCAACTTTTTCAGCAAATTATAGGATAAAGAACTCATTTAATGATTGATATTTTAAAACCATGGGAGGTTCTAGATCGCATTTACTCTTGGATCACATACCGGACAGAAATATTGAAGTCTCAAGTATTGAGTGGTGATTTCATAAAAAGGCAATGCAGGTGTATTGGACATGCCTTTAGTAGCAGAATACTAGAAATGAGAACAAAAGACCGTAGATGAATTAGAAAATGTAATCGATTGGGATAAAGTATTCTTGCGCCAAGATTTGAGTGAGAACTATATTTTAAAGCGCATGGATAAAGTATTAGCATGTAACGTGATGTTAAATAGAATGTTATCAATTCGTTGTATCGCTCAAACCAGTGTTCATCGGTAACGTTATTTCCACTTTCTTCAACAATTTAGTACACACGTCTTATCCAAAAAATGAGTAACAGCGTCCACACCCACATAATATTCGGGGAATATGATTTTGTCATGGATATTTACAACTATAAGAGCACAACTGACAGCTTTGTGGTTATCTAACTCATAAGTAAAACTATGTGTCGTGCACTCGAAATCAGCGTGCAAGCAGTATGGATGAAGGAGCATCTTCGAATAAGCGCTAAATTTTTTTGGAATGCTGCCCTTTTGAGGCTTATTTTCGATACATATATACTGGTGTGCTATAAGAGTCTCTTTCCGCTTAAATCCATTTAAACAGTTTTTACAGAAATAATGCATACCTTTCTTAAAACATATATATCGATTAAAATTTTTAACCCGAAAAAAAAAAATGATCTTTAAAAAAAAGTAAATCAATCTCAACCTTTTTCGACTTCTGAGTGCTAATATTTAAAAAGTATATCTATTACTTTCCTTATATACAATAATTTATAAGGAAAGTATTGTGGCGGGGTCGAAAATTCGAATTCGAGTTTTCGACGGGCGAGCACGTTTCAAGCATCCCTGATCACGAATCGAACATTTTTGAAGGGATGTCTGTGTGTGTGTGTCAGTGAGTCTGTGGAGACGATAACTGACGAACGATTGGACCGATTCGAACGAAATTTGGTACAAAATTACAATCTGTAAACACTGGAAGCTTATTGTTTTTATAAGCAATCGAATATTCAGAACCCTCATAAATTTTCTAGTGAAATTTTGAAAAAATCATCAAAAAATCAAGACCGTTAATAAAGTTACGCAAATAGACATTTCTTATGTAATTTTTCAATAGAAAACGATTGACATAAATTTTAGAACGCTAATATGAACCGTTCTTGAGATATTGCACATTTTTCAAAAAAATTATTAAAAAGTCATATAAAATAAAAAAAAATATATTTCCTATTGAGAAACATGTTCACTTTTCATATTTAATACTATGCGATAAATTTGGTGACATCATTCTCGTGGATTTAGCTCGTTCCATTCATGAAAAAAGATACTTTGAGAAATACTTTTGTATTTGAACACCAATAGTCATTTATCTGCTGTAAGAATAACTTATTTCTCCGTCCATAACGCTTGGCGAGATTTTGGCGACGAATTTGGTGGAATGTCGCTAACTTGGAGACGTTTTTAAATGTTGCTACATTAACGAAAAACTCGCCAAATGGATAAAAATATCGCTAAAGCAATAAAAATGACGACTCATTGACGAAAATTCAATATCTGGGAAAGAATATAAATATCTACTATAAAAATAATCTATTTTTTTTTTACTGTGAAAGTAGTAAATTCATTGCATTATATATGGAAAATCATGTGCTGCTCCCATCAGATTTTTTTGTTCGTAGCCAAAAATGTTTATTTTCAAGTTATTAGCTACTTCAAATTTAGATATATCTTTGAGTTTCATTGGAAATTTAATGTTAGAAATTTTAAAATATTTTAAGTACTTTTTATAACTACTAGGACGACAGACATTTATTGTCCGCGAATAGAGCTTTGAGGCAATGCAATATAAGAAACGTTTATCGTCTTTGCAACAAATATTTATAAACTCTTTTTATTTCGTAGTTTCATAGGTAGCTGCACCCGCGCATGACTTCCACCCCTTACCTGACCATAATTCCCTATATATAAATCGATGAAATGTATATTTTGAATTCTCCAACCACTGCCATTTCTTAAAAATGCACCAATTGATTGGAATATTTTTATAAAGGCCATATCTACGTGAGACAGAATTTGATACGAAGATGGTATGTGCTCACAGTATGAGCAAAAATAAAATCAATTTGTTTCTATATCGTGGGCAACGTTTGAAGTTTTTGGAATATTATTGACATACAGCGCATTCTTCTTATTCGCAACACAGTATTTGTGTTCGAAACATCATATATAATTTGTCTGGAATCTCTGTAGAGGATCTGAGAATCTTGATAGTTTTCAGTAGTTGCCTTAACGATCGAACAAACCCGTGGAGTGCTCTTGCACGTTCTACAAATATTATCATAATTGTTTTACATATATATACGTGTATAATACAAAAAATAATAGCTAACTCTAAACTGCACAGAATTTTTTATCCAGATTTATTGTGGAGGATAGACATATTCCAGCATGGCATCACACGTCTCTTTTACTGTTTTCAATTGGCATAGAAGAAAATTGAATCGATAACGCGATTCAGTAGCGGAGGTACCACCGTTGGCTTTGGAGAGTCCTATATAATAGGATCTTCTGAAGGATTTGAGTTCCATCTGGGCTCTTTTACCTAAATTAATTGTGAAGGAATCTTATTACTTTTCTCGTTCCTAGTCGACAAATCGAGGTGATATTCCGTCATTTTTCTATTTCAACTTATTATTTCGTCCACATCCTCCAATTCGTTTATCTAGCGCTTCCGAATTTCTAAAGAAAAATAAGAAATAAAAAAATTTTGAGTTTATTCTATTTGATTTTTTTTTTCAAATATATATAACATAACGTGTCATACATTATTACAAAACCTAAAAAAAATCTTCCAACTACATAAAATATATAAGAAAAAATCATAATGACTTTCTATTTCAATCCGGCTGGTATAGTATACATTATTACAAAACCTCAGAAACCAAAAAAAAAACATTTTCCAACAACATAAAATATATAAGAAAAAGTCATAATGACTTTTTATTTCAATCCGGCTGGTGTATAATACATCATTATAAAACCTCAAAATAAAAAAAAAGAACCTTCCAATTACATAAAATATATAAGACAAAATCATAATGACTTTTTATTTCTATCCGGCTGGTGTATAATGCATTATTATAAAACCTCAAAATAAAATAAAGAACCTTCCAATTACATATAATATATAAGACAAAATCATAATGACTTTTTATTTCAATCCGGCTGGTGTATAATGCATTATTATAAAACCTCAAAATAAAAAAAAGAACCTTCCAATTACATAAAATATATAAGAAAAAATCATAATGACTTTTTATTTCAATCCGGCTGGTGTATAATGCATTATTATAAAACCTCAAAATAGAAAAAAGAACCTTCCAATTACATAAAATATATAAGAAAAAATCATAATGACTTTTTATTTCAATCCGGCTGGTGTATAATGCATTATTATAAAACCTCAAAATAAAAAAAAGAACCTTCCAATTACATAAAATATATAAGAAAAAATCATAATGACTTTTTATTTCAATCCGGCTGGTGTATAATGCATTATTATAAAACCTCAAAATAAAAAAAAGAACCTTCCAATTACATAAAATATATAAGAAAAAATCATAATGACTTTTTATTTCAATCCGGCTGGTGTATAATGCATTATTATAAAACCTCAAAATAAAAAAAAAGAACCTTCCAATTACATAAAATATATAAGACAAAATCATAATGACTTTTTATTTCAATCCGGCTGGTGTATAATGCATTATTATAAAACCTCAAAATAAAATAAAGAACCTTCCAATTACATAAAATATATAAGACAAAATCATTATGACTTTTTATTTCAATCCGGCTGGTGTATAATGCATTATTATAAAACCTCATAATAAAATAAAGAACCTTCCAATTACATAAAATATATAAGACAAAATCATAACTTTCTATTCCAATCCGGCTGGTGTATTATACTAATACAAAACCATATTACCCTATCATCGTTCTAATTAACTTCCTGATTATTTCAGCTCTCTTCGCCCTATGGAAATTATTGGAACACATGCAAATGTCCACGCATCATCCCCGTTCTCACAACTCCAAATCCAATTTACGTTCAATTATTCGAGTAGTTTTTTTCATTACTTTCTCATCTGAAACAACATCTCATTCAATAGACTTCTATCAACTCCCACTACCTCAAAAATTCGCATAATATTCCATCATTTATCCCAATCAACGACCATTTATTCTCATTCTCGTTCCCACGCTATAACATTCCCCCGCGCACCCACGAACGTTCGTCTCACGCAATTAAAACATTAACCTCATCAACCCTCATTGATTCTCCTTCCCCATTCTAAACTCACACTACACGTCTACCCGCGGCATCACACACCCAGAGCACCGACCGCTAAGCGCCCTCCGGTGCGAAAAGCGGGCAGTGATGTGTTGGGAGTCATTGACGACTTCCGGTCTGTGATCCAGGAGTAAATGTGATCGAGAACCTCCCATGCTAGTACTACTGTCATGTGCTGTACATGTCACTTTTTTGGACTAACTTTATGACTAATAATCGAAATTGTAAGAAACACGCCATAAGATTTGGACGTACCTGCAAATGTGAATCTGACTTCTATGAATGCTATAAAAAAAAATCTGATGTGGGCAACACATGACTTTCCTTATATTATGTAATAAATTTACTACTTTTACAATAAACAAAATAGGTTTTTCATATAGTAGATACTTATATTCTTTCCAAGATATTGAATTTTCGACAATGAGTCGTCATTTTCATTGATTTAGAGTCATTTTTATTCATTTGGCGAGATTTTTGCTAATTTGGCAACATTTAAAGAAGTCGCCAAGTTGGCGACATACCGAAAAATTCGTCGCCAAAATCTCGCCAAGCGTTATGGGCGAAGAAATAAGTTATTCTTACAGCAGATAAATGACTATTGGCGTTCAAATACAAAAGTATTACTCAAAGTATCTTTTTTTATGAATGGAACGAGCTAAATCCACGAGAATATCACGCAATTTATCGCATGGTATTACATATGAAAAGTGAACATGTTTCTCAATAGGAAATATTTTTTTTTTATTTTATATGACTTTTTGATAATTTTTTTAAAAAATGTGCAATATCTCGAGAACGGTTCACGTTAGCGTTCTAAAATTGATGTCAATCGTTTTCTAATGAAAAATTACATAAGAAATGTCTATTTACGTAACTTTATTAGTGGTTTTGATTTTTTGACGATTTTTTAAAAATTTCATTCGAAAATTTAGGGGGGTTCTGAACATTCAATTGCGTATAAAAACAATAGGCTTCCAGTGTTTATGGAGTGTGATTTTTGTACCAAATTTGGTTGGAATCGGTCCATTCGTTCGTCAGTTATCGTCTCCACAGACTCACTGACACACACACAAACACACACACACAGACATCACTTCAAAAATGTTTGATTCGTGATGAGGGATGCTTGAAACGTGCTCTCCCGTCGAAAACTCGAATTCGAATTTTCGATCCCGTCACAATACTTTCCTTATACATTATGTATATAAGGAAAGTAAAAATCTGATGTGGGCAGCACATGACTTTCCTTATATAATGCAATGAATTTACTACTTTTACAGTACAAAAGAAATAGATTATTTTTATAGTAGATATTTATATTCTTTCCAAGATATTGAATTTTCGTCAATGAGTCGTTATTTTCATTGATTTAGCGTTATTTTTTATTCATTTGGCGAGTTTTTGGTTCATTTAGCAGTATTTAAAAAAGTCGGGAAGTTGGCGACATTCCACCAAATTCGTCGCCAAAATCTCGCCAAGCGTTATGGACGGAGAAATAAGTTATTCTTACAGCAGATAAATGACTATTGGCGTTCAAATACAAAAGTATTACTCAAAGTATATTTTTTCATGAATGGAACGAGCTAGATCCACAAGAATGATGTCACCCAATTTATCGCATGGTATTACATATGAAAAATGAACATGTTTCTCAATAGGATTTTTCCATTTTTTATTTTATATGATTCTTTGAAAATTTTTTTGAAAAATGTGCAATACTTCGAGAACGGTTTATGTTGGCATTCTAAAATTTATGTCAATCGTTTTCTAATGAAAAATTGCATAAGAAATGTCTATTTGTGTAACTTTATTAGAAGTTTTGATTTTTTGATGATTTTTTCAAAATTTCACTTAAAAATTTAGGGGAAATCAGAACATTCGATTGCGTATAAAAACAATAGGCTTCCAGTGTTTACGGATTATAATTTTTGTACCAAATTTGTTCGAATCGGTCCATTCGTTCATCAGTTATCGTCTGCACAGACTCACTGACACATACACACACGCACACACACACACGTACACACACACACACACATACTTTCACACACACGCATTCTTTCACACGCACACACACACACACACATCACTTCAAAAATGTTCGATTCGTGATCAGGGATGCTTGAAACGTACTCTCCCGTCAAAAACTCGAATTCGAATTTTCAACCCCGTCACAATACTTTCCTTATACATTATTGTATAAGGAAAGTAAAATGTTATCCGTACAAGTTAATAGATGCTTATCTTGAAAACGACGTAAGATTGGAAACTGTAACCTATACTCCAGATTTTAAGATATTGCAGAAGGACATCACCTTTCTTATTGTAATTAATTTCTTGTTGACTACATCTAAATTTAAAATATTGTGTTTATAATTTTACGTTAATACAATTTACTAATTTTTAAAATTTGTTTTATTTTTTTGTTCCATTTGACAATTATGAAAGATCCATTTTATGATTTCTATATCACCTTTAATAGATCTTAAAATAAAAATCAAGTTCATAGGAGTAACTTTAAATTACAAAATTAAATTAAATGTTCGCCCTCTGGTCCTGTTCCAGGAGAAAAAAAAAATATGGCGTCTGTGGAAAAAGAATTAAAAGCCACTGTCTTACAGTATTATATTAGCCATGAGGTTCGCAACTAGCAGCTCCTTTTCAGTGATCAGTTTTTTAACTGTCCAATTTTTTGAATGCATACCGGGATTACATTGATTTGGGATCGAGAGATTTCTATTATTAATCATGATGTTTCCATGGCCAACGTGGTTGTCGAGTGGTCAAGGCAAGCGTTTCCGTAGCAATCGCTCAACCGCCACGTTGTGGGTTCGAGTAAGGCTCCTCTATATACGAGCTGACTCGTCAAGCATATTGAAGCCCACCTAGGTCGAAAACGTAATCCATTAGCATTAGCTCTATTCGTATTTTCACTTTAGGAAGTACTATTGACATAATTTTTGGTGGGTGTTCTGCACCAAACTGCTCTAAACATACTAGAAAAAAGTTTAGGTAATTTCGCTTTCCCACAAATGAAGAGGGAATAAAAAAATGGCTTATAAATAGTCGGTAGATTCATTGGATACCCGGTACAGAATCACACTTGTGAAAGCTGAATTTTACAATATTATAATTGAAACTTCTACTTTTATATAAAGTATTTATTTTAAATACTCATTTTATAATTTTGTTAACTGTAGTATGTATTATTATTGACTTTTATTTGTTATAGTCTTATCTTAGTGAACGTGGTTTGTAGTCCTGAATGTGTTTTTCTCTCTTCTAAATTTAAAAGTATAATTGCTTTAAATTATATATATATATTAAAGTTACACCAATATATTTGTAGTTTTATACACTTTATTGCATTTTTAGAGTATAATGAATCATAAAATTGTTGAATCCTACTATTAACAAACCGTCGCCAAGTGGAAATCTTACCATATTATAATAATTATGTAAACATAGGCTAAAATGGTAAATAAATCGAAATGCATTTATCATAAAAGTTAATGAATGGGATTTTTTCTACTAAAAACTGATAGAAATTATGTCTGAATGACTCGAATTTACTTTGGAATGGCACTGATATTTTAATCGCCAAGACGATGATTGGTGTCAGTCATTTGATGTAAACTTTGGCGCTGTGTTTAGAGGATCCAGTTTAAAGGATTTCCTCAATATTATCTTTTAAAGTACTTCAATTCTTTTGTTAGGCATAAAAAATATGTCGTTTACATTACAGATTTATATAATTTATTAGTATTATTAAGATTTTAAATGCTGTATTTATCTAATCTATACATCCACAGGTTTATAACAAAATTGCCCCTCTTTAAAAGTTCAGTACCTTTAAAATTAAGTATACATTTTTATTTTAAAGTGCTCCCCCCCCCCCGGGGGTAATTCGCACACTACTATGTATCATCATAAATATATATACTTCAAAAACAACTTTTCATTATTTAGTACAAGCATTTCAAATAATTCAAGGTCTTTCTGAGCTTATAATAAGACCATATTTTATTCTATATAATGTTAGAACTGTAACAGATGTAAAATAGAAACATACATCAAAGTATTTCATAAATTTTAATAGGACCGGATTTTTGCAAAAAAAAAAAAAAAAAAATGTCCATCTAATTGTTTATCTGCTTATAGAGTGAGAATTATATTTTTGATTTTTGTTAATAAGTGTCGCGTAATTACAAATGTTACGCCAATCTAATACATATTTATAAAAATATAACTCAATTGTACATTTAACATTATCAAATACCTGTAAAAATCAATATTTGGAGCACATGTTAAACCGCCAAATATGGTAACCCATGTGTTTGTAGAAACCTTACTGGGCTTCAATATGCTTGATAAGTCAGCCTGTAGTATAGGAGCTTTAGGTTCGAGCCCCACGTAAGGCATGGATGTTTGTGTTGTGGGCGCAATGTGATCCGCCCCCCTCTGGGGCGCCTGGGGCAACGTCAATGGACGGCTAAATGGTTCACACTTTGGCCGCTGTAATAAAGGCGAATGACGAAGGTCAAAGTGACCATCTGAAAAAAAAAAAAAAATGATGTTTCCATGTCTATATTATGTTTTGTAGAATATTTTACTTACTTACAGCTGAAAATAACAATTGAATAGAACTGGAAATCGATCCCGGACCTCTTGGATTGCTTTCAAGCATGCTATTAGCAAAATCACTCCAGCCATTTCTTTGCATTGTCTTACAATCTCTTTCTGTATGTCTCTCTATATGTGCGATGTGTGTGTTGTTATTTCTGCTTCAAAAACTATTTATGAGATTTTCACGAAATTTCGCAATTATTTGACTTATCAGTCATTCTAGTGCTGATCATACACTCTGTTGTAAAAATTACATTAGCCTCCAAAAATTAAGCACGGACGGTAAAATCAACAAAAATGGAAAAGTAAAGCTTTGATTAACTCAAAATTGTACATGAAGGTAGCAAGTGTGTTTATGCATTAAAGAAAACAAGAATTATGTACAAAGATGAAAAAAAATTATTTGTTTTTCGTAAGTTATATGATGACGTCACATTTGGTTCATTAACAAAATTATATTTAAACGCAAACAAAACTTACACTAATATGATATGTGACCACTCCGGACCTTCACACAAACTTTACAACAATTTTTCATGCTTCAATGGGGGGATCTACCACCGTAGATACGAGCAATGACCATTCCTCCAATAGGGCAGTTTCCAACTCTCTGAGACTGGCTGGAGGAGGTAAACGTGCAGAGACAGCACGCCCGGGGGCATCCCGAAGGTTTTCAGTGGGATTAAGGTCGGGGAAGCGCCGGCCACTCCATACGAGAAATGCCCTCACTTTCCAGGTATTCGTCAACGATGTTAGCTCGGTGGGGACGGACAGTATTGTCCATTAGGAGGAAATCAGGACCAACTGCTGCAGCGTAGAGTCTCGCAATGGGGTCTAGGACTTCATCCCGATACCACGCAGCCATCACAGAACCGCCTTTAAAAATGTGCAGCTCTGTGCGGTATCCCATTGAAATTCCAGCTCACAAAATGATGCTGCCACCTCTGAATGCGTGATGTTCGATGACGTTTATGAACTCATTGCGTGAGCCTCGTTCTTTCCAGACCCTTACACGCTTATCATCTGATTCCACGGCAAATCTGGACTCGTCCATGAATAGAACGTTGTACCAAGCTGAGACAGTTCAATTGACATGTTGACGACACCACTTTAATTTCGCCCCTCTGGCTTGGACGGTTAGTGGAACACAAAAATATGGAACTCGGGTGTACAGTCCCTTCACGTAGAGCCTTCGGCGCACAGTACTGGCAGATATTGTCTTACCAAGTGCCGCTGCAACGTAACAGTTGTGGAGGTCGCTCGTCGATTCCGTTTGGCTACTATAGCAATATACCGATTATCAGAGGGGGTGGTAACCCTTGGACGAAAAGGAACAGGTCTCCGGACAACTGTTTGACTTGTTACTTTCCTTATATACATAATGTATAAGAAAAGTATTGTGACGGGGTCGAAAATTCGAAATCGAGTTTTCGACGGGAGAGCACGTTTCAAGCATCCCTGATCACGAATCAAACATTTTTGAAGTGATGTCTGTGTGTGTGTGTGTGTGTGTGTGTGTGAAAGTATGTGTGTGTGTCAGTGGGTCTGTGGAGACGATAACTGACGAACGAATGGACCGATTTGAACCAAATTTGGTACAAAAATCACAATCCGTAAACACTGGAAGCCTATTGTTTATATACGTAATCGAATGTTCAGAACCCCCCTAAATTTTCGAATGAAATTTTGAAAAATTCGTCAAAAAATCAAAACCACTAATAAAGTTACGCAAATAGACATTTCTTATGTAATTTTTCATTAGAAAACGATTGACATAAATTTTAGAACGCTAACATGAACTGTTCTCAAGATATTTCACATTTTTCACAAAAATTATTAAAAAGTCATATAAAATGAAAAAAAAATATTTTCAATTGAGAAACATGTTCACTCTTCATATGTAATACCATGCGATAAATTGGGTGACATCATTCTCGTGGATCTAGCTCGTTCCATTCATGAAATAAGATACTTTGAGTAATACATTTGTATTTGAACGCCAATAGTCATTTATCTGCTGTAAGAACAACTTATTTCCCCGTCCATAACGCTTGGCGACGAATTTGGCGGAATGTCGCCAACTTGGCGACTTTTTGAAATGTTGTCAAATTAAAGAAAATCCCGCCAAATGGATAAAAATGACGCTAAATCAATGAAATTACTTGTCGAAAATTCAATATCTTGGAAAGAATATTAGTATCTACTATAAAAAAAACCTATTTTTTTTTTACTGTAAAAGTAGTAAATTCATTACATTATATAAAGAAAGTCATGTGTTGCCCACATCAGATTTTTTGGAATTGTTTCCATAATCGAGAAATTACCGAATGATCAACGCCAAAGAAAATAGCGACATCTTTGATTGGCTGTCCTGCTTCAAAGGCGTCCGACAGCACAACAGCGCTCACTATCTCTCATTCGTCTTCTTTCCGTCATAGAAATACGAATATCATTAAAAATAATCCTACAAAAGTTATAAACACTTCGTATCAGCATTTAAAGTCACCTCCTCAAACCCTTCAGAATGCTGGTGTTTTCAACGACTGCCTAATTAGCATATATCCGGACCGTCAATCGTGATTAGCTTTAACATACGATATTTACATACTACCATCTACATTGGCAGCGATTTTCAGCCACTCAAATTCAAATACGCTTTCGAAAAATGAAAATTTGAATTGTGTGCTTAACTTTTGGAAGTCAGTGTATATGGATGCAGAAGAAATTGAGCTACTATCGCGAAACTCGGCATGCGTGTATCGTTTGAGGAGATATGCAAATGATTAGAATTTGGAAGAATAAAAACATTGTATTAGGAAATGTTGGCAACAAGAAGATGACATTTCAGTAACTCTTCTTTGTTTCTTCTATGAAATATAAAAAATTACGAAATTCATTATTTGATTTTCGATATCTAAAAGAAATATCTTCTGCTAGCACATCCGGAATGAATTGATGCGAATAATAAAGGGAAACGAAATATTCAAAGATAATTCAAGTGCTTCGAGGATTTACAAGAAGAATGGGGTGAAAATAAGAAAAAGATTCCAATCCGATAATTTAAGGACATCAAATTATGAAAATCATTCACGCAATAAGAATTTTCGTAACTTGTTTAAAGTCGTTGCTCATGGCAACGATGCAATCAAAGTTTAATAATTTCGACGTCATTGTAAAATTTTATGCATCTTAGTTTCGGAAGTAAATGAGTTAGTGAAGCAAGCAATAGGATTATGTTTTTCATCTTTTACAATAGTTAATCCCGTCGCACGTAATTCAGTTAAAATCAGGAGACAACGATTTTATGTATTTTTATTACTATTTTATAAATGAAAATAATGCGATTATGATACATTTTATTCTAAAATAAAAGTTGTTTTTGCGACAAGATAAAGTATAATTAACAAGAAATTTTTAAAAGGGCCTTCATATGGCGGTAAGTGCACTATATTTCCAACAGAACCATTAAGAATTTTTATTTTATGTTGCACATTTAGTTAGTACAGTAATGCGAATTTTCGGATATATCGGAAGTGACATCTCCTGAATTTAAAGTGAAAATATGTAATGAACTCCTATACTCCTTAGAAATACGATGCTGAATTCATATCAGTGATCATCTTCTGAGAGACAGATGTAGCAAAGAAAATATAACTTTTTAATCGGCACTAACATCTTTAGAACGGGAAATTAAAATCCGTAGAAAGACCCCCCTATTTCTATAGGAATTTAATACTGAATCCATATCAGTCATCATCTAATCTCTATTAATCTATAGACAATTTTGAGAAATAAATGTCTCAAGGAAAAAGAGAAGTTTTGAACCAGAATTGAGAAAATACCCGAAGTGGAAATCCTTAGTAAACCATCCTAATCCCCTCTGGAATTTGATATTGAGTTCATATTAGTCATCATCTAAGCTCTATATATAGCCAATCCTGCGAAGCTGATGTTTCAAGGAAAATTTTTAAACCGGAAGAAGGGAAAAAACTGAAAGTGGAACCTTTGAAAGATTCCTTTGTTCTTTTTTGTTGAATGAAAAATGAAAGGAAGAAACCTTTTAAAGCGGATGTGACAAAAAGAAACACAAGTGAAAATTCTTAGTGAGCCGCCCTACTTAGTCCAAAATTTAATGCTGAATCCATATCATTTATCATCTAAGCTCTATGTATTGCCAATCTTAAATTGACAGCTTTAAATTAAAATCTGTTCGACATAATCACGTCGTTTTGGGAGCTTTTGCTTCGTTTGAAAGAAGTTTCAAGGAAAATGAAAATTTTTGATCCGGTAAAGGAAAGCGAGACGGAAGTAGAAATCCTCAGTGAACTCATTAACCCCCTTTAAAAGCCTATGCTTAATTCATATCAGTCATCAACTGAGCTTTATATGTTGTAGATCCTGAGAAATAGATGATTTAAAAAAATTTAGTAAAAACATGGATAACAAATTTGACTGCCACCAAAAAATAAAAATTATTTTGCTCAAGTTGGTACTGCAATAAAGAATGCTATTAACATCAAAATTATATATAATAAGCAGGGCGGTATTTATGCATAAGCTAAATAAGCTATAACTGAGGAACTGAACAACCATTGGACAGCTTCTAAGAAAAGCAAAACAAAGAAGAATAAATCAAAAATACTTGTTTAGTATAGGATATCTTTTAATGTTAACAAACCCGTTTTAACCATTAGGCTCACTGTGCGCGTACTTGGGACCCCAGGAAACAGAGAGAGGGGGGGGGGGGGAGGCTCGAGAAGATGTAAATGAAGGTCTAATTCTATTTTACAAAGTTTTACTAAAAGTATTTTATAAATCAATTAGTTGTCAAAATTTACCCGAAGAGCACGTACTCCATTAATATACACTCATAGCCATAAAAATTTGCGCACCAAGAGAAAGTTGTCAAAATCGAACGAAATTTTATATATGTGAGTGCAACGTTGCACTCACATATATAAAATTTGATTGAAAATTAAAAAGCAAACGATTACAAAATCAAAGCAAAAGGGTCATTTATTACAGGAAAAACTACAAATGAATGGAGGTTCTAGTACCCTGTTGGGCCACCTCTAGCGTGAATACACGATGCGATACGGGCGGACATTCAGGCATACAGGTCCCGTATGGTTTCCTGAGTCATCTCATTCGGCAGTTGTTGTAAGCGTGCCTCTAGTTCGACCAAACTCGTACGCTGTCCAACTTGTCGTCCCAAGTGATCCCAGACATATTCGATCGGCGACAAATCTGGGGGATTGGGCAGGTCAGGGAAGGATGATAATGTGGCGGAGATATTTCTGTGATACCCTTGCTATGTATGGCCGGGCATTGTCCTGTTGAAAAATGCCTCCTGGGAACCCTGCTATGAGTGGCAACACATGTGACTGAAGGATGTCACGAACGTATCGCTGGACTGTCATGATTCCGTGGATCAATATTAGAGGTGACCGGGTATCGTATGCGATGACACCCCATACCATCGCACCAGCTGTGGGAGAAGTGTGCCGCTATAAAGCGAAGGTAGGATTGAAGAGCTCACCACGGGGCTTCCACACACGTACACGGTTGTCATCACTGTTCAAATTGAATCTCGATTCGTCGCTGAAGACGACCTGGTTCCATTGGGCTGCGGTCCAATTAAGCCGAGTGCGGCACCACTCCAAACAGAGGCGGCGGTGGGTGAGTGTCATTAGCAAACCACGTAATGGGAACCACGATACCAAATGTCTTTCAGCCAGGCGCCTCCTGATGGTACAGACAGACACAGGGAACCGTAGTGAAGGTTCTGCCTGTGCCCGAATGGCGGACAATGATGCAGTTGGCACTGTGCGTGCGTGTTGGTTGATGCGACTGTCGGTCTGCCGAGGGCGTCCTGAGCCTGGCCGCCGTGTATGTGACCTCTCTCTCGTCCACTGGTCCCAACACCTCCTCACAGTAAAGTCAGAACGGTCTAGGTGGCGGGCTACTGGCCGAGCTGACCATTCGGCTTCCATCATCCGGATCATTCTTCCCTTCTCGAACTCTGACAGCTGATCATATTGTCTTCGATGGCAGCGTAAAGGCATCCCTAATAAAAAGCGACTCTCTGCAATAGATTAAGTACAGGTAAAAAGAGAGAGAGAGAGAGCCTCTGCGTACCTTCTTTCTGCGCCAGAGACAAAGAAGTTCAACGCCCTCTGGTGGCATTATGCAATGCGCAATCACGCTGTATTTCTAATCATTTGCATATCTGCCTTACCTTCATGCTAAGTTTCGTTACGATCCCACAATTACTTCTTGATGCGCAAATTTTTATGGCTATGAGTGTATTTCAACAATTTTAGTCATTTCAGATTTTCACTATCTTTGTCGGCCATTTCGCAAAAACGAGTCGGTTACACTTTTCCAAATAATACCAATATCCAATCAGCAACATAATCGGATAACAATTAAGGGATTTAACTACTAAGTTTTGAGAAATTTCATTGCATAGTTATTTTTTAACTACAGAAAAAAAAAGTCTTCAGTTCTTCAAAATTAAAAATCTGATGTGGGCAGCACATGACTTTCCCTGCAGACTCAATTTCATTTTTTCTTTATTTCTTTAAGAACTCATTAAATTGAGTTTAATTGCACTAAATAACACGCATAATTATGTGAAATGGCGCTGAATTCACACTTTTAATTCACATTTCGTTTTCATTTGGTTACTTGGACGTATTTTTAAAATAGCCAAAATCTAATTAGCACCAAGGTCACTCACAAGGAATTTACCTATCAAATTTTATAAAATTTGGTTAAGTAGTTATTTAGACTGGATACTATATCTTCCCGGACAGACTGACACATATACACAGACGTTACGTTAAAAATATATGCTTCGTGATCTAGAGATTCCAAAACGTGTAGCTCCGTCGAAAACTCGAGTTGCGATTTTCGGCATGATCCCAATACTTTCTCGATACATTACCATGTATTGCAAGGAAAGTAAAAATAGTATATTATACAGGACAATTCATGGAAACATGTAGTTACCTATCAGAGTTACACAGAACTCCAACAACTCAGACATTTGGGAAATAGGGCCCCAGAATTTAAAGAGGCCATCTCTCTCTCTCTCTCTCTCTCTGTGTGTGTGTGTGTGTGTGCAATGTATGTATCCACTCCAACTGAAATACTAATAAACCGAATTTCATAAAATTGGGTAGATAAGCCACTTGTGAGTTACCCTGGTGCTGATTAGATTTTAGTACGATTCAGGAAAAAAAAATCTGATATGGGCAACACATGACTTTCCTTATATAATGCAATGAATTTACTACTTTTACAGTTAAAAAAATGTTATTCTTATAGTAGATATTTATATTCTTTCCAAGATATTGAATTTTCTTCAATTAGTCGTCATTTTCATTGATTTAGCGTCATTTTTATCAATTTGGCGAGATTTTTGTTAATTTGGCAACAATGTCGCTAAGTTGGCGACATTCTGCCAAATTCGTCGTCAAAATCTCGCCAAGCGTTATGGACGGAGAAATAAGTTATTCTTACAGCAGATAAATGAGTATTGGCGTTCAAATACAAAAATATTATTCAAAGTATCTTTTTTCAAGAATGGAACAAGCTAGATCCACGAGAATGATGTCACCCAATTTATTGCATGGTATTACATATGAAAAGTGAACATATTTCTCAATAGGAAATATATATTTTTTATTTTATATAACTTTTTGATAATTTTTTGAAAAATGTGCAATATCTCGAGAACGGTTCATGTTAGCGTTCAAAAATTTATGTCAATCGCTTTCTAATGAAAAATTACATAAGAAATGTTTATTTGCGTAAATTTATTAGCGGTTTTGATTTTTTGACGATTTTTTCAAAATTTCACTCGAAAATTTAGGGGGGTTCTGAACATTCGATTGCGTATAAAAACAATAGGCTTCCAGTGTTTACGGATTGTGATTTTTGTACCAAATTTCGTTCGAATCGGTCCATTCGTTCGTCAGTTATCGTCTCCACAGTCTCACTGACACACACACACACACACATACTTTCACACACACACACACACACACACTTTCACACACACACACACACACACAGACATCACTTCAAAAGTGTTTGATTCGTGATCAGGGATGCTTGAAACGTACTCTCCCGTCGAAAACTCGAATTCGAATTTTCGATCCCGTCACAATACTTTCCTTATACATTATGTATATAAGGAAAGTAAAAACCTGCCTTTTACTTTCTTTATATACATAATGTATAAGGAAAGTTATGTCATGGGTTCGAAAATTCGAATTCGAGTTTTCGACGGGAGAGCACGTTTCAAGCATACCTGATCAGGAATCGAACATTTTTGAGGTGATGTCTATGTGTGTGTGTGTGTATGTATGTCTATGTGTATGTGTGTGTGTGTGTGTGTCAGTGAGTCTGTGGAGACGATATCTCACGAACGAATGGAGCGATTCGAATGAAATTTGATACAAAAATCACAATCCATGAATACTGGAAACCTATTGTTTTAAAGCACAATCGAATGTTCAGAACCCTCCTAAATTTTCGATTGAAATTTTGAAAAAATCATCAAAAATCAAAACCTTTAATAAATTTACTCAAATAGACATTTCTAATGTAATTTTTCCTTAGAAAACGATTGACATAAACTTTAGAATGCTAGAAGGAACCGTTCTCGAGATATTGCGCGTTTTTCAAATAAATTTATCAAAAAATCCCATAAATTAAAAAAAAATATTAACTGTTAAGAAACATGTTCACTTTTCATATATAATATCATGCGATAAAATGGGTGACATCATTCTCGTGGATCTAACTCGTTACATTCACGAGAAAAGATACTTTGAGTAATACTTTTGAACGCCAAAGTATTTGAACGCCAATAGTCATTTACCCGCTGTAAGAATAACTTATTTCTCCGTCCATAACGCTTGGCGAGATTTTGGCGACGAATTTAGCGAAATGTCGTCAACTTTGCGGCATTTTCAAATGTTGCCAAATTAATGAAAATCTCGCCAAATAGATAAAAATGACGCTAAATCAATGAAAATTACGACTAATTCAAGAAAATTCAATATCTTTGAAAGAATATAAGTATCTAATATAAGAATAACATTTTTTTAAACTGCAAAATTAGTAAATTCATTGCATTATATATAGGAAAGTCATGTGCTGCCCACATCAGTTTTTTTTTTTTTTTAGAAATGGCTCACAAAAATCATTAAAATATAAATTAAAAGACTAACATATGCCAAAATGTATTAATTAAATGCTTGTCTCATAGGTAATTTTTGAAGATGAAAAGAATAAGATCAACCCCATTACGAGGATTAGCCATTCTCGAGATATTTAATTATTTTCGTATTTTTGCTACACCGATTTCAAAAATACGTCCAAGTAACCAAATGAAAACGAAATGTGAATTAAAAGTGTGAATTCAGCGCCATTTCACATAATTATGCGTGTTATTTAGTGCAATTAAACTCAATTTAATGAAATATTAACGAAATAAAGAGAGAATGACTTTGAGTCTGCAGGGAAAGTCATGTGCTGCTCACATTAGATCCCCTCCCCCCTCCCCTCTACCGGCAAGACCTAATGGATGTACGTCACTTATAGTACCAGCAAACATTCCTATGCAAAAAATGTCCTTTATACGAGGTACAGATAATTATATACAGGTTTCCGATGAAAGTTCTTAAGCACCTCAATAAATTTGTAAGGAAAAATCCACGAGTGTACACGTTAGGTCTATCCATAGCAAAATGGCCATACTTGAGTAAAAATGATTGCATTGACCTTAGCGGATAATTTAACAAGGACGATCAATCATGCATAAAGCATTGATTACGAAACACTTTCCAACTGAAATGCAATCCGCTGAATGTATCGCATCTCTAAAATGCGATACATTCAGGGGTGATATTTTATTAATTATCATAGAACTTCTAAAATTTATTTTACTTGGAAACTTAACTTCATCGAAAAAAAATTAACTTTATTCAAATGGCGTCATCGAAATATAAATCATATGGCTCTCTGTGTAAAAGCAGTGGATATTATTTAATTCATACATTTTATTTCAGACTCCAGAGTTAAATAATTCAGCGTGGAAAAAAAATTCAGCTATTCTTATGCAACTTATCCTACAATCCCTTGTTTACATTCTACATCCATTAAAATTAGGCTTGTAGAAATAATCAAAGTTGGATGAGCATTTAAACTCAAAAATATTGTAATTGCGTTGGCGCAGAATATAGATGCACACTCAAAACTAAAGCGATTTTAGGACGGATGCAACACTAAATATAAATTTAAAAGAACTTTAAAAATCACGATTTTACTCTAGGAAAAAAAATATGGATGCTATATTTTATTTTGAAGTGGGTCACGTGATGCCATTTCTTCATATTATATGGGTGTAATTATTATTTTAATTTTTATTTAAAAAGCTGCCAAACATAGTTGCTGAAATTTATTTTATATATTTTATTGGAGATTTTGAATATTTTCAAAAATTTTCGAAGCAATTTGCAAATTTTAACTTCGCTTAAAAAATGTTTGAAAAATTAGGTCCGATAGGGTTCGATGTATTTCATTTTTTTCAACCCGTGTTCAACCCAAACCTAATTGGATGATATTATTCTTTTACATTCCCATATGTTCCACAGACCGTCTCAACAACATACTACAATTTCATTTTGATAAAAACATTTTTACGGCAGTATCGTGCAAACGGATAAACAGACAGACAGACAGACCGAATGATCAAAGTCATAAACACTTTTCAACGATGTTGTAAAGTGTTAAAAATTGGGATGACAAAGTCAGCAACAAAGCGATATAGACGAAAAGGTGTAATTACAAAGTTGTACAGCATTGTCTAATGAATACGAACCGACACCAGGAACGAACAAAACGCGTATATGGAAGACAAGAAATATCTGTCAAAAAGGTAAAGTTCTCATATCACGTGCAAAATTCTTATTAAAATGCAATTGATATTACATTAATGTCCCGTAAAATAAATGCTATCGGCGAATTCTTTGGCGTCAACATATAAAAATATTACAAAATGTATTTTATCTCTTAAATGTAACGAACTAGAACTACGTCAATGATGATAACAGATTTGAGAGCTAGATTGTGAGAGATCTCACAAGTGAAAGCTGTGCTTCTTGTATTTCTCGACGAAGAAGGCTGTTTTTTTACATTCAAAATTGGTATACACTTTTATTTTTGTGCTGTATACTGCTTTTAATGAAGTTATTTTAGTTTTATTGCAGTAAAGTGACCCTGCCCGATTGAATGACAGTGATTACAGCGTCTCTAGCGGAGAGATGACAAACTCGGCAACAAAGCGCGATAGACGAAAAAAACCAATTACAGAGTTGTAGAAGATTGTCTACTGAGTAGGAATCGACATCAGTAACTCACGAAACGCATATATGGAAGGCAGTCAGTACATTTCAAAAATTCGTATCACCAGGGCCCGTAACACGGTGACACACGCGATGCTTGGTCATATTCTTGATCGAATTTAAATGTGCATTGTTGCTGGCGGAGAGCATTGTTAATAAGCCGTACATTAGATTCTTGTTTATGTAAGCGTTGTTTATTTTAGCATTTCTGAATAAGACAGTCATTTGTCAGTAACCTTATGTGCCAGATTAATGCCTTCTGTATTACTTTTATTATCCATTTCTACTCATTAGACGGTGCTCTACAACTTTGCCATTGGCATTTTTTCGTCCATCTCGCTTTGTTGCCGAGTTCGTGATCCTAACTTTTCTTAATTCTCCACCAGGGGCACTGCAATTACTTTTATTCGAACAGGCATGGTCACTTAACTATAGATAGGCCTGACGTGTACACTCGGGGACCTTTCTTTACAAAATTATTGTAGCTCTTAAGGGCTTTCCTAGAAAACAAAGACATTCAGAAAACATTGATACCTTTTCAGAACGTGCAGACATATCAAAATTGGAGAGTCAATTTTTCGAATTTTTGACGATTATCTCAAAACTTACTTTGAACATATATGGTAGGTGTGCCGATTTATTAATTTTGTTGATTAAAATTAATATTGTCAAAAAATGCATTTTACATTAAATTAATTATTTATTAGTATATTAATTATACATGTAATCTGTTCTAAAACTTACTGCTGTGTACATTGCGTTGGTGGCCGCAAAACCCACCTATTTCTGTGTTTAACGGGATACTAAGTTAACAAACTAAAAATTAAGGTTAATAGTAAAGGAACAAACATTTATTTATCACATACTCAATTTACACTCTTTAGTTTTACAAATTAAATAAATATCACAATAGAGGAATACATCTCAATGGTAGTTCGGGGGGTGTAATGCCAGATGAATTGATATTTGGTTGGAGCACGTGGTGGGATGCATTAATTAGCTTTTCCTTAAAAACACAAATTTAGACAAATAGGTTATCCTCATATAGTTTAATTGTACGGTACCTGATCTTCTTTCATATAACTTGGGTAACACCGATGCTTTGTCACACTTTACACTTGCAATACCAGATGAACATGAGCTCTCCTTCGAATTCCTATATCAGAGACGCACACACAACTCTTAACTCTGCTACCGTCGCTTCTTCTTGACTAGTCTAACTCCAACAGCCTGCCTTGACCAATTCTGACCCCCACTTCGAGCAACTCTCACTTATATCCCTTTTTCGGTCGGCGGTCCACGTGCTGAAATGTAGAGCTGAGAGCTAATCCGTAGACATGGCGTCGCCGTCTCGGTTGCCGCCAAACGGCTTAGTGTGGTATGTAAACATGGGCGTGGTATGTAAGATATGGGGCCACCTGTATATTATCGCCCATCTGCTTAGCGTGGGGATAATCCGCCCGCATTCCTGGTTCCATTATTTTTTAATCCTTCCAAATATTTATTACTTTACATTTCTGGCATTACATTCTCACCCCCCCCCCCCCCCCCGCGAAAAAAAAGTCCAAAAGTTACTCTCCCACAGTTTCACCCCAGTGGTAAGAAATTAAGTTCACAATGGTTCCTCGTAAACACATAAGTTCATCCATCGTGAGAAAGGCTGAGTTCCACTTTTTAGCCTCGTACAACTCATAGCTTTGATAGTTCTTTGTAGTTTCTTGATAGTTCCCTGTCAAGTTAGTCCATTATTCATAATTGACATAATGTACCATAAATTACATGAGGATTACCAACATTCACATTATTATTAAATTGTAAATTTTGATATATATTATTTGCAATGCATAATTTTCATTTCTCCTTTTACATAATTATTTACATACGACATATCATTACATAACAGCATTCATTACTTTATTATTATTATACATTTTCTTGTTATCATTTCATTTTGTAACATATTGTAGTAGTGCAACTATCAACTTCCGATTCTTGGTTATGGTTGAATTCCATACCACCATATTATTTATAAATTACTTTGTTATTTCACTTTTTTTTTTTTTTTTTTTTTTTTTTTGAACTTGCCATATATATGTAATATCAGAAATACATAACATACTTTTTGAAATATACTTATATCCACAATTTAAAACATAAAAACATATACATATACACTCATTTATCACTTTCTATTTATGACATTAATTACAAACTTTTTACATATTTTTCATATTCTTTGTTTTATGAAATTACTATTTACAACAATTCGAGGGCGAAAATTATACCCTCTGGCATTATAACAAACCTCATCATCATTTCTATTATTTTCACAGTTTAATTGCTTTTCTTTAGTGACCTTCCCTTCCTTAATTTGACTTTGATCATTATTTCTAATCACTTTCTCATTTTGATTTTTTTCTTTGTCCTGTGTGTGTGTGTGGTTTGATTCGCTTTCGTCACTATCTTTCAAATATTGTTTTCGCTCCGCTGCCATGTATAGTTTATTTATGTGCACTTTATAAGTTTTATTTTCATCACTTTTAAGACATATTATAACATTATTATTTCGGACTAATTTCGTAATTCTAAATGGTCCATCATATCGATCCTCTAATACCCTTGGTTTTAGGAACTTTTTTAGGTACACTGTCGCTCCTATAAATATATCGTTTTTTCTCACTATTTTATATTTCTTTATTTGTTTGTCATTTATCAGCTTTTGTTGTTCCGATGCGTCTTTCACGACTTCATCTATATTTTTTAAATGCTGTGCCACATAATTTTTATAATTATTTACATCACTATACATTATATCTATTTCTTCCTTACTTGGTATGTTTGTTTGTTTAATATTTTCAAATGGCAATGATAAATCTCTAAGATAGAACAGGAATGAAGGCTCAAATCCTGTATTACTGTTAATAGTGTTATTCACATAAAACTTAAACCATTTTAAAGATTCATCCCATTCAAACGTAGTCTTTGACAAACACATTATACATTGTTTCATGTCTCTGTGTATTCTTTCACAACGACCTAAAGAACTTGGGAAATAAACCGAACTGTATCGCCTTTCAATATTTAATGCATTTGTAAAATCTATGTATTCTTTACTTTTAAAAATTTGAGCATTATCGCTTTGAATAATAATTGGAACTCCATAAGTTGTCACGAAGTTTGTTAGCTTATTCACTATTGTTTTAGCAGTAATGTCTCTGACTGCATAGGCCTCAAAGTATCGTGAAAACATGTCTACAATTGTAATTACAAAATTATTTCCTCCATTACTGCGCGGTAGTTTTCCTACGCAATCCAGTTGTAAATATATTCCTGGTTTTAATATTTCTGGCATAGCCTGAAGTCTGGCTGGTGGTATATTTTTGTGTTTTACTAATAAGCATTGATTACAAGACTTACAAAAATTTTCCACGTCTTGGAAAGCCCCTATCCAAAAATATTTTCTTGAAAGTAATTGGTATGTCTTTTTTACTCCGAAATGAGGGAAATGTGCTATCTCTATTATCTTTCCCTTTAGCGAGTGCGGTATTACAATCTTATTCTCATTTATTTTCCTATACGTTTGTCTTTTATTTTCCTTCTTTACCATTAACAGTTTATTTTGGCTATCAATATAGTATACTTTGTTATTGTGATATCGGTTTCTTCCTTTTTGTAATTCCTCTCTAATTTTACTTAATTTTTCATCTACCATTTGTTGCTCTAATATTTTCTCCACATTTATCTCATCATTTTTAATTAAAGTATTTACATATTTGATTTGGTTATCATTGTCAAATACATATCTCGAGCAATAATCACTTGCGTTATTTTCACCTTTTTGATATTTGAATTTAAAATCATACTGACTTATGTCAATTAGCCACCTCGATATGATATTTGGCATTTTATCTAATTTTATGTGGTACATAAGGGATTTTGCGTCACTCAGCAAGGTGAAACTCCTTCCGAACAGATATTCTCTGAAGTGTTGTAAGGATGCGTGTATAGCTAGCAATTCTAGCTTTATTGCAGGATAACGCTTCTCTGCCGGGTTCACAGGTCTTGAATAAAATTCGATAACATGATCGACTCCATTTACCCTTTGCATCAAAATACTACTAATTCCCTTACCTGAGCCATCCGTAGTTAAGACAAACGGGTTTACTTCATCAGGCTGTCTTACAACTGGTTCTTTAAAAATTGCATTTTTTAATTTTTCAAAAGCTTTTCTACATTCATTATTCCACTCGAACCTAACATTCTTTTTTGTCAAATTTACCAACGGTTCTGCAATTTGTGCATAATTTTTTATCAGACCTCTAAAATAGTTTGTTGTCCCAAGAAAGCTTTTTACTTGTTTAACCGTTTGGGGTTGTTTGAAATTTTGCACTTTTGCACAGTTTTTTATTGATGGGCTTATACCATTCGCATTTACTTTATATCCTAAAAATTCAATTTGCGATTTGCATATCTGTAACTTCGCCGGGTCGAGTGTTAAATTATTTTCTTTCAATCTTTGGAAAACAATTTTGATTTTCTCTAACATTTCGTCGTTATTTTGTGCGCATATGACTAAGTCATCTAAGTAAAAGTATATTTTTAACTCTGATAGATCTCCTAACACTTTGTTCATTAAAAGTTGAAAATATGCTCCTGAGTTTTTAAGACCAAACGGAATTCTTTTAGGATTAAAATTTCCCATAAAAGTTGTGAACGTCAAGGCCTTTCTATCTTGTTTTCTTAGTTCGATCTGAAAAAACGCCGCCTTCAAATCCATAACTGTATAAATTTTACTACCAGCGATATTTTGTAATATATCCTTCACCTTTGGTAAGTTTATTGGCAAAAGTGGTAAATACGCGTTTATGGCCCTATAATCAATAGCAAGTCTATATTTAGGTTCTTCA
Organism: Amaurobius ferox; assembly: GCA_951213105.1. Taxonomy (NCBI): domain Eukaryota; kingdom Metazoa; phylum Arthropoda; class Arachnida; order Araneae; family Amaurobiidae; genus Amaurobius; species Amaurobius ferox. The sequence goes on from OX578150.1 coordinate 39,471,842, forward strand.
TTTGGTTTACTTGGTTTCTTTACAAGAATAATGGGACTAGCGTACGTGCTTTGTGAACTTTCAATAATGTCATTTTCCAATAATTCCCTAATTTCTTTTTGCGCAATTTCTCGTACTGCTCTCGGAATTGGGTATGGCCGACTCTGAATAGGATAATTGTGCATAAGTTCGATTTTCGGTACTATTGCTGATGTTTTACCTAGGGTAGCATATGACTTTGAAAAAACCTCTGTATTGGTCATCATTAATGCAATAACTTTATTTCTATCTTCCTTATTTAAGTGCTGTACTTGAAAATCGTCTGGAGATATTTCTTTCTTTCTTAATTCCCGAATTTGTTGGTAATCTGTTTTATTTAAATTTTGAATATTATTAATTTCCAACGTGGGTTTACTGCTTTTATTTTTTGTATCAACAATTTCGATTTGTTCTGTTATTATACCCACGTTCATATTTTTATTAAGTGTAATTTGGCAATTTTTTTCATTGTATAACAACATTCTAATCTTATTTTTATTTTCTATACTTTGGATCGCTTCCTCCGTGATTAATGTTCTTGCCATTTTTATTGGAGAAAATAAAACATCCTGTCCCTCATTTAATTCCTGTGACAAAATCAATTGGACTATTTCTGACTCCCCTGGCTTTAATGTTATTTTTCTTTTCAATTTAGCGAAAATCTGCTTTTCCTCTTTCTTTTTAACATTCTTATTCTTATTACTTTCATTAGAACTTGGTAACCATTTTTCATCATTTACATTATCGCGAGTGCTACAATTTTGCATATTAGCGTTTTTTCTATCGTTATCGCTTTCATTATCCTCGCTTATTCTACCTTCATTCTCATTATTGAATTCATTACAACAATTATTTATTTCCTCATATTCGTCGTCATCATTATCATCGCTTATTCTATCTTCATTCTCATTATTGGATTCATTATAACAACTATTTATTTCCTCATATTCGTCGTCATCAGTATTATATTTTTCATAATTACTATTATATCTATTTTCATCGCGAATTCCCTGGCTTTGTGGTTTTTGTTTTGAATTCTGTATTGGGTTTGTATTTTCACTTTTATACAATTTAATCGCAGTATTCCCAAATTGTACTTCGTTATCTTTTGTATTTAAAATTGCTTTATGTGAGGATAAAAAATCGTAGCCTAAAAGCATTTTATATTGCCCCTGAAAGTTCTGTTTTGTCACGAAAAAATAATTTTTGCATGCCTTTTCCCCAATTCTAAATGAAAATTGAATGCAATTTAAAAATTCTATATTTTCTTTAGTAAACGTCTGAAGTATTACTCTTCTGGTTATGTATTTTATTTTTACATTTCTATTCTGTTTTAGTTTTTGAAATGTTTCCAAATCTATAATACTAACTTGAGCCCCACTATCAATTACACTTATTATTTTTATTCCTTTGCAATCTATTTCTACCATCGGTAATTGTGGGCTAGATACGTTTTCACATTCGCTTGAAAGGATACTTTTGGTATCATATTTTGCTTTATCATTATTTTCATAATATTGTCCTCTCTCCAAATTTGTATAGTTTTGCCAGTCATCTCCATTTTTGTTATTTCTATATGTTTGTGAACCGAATTTATTTATTTCTCTGGAATTTGTACGATTCGTTCCTTGGTCCCAAATTCCAGCTCTTAGTTTAAATTACTATTATTATTGTTTCTCTCATATGTGTTTGATCTTATATTTCTTCCGTTGCGCCCCCTAAAATTTCCTCTTATACTTTGCCTCTCTCTATTTTCTACGTTGGTTTCTAATTGATCGTAATAATTTCTTTGATCATTATTATTTCCTTGATATTCCCTATTATTTCTATTATATCCTCCTCGTTCAAAATTTCTGCGATTTTCGTTTCTGTTTCCTCTGATATAATTTGTTTGCTCCAACCCATATTGCTGATAATTCATTCGTTTGGGATTCCTTGCAAATGCAGTATTACACTCATTGTACCAGCAATCTGAGAAATAATGTCCATTTTTTCCGCACCCTATGCAAAAAACAGCTCGTTCCATGGATTGATTTGGTATATTTTGCAATTTTAATTTATTAATTTCTAAAGTCAAATCTTGAACCTGTGTTGTAAGTAACATTTCTTTCAGTTCGTTATGTGATTCTTCTGGAGTCCTATCATTAAGAATTATTTCAAACAGTTCGGCATCTTTTATGGCATCTTCAAACCGCTGCGGATCTTTTTTCTTCACTTCAATTGCCAAATCAGGGCGTAATGCGCTAATGAATTTTCCCAACATTATTTTATTGGTTATTTTCTCTACCTCTCCATCTGTTGTATCCTTAAGGTTCAAAAATTTACGCGCTGCGTTTTTTATTTTTAGCACAAGCTCGTCCACTGACATATCAGGCGTTTGTTTTATTTTATTGAAAGCGTCCTGTTCCTGCGTTATCGTTATTCTGTTTGAAAATTTATTTATTAGTAATATTTTTATTTTATCAAACTCCTTTTCGTTTTGTAATTCAGGGTTTTGAATTAAAAACTGCATAGCCTTATCTTTTAATCTGGTTTTAATGATAGCCACTTTATGCTCTTCCTTCCAACTTGCTAACTCCGCTAATTCATCAAATTGTTTTATAAAGAAATTTATATCTTCCTCCTTACTCCCACTAAATAATGGCAGGATCTGCATTACTGGAATATCCATATTTTTATTTTTTCTATCCAATTTACTATAATTTTTATTTGATATTTTTGAATCTTCTTTCAAACTTGAACTCCTTGTTATAATTGAACTTTTCACCACTTTTTTAACTGGTCCCATTCCTATATCCCATTTTTCTAATTATACCTTTGATCTCATTTAAAAGAACCATTTTTTCCATTTCATTGATAAAACTTTACATAATCATACATATAACATAAGGAGAAATGAGAATTGTGCACAATATTTTCACAATCATCTATGTCGCCACCAGTTGTCCAACCTTATCAATATTTATTTTTTATTATTATTATTCCTTTTATTTTTATTAATTTCATAAATCCTTATTTTATTCCCGTTACTGCTAAAGTCACGAGCACCAAATGTGCCGATTTATTAATTTTGTTGATTAAAATTAATATTGTCAAAAAATGCATTTTACATTAAATTAATTATTTATTAGTATATTAATTATACATGTAATCTGTTCTAAAACTTACTGCTGTGTACATTGCGTTGGTGGCCGCAAAACCCACCTATTTCTGTGTTTAACGGGATACTAAGTTAACAAACTAAAAATTAAGGTTAATAGTAAAGGAACAAACATTTATTTATCACATACTCAATTTACACTCTTTAGTTTTACAAATTAAATAAATATCACAATAGAGGAATACATCTCAATGGTAGTTCGGGGGGTGTAATGCCAGATGAATTGATATTTGGTTGGAGCACGTGGTGGGATGCATTAATTAGCTTTTCCTTAAAAACACAAATTTAGACAAATAGGTTATCCTCATATAGTTTAATTGTACGGTACCTGATCTTCTTTCATATAACTTGGGTAACACCGATGCTTTGTCACACTTTACACTTGCAATACCAGATGAACATGAGCTCTCCTTCGAATTCCTATATCAGAGACGCACACACAACTCTTAACTCTGCTACCGTCGCTTCTTCTTGACTAGTCTAACTCCAACAGCCTGCCTTGACCAATTCTGACCCCCACTTCGAGCAACTCTCACTTATATCCCTTTTTCGGTCGGCGGTCCACGTGCTGAAATGTAGAGCTGAGAGCTAATCCGTAGACATGGCGTCGCCGTCTCGGTTGCCGCCAAACGGCTTAGTGTGGTATGTAAACATGGGCGTGGTATGTAAGATATGGGGCCACCTGTATATTATCGCCCATCTGCTTAGCGTGGGGATAATCCGCCCGCATTCCTGGTTCCATTATTTTTTAATCCTTCCAAATATTTATTACTTTACATTTCTGGCATTACAGTAGGAAAGTAATGAATATATAAATAATGAACATATAAAGCATTAAATATATAAAGTAATGAATATATAAAGTAATGAATATATAAGTAATTAATATATAAAAGTAATAAGTATATAATTAATGAATATATAAAAGTAATGAGTTTATATAATTAATAAGTATATAAAGTAATAATTATATAAAGTAATAAATATATAAGTAATGAATATATGAAGTAATGAATATATAAAGTAATGAATATATAAGTAATGAATATATAAAAGTAATGAGTATATATAAAGCAGTGAATATATAATTAATAAATAAAGTAATGATTATATAAAGTAATAAATATATAAGTAATGAATATATGAAGTAATAAATATATAAGTAATGAATATATAAAGTAATCAATATGTAAGTAATGAATATATAAATGTAATGAGTATATATAAAGCAATGAATATATATAGGAAAAGTACTGAATAATACCCAAATAGGTTAACACCGTTGCTTCCACATGCAATCTTAATTAGATTTTTCCGGCAAGAAATTGAAATCGAAGCAGCTTTACTTTCCCAAAAAATCCACTTAGTTTGATTAGGCAAGTAGTAGTCTTCATTAATCGGAACTTTCAGCGTGCACTTGATCTTAAATGAACTTTCGATAGTTTGGGCTATAAATAATCCCTACTCATTTGAGAAGTTGGGCAACACTAAATATATCCCAATATGTAGGAGATCTTGAAAAGTTTTTACACAACCTTTATATCCTCAGCCATTAGTAGAAGTTATATACTTTTACTTACAAATATATATTTCAAATAAGTTTACAATTTATCTTATAAAACTTTTTTATTAAACAAGAAAGATCAATCCCACATAGCATTGATTATGAAACACTTTCCAACTGAAATGCAATTTTATTTAAACATCTCTAAAATGCGATACATTCATCAGTAATATTTTTAAAATTATCACAATACTACATTAATTTGTTGTATTTGAAAACTTAAAACTTCATCGAAAAAAATGAACTTCATTCAACTGACGGCATTGAAATATAAATTGTCTGGTTTAAGCATCTCTAAAATGCGATACATTCCTCGGTAATATTTTTAAAATTATCATAATACTACAATAATTTATTATATTTGAAAACTTCATCGAAAACAAATGAAATTTATTCAAATGACGTCATCGAAATATAACACGCCTAGCTCTATAAAAGCAGCATATTATAAGTTTTTTCCATTCATTTCATTCATCACAATACTATAATAATTTATTTTATTTATAAACTTAAGACCATGGAGGTACAACTCTATGCTGAAAACTTCATCAAAAAAATCGTCCTTCTCTGTGTAAAATCAATGAATATTTCATTCATATCAGCTATATTGCAGACTCCATGAGCTAAATAATTTTGCGTTAAAGAAATGCAACAATTCTTATACAACTCATTCTACATATTTTGCTGTTTACATTCTCTATAAGTGAAAATTAGGCTTCGTTGTAAAAACAATCAAAGTTGGATGATCATTTAAACTTAAATATATTGTAATTGCGTTGTTTCAATATGTAGATGCACAGAATTTAAGCAAAAATAAAGCGGTTTTAGGACCGATACAACACTCAATATGAATTAAAAAGAACTTTAAAAATCACAATTTTTAAGACAAGATGGATGCTATATTTCATTTTGAAGTGGTCACGTGATCGCTTCATATAAGAGGTATAATTATTATTTTAATTTTTATTTTAAAAACTACTGAATATATTTTGCTGCATTTTTTTAATATATTTTATGGGATAATTTGAATATTACCTAAAATTTTCGAAGCAATTTGTGAATTTTAAATCCGCTTAAAAAATGTTTGAAAAATTAGGTCCCATAGGGTTCATAGTATTTCATTTTTTCAACCGGGGTTCAATCCAAAACTAATTGGGTGATATTATTCATTTATATTCCCATAGATCCCACAGACTGTCTGAACAACATACTAAAATTTTATTTTGATTAAGTCATTTTTACGGCAGTTATCGTGCTAACGGACAGACAGACAGACAGAATGAACAAAGTCATAAACACTTTTCAACTTTGTTGTAAAGTGTTAAAAACGTATCTCTCTGAAAAAAAAAAATATTTCGAAGTTTTCGCTCCACATATTATTCACTCGCTACATGTATAAGGAAAATATTGTGACGAGGTCGAAAATTCAAAATCGAGTTTTCAACGAAAAAGCACGTCTTAATCATCACTGAACTTGAGTCGAATATCCTCGAAATAATGTCTGTGTATATGTGTGTGTATGCGTGTGTGTGTGTATGTGAGTTTGTAGATGCGATATCTCACGAACAAATGGAGTGTTTCGAACGTAATTTGGTAGAGATATTAGAATAGGTAAATACTAGAATCTTATTGATTTTAAAAATTATCGAATATTCGGAAGCCCCCCCCCCTCCCAATATTTTAATGAAATTTTGAAAATAATCATTAAAACATTAGAATTTTTAAAAATGTTAAATAAATAGTCATTTCTAATGTAATTTTATATTAGACAAGAAAGATCAATCATGCTTAAAGCATTGATTATGAAACACTTTCCAACTTCAATGCAATTTTATTTAAAAAAGTCGAAAATGCAATACATTCCTCGGTAATATTTTAAAACTTATCACGATACTACATTGATTTATTATATTTGAAAACTTAAACCTTCATTGAAAAAAATGAACTTCATTCAAAAGACGGCATTGAAATATAAATTGCGTGGTTTAAATATCTCTAACTTGCAATACATTCCACGGTAATATTTTTAAATCTATCATAATACTACGATAATTTATTATATTTGAAAACTTCATCGAAAACAACTGAAATTAATTCAAATGACGTCATAGAAAAAATAACACGCCTGGATCTCTCTATAAAAGCAGGATTTCATTCATAACTTTCTCCATTTCATTCATCACAATACTATAATAATTTATTTTATTTAAAAATTAAGACCATGGAGCTACAATTCATAAACTTTATGCTTAAAACTTCATCGAAAAATATCGTCCTTCTGTTTATAAAATCAATTAATATTTCATTCATATCAGCCATGCAGACTCCATGGACTGAATTATTTTGTGTTAAAGAAATACAGTAATTCTAATACAACTCATTCTACATATTTTGCTGTTTACATTTTACATAGGTGAAAAATAGGCTTAATTGTAGAAATAATCAAATTTGAATGAGAATTTAAACTCAAATATATTGTCATTGTGTTGTTTTAGTATGTAGATGCACAGAATTTAAGCAGAAATAAAGTAGTTTTAGGATGGATACAACACTCAATATGAATTAAAAAGAACTTTAAAAAATCACGAATTTGAAACAAGATGGATGCCATATCTCATTTTGAAGTGGGTCATGTGATCGTTTAATATTATGGTCACGTGATCGTTTCATATAATATGTGTAATTATTATTTTAATTTTTATTTAAAAAACTACTGAATATATTTAGCTGAATTTTTTTTTTATATATTTTATGGAACAATTTGACTATTACCTAAAATTTTCGAAGCAATTTATGAATTTTAAATCCGCTTAAAAAATGTTAGAAAAATTAGGTCCCATAGGGCTCAATGTATTTCATTTTTTCAACCCGGGTTCAATCCAAAACTAATTGTGTGATATTATTCATTTATATTCCCATAGGTCCTACAGACCGTCTGAACAACATACTAAAATTTCATTTTGATTAAGTCATTTTTACGGCAGTTATCGTGCTAACGGACAGACAGACAGACAGACAGACAGACAGACAGACAGACAGAATGAACAAAGTCATAAACACTTTTCAACTTTGTTGTAAAGTGTTAAAAACGAATAACATAAACATTAAAACCCTGGCATGAACCATTTTTGAGGTAACACACGTTTTTCAAATAAGTTTATAAAATAAATAACATTAAATTAAAAAGTATTAACTATTGTGAAATATGATTTTCACATGCAATAATATTTACATACCTTTCATATGCGATAAATTTGTTAACATCATGATCGTGGATCTAGTTGATTCCATTCACGAGAGAAGATAATTTGTGTAATAGTTTTGTATTTTAACGTGCCAATAGTATTAGACAATATTAAACGCGTAATGGCATTTGCCAATAGCCATTTATTTGTTAGGAAAAACCCTTCTCTCCGCTTGTCTCTAACGCTTGATGATAAACTTGGTGAATTTGGCGACTATTTTGGCGCTTTTTTTAATAGTGCTAAATTGGCGAAAATATTATAATTGCAAAACTGACTCTAAATTAGCGAAAATGGCGTCAATAATGGATTAGTAATTAAAATATTTTAATATGTGGACTACTAGAAACTGTGCTTGGCGTAGCTCGGGATTTAAAAGACAAACTAACAAGAAAGAACAATCATGCATAAAGCATTGATCATGAAACACTTTCCAACTTCAATGCAATTTCATTTAAACATCTCTAAAATGCGATACATTCCTCGGTAATATTTTATAAATTATCACAATACTATCTTAATTTCTTATATTTGAAAACTTAAAAGTTCATCGAAAAAAAATTAACTTCATTCAAAAGACGTCAATTAAATATAAATCGTCTGGCACCTCGGTAATGTTTTTAACATTATCATAATACTACAATAATTTATTATATTTGAAAACTTCATCAGACACAACTGAAATTTATTCAAATAACGCCATCGAAATATAACACGCTTGGCTCTCGCTATAAAAACAGCATTTCATTCATAACATTTTCCCATTCATTTCATTCATCACAATACTATAATAATTTATTTTTTATTTAAAAACTTAAAACCATGGAGATACAAATAATTAAATTCTATGCTTAAAACTTCATCGAAAAAAGTCGTCCTTCTCTCTGTAAAATCAATGAATATTTCATTCATATCAGCTATGCAGACTCCATGAGCTAAATAATTTTGCGTTGAAGAAATACAGCCATTCTAATACAACTCATTCTACATATTTTTCTGTTTACATTTTACATAAATGAAAAATAGGCTTCGTTGTAGAAATAATCAAATTTGGATGATCATTTAAGCTCAAATATATTGTAATTGCGTTGCTTCAGTATGTAGATGCACAGAATTTAAGCAAAAATAAAGCGATTTTAGGACGGATACAACACTCTATATGAGTAAAAAGAACTTTAAAAATCACAATTTTGAGAGAAGATGGATGCTATATTTCATTTTGAAGTGGTCACGTGATCTTTTCATATAATGGTCACGTCACGTGATCGCTTCATATAAGAGGTGTAATTATTATTTAATTTTTATTTAAAAAACTACTGAATATATTTTGCTGCATTTTTTTTTATATATTTTATGGGATAATTTGAATATCACCTAAAATTTTCGAAGCAATTTGTGAGTTTTAAATCCGCTTAAAAAATGTTTGAAAAATTAGGTCCCATAGGGTTCATTGTATTTCATTTTTTCAACCCGGGTTCAATCCAAAACTAATTGGGTGATATTATTCATTTATATTCCCATAGATCCCACAGACTATCTGAAAAACATACTAAAATTTCATTTTGATTAAGTCATTTTTACGGCAGTTATCGTGCTAACGAACAGACAGACAGACAGACAGAATGAACAAAGTCATAAACACTTTTTAAATTTATTGTAAAGTGTTAAAAAAATATTTCGAAAAATATTTTGAAGCTTTCGCTCGACATATTATTCACTCGCTACATGTATAGGGAAAATATTGTGAGGAGGTCGAAAATTCAAAATCGAGTTTTCAACGAAAAAGCACGTTTTAATCATCACTGAACTCGAGTCGAATATCCTCGAGATAATGTCTGTGTATATGTGTGTGTATGCGTGTGTGTGTATGTGAGTTTGTAGATGCGATATCTCGCGAACAAAAGGAGTGTTTCGAACGTAATTTGGTAGAGATATTGCAATAGGTAAATGCTAGAAGCTTATTGATTCTAAAAATTATCGAATATTCGGAAGCCCCCCCCCCCTTCAATATTTCAATGAAATTTTGAAAAGAATCATTAAAACGTTAGCATTTTTAATAATGTTACAGAAATAGTCATTTCTAATGTAATTTTATATTAGAAAATGAATAACATAAACATTAAAACCCTAGCATGAACCATTCTCGAGGTAATACACGTTTTTCAAATAAGTTTATAAAATAAATAACATAAAATTAAAGTATTAACTATTGTGAAATATGCTTTTCCCATGCAATAATAATTATATACCTTCCATATGCGATAAATTTGTTAACATCATGATCGTGGATCTAGTTGATTCCATTCACGAGAGAAGATACTTTGTGAAATAGTTTTGTATTTTAACGTGCCAATAGTATTAGACAACATTAAACGCGTAATGGTATTTGCCAATAGCCATTTATTTATTAAGAAAAACTCTTCGCTCCGCTTGTCTTTAACGCTTGGTGATAAACTTCGTGAATTTGGCGACTATTTTGGCGCTTTTTTGATAGTGCTAAATTGACGAAAATATCACAATTGCAAAACTGACTCTAAATTGACGAAAATAACGTCAATAATGGATTAGTAATTAAAATATTTTAATATGTGGACTACAAGAAATTGTGCCTAGCGTAGCTCGTGATTTGAAAAACAAACAAAAAAAAAGGCAAACTGATCAATAACTACTACACCGGAACTCATAGCGAATCCTGAGCGACTTTCTAAGCGCGGTTAGTTTCCCCTGATCGTGAGAGTGACCTCAGTAGGTAAAACAGCTTCAAGAAAGAGTTCGCTCCGTAATGGGAAAAATTAGATTCATTCAAAAAATCTAAGACATGTCTCGGTTAAAAAGTCTATAATCAATCCACTGATGGGTTCATGATTTTTTTTTTCTAGCGTAGTCTGTGATATATTTAGGAACTGCTGTTAAAATATACGTCAATATTTTTATACCGTAATATAAAAATTGAAGAGGTTGAAAGCCCACGAAAAGTATATATTTTATAAAAATTCACAGAAATTTCTCTTTTAATTGTATGCATTCCATTTGAAGTTTGTTTGAAAGATAAATTTTTTATCTTACCAATGGTATCAAGATTGGAATTTTGTAGTAATATTTTAGCTCGCTAAAGAACGTATTTGTGTGAAAATCATCCAGAAACATGAAATAATTAAAAAATTATTTCGAAATTAAAAAAAAATTAACGCCGAGGTGCACTTATTCGGTTATTGATGTACTTGTGTTGTTGTTGTTGAGACCCAGACCGTCCGACCTACCAGAAAGGTGTAAGGTAACTGTATGGACGGCCGGGTGATGTACTTGTGTGTCGAATTTCATAGTCGTACAATGTTTAGATTTCCTGCTACAGACTGCGCGCGCACACATACACACACACACACACAGAGAGAGAGACATCTTCCTTTATTAGATTTTTTTTTTCTGATGCTATCGATATTGATAATTGTCAAATAAGATTTGCGCTAAATATAAATTTATTTGGTACTTCGAAATAATTTTACATGTTGTCAACTAGAAAAGTGCCAAATGTACAATATTTCAACGTTAAAACCATTGTACTGTGGATATTGTACATTATTTTTTTGCTAAGAAAAGAGTAAATTCATTTCATTATGTAGGAAAAGTTATATGCTGCCCACATCAGATATTTTATTGTGGAAGAAGGCTGATTTATAATTGAAAGATGGATTTATAATGTAGGGTAAATCATGTTCTGTCGTCTCATAAGTTTTTCTCAAATACTTCTTATATAATATTTAGGTTTTTGATCCATCTCTACTCACCGATCACCTTTGATCTTTGCTTTTCAAACACATCATCCAGGAAGATTCAGGCTGCAGTGCTGCCATCTTGTGTATTTCATATGAACTATTTCTCTTTACCCATCATTTCATCCATCACTATTGATTAAGCTAAGAGTTTGATTGTAGTGCTGCCATCTAGTGCAAATCATAAGAACTATTTCTCTTTTCTCATCATTTCTCCCATTTCAATAAATCAAACTAAAATGCCACTTCACTTCAGTGAATCAAAGGAGAATCAGGCTTTAGCGCTGTTATCTAGTTTAATTAATAAAAATATTGCCCTTTTCGCAGCATTTCGTCCATTTGAATAAATCAAAGAATTATACTGTGGTGCTGCTATATAGTGTAATTAATGAAAACTATTTCTCTCTTCTCAGTAATTCATACATTTCAATGTATCAAGGAATCAAACTATAGTGCTGTCATCTAGTGTAATTGATGTAAACTATTTCTCTTTTTGAATAATTTCATCCATTTAAATGAATCATACTGTAATGCTACCATTTAGTTCAGTTAATAAGAACTATTTCTCTTTTTGTATCATTTCATCAATTTCAGTTGATCAAAAGCATTTTATCTGCGTTTAATTCCCACACTCAATGGTCAGTGTTCTAACCGAACGACCCCAATGTTTAACCAAATACAGAGGACGGTTACATATTTTTAAAGTAATTTATGGCAAAAAATAACAAAACTTAAATTAAATTAAAACAATTTCTGGCAACAGCTCATTTAGTAAAAATTAAATTATCATTTGCTATAATTAAATTTTATCTATTTTTAAAATGGCGTATATGAACAAACTTTGGATTGAAGGATACGGTTTTGTCTTTCTGAGAGAAATACATTTATTCTGTAATTAAAAAAAAAAAGCCTTGATAACCATGGAATTCGCTTTTCTAAATGCAAAATAATCAATATTACTAATAATAAAGGGAAAAGGCGTTGAGCATTGGTTTTAACCGGAAAAAGAACAACGAATGAATACCCAAATAAGGTGCGTACATTTACGACTATTTCAGAAATAAAGTCTGTTAGCTCAAAAACAGGCACCGACTCAAAGAACAATTTCAGTGTCTTTAAATACCTCTGTAGCGATTGTAAATAAGATAAAGATTTAAATATTAAAAAATCTAAAAAGCATAATGTCCATCGCCTTATGCCTAAACATGTGACTGAGCGTAGAAGTCGCTGTGTAATTCTCTATGATCATTTTATAACCATATTTATCTATATATATAAATCATGTTATAATCATATTTATCTATATCATATACATAATTTTATATTCATATTTATTTATAAATCATTTAGCCGGCGGCAGATGGAAATATATTGTAACAATTAATGAATCTTGGACTGCATGAACAAAATGACTGTAACAGAAAAAGATCCATTTACTGTAGCAAAAGAGGAGAAAAAGATCTAAAAACTTGTTTCCAAGAATTAAAAGGAATATTTAGGAATCATGATTATTGCTGGCTTTACCAACAACTGTAAATTAAAGTTAAAAAAAATCGAGACAAATGTCAAAATGTCAATTCAGAATATTACCAAGATAATATTTTTATTTATTTATTTAAAGAAGAAACATTATTTCTACATCGATAAAGTTTTAATAAAACTTCAAGAGGATGAAACTACCAGTCATGCATTAAAATCTGAAGCTAAATTTCTTCAAAACAAATGACAAAAGATACATCAGATATTAAAACATTTGTCATTTTATACCTTTATATCATTTTATTATACCTTTTAAGCATATTCCTTCAAAGTCACCTGATGTGCCATCAATAGATTATTGTACTTTACTTTTGAATTGTTAAAATGAGAACTTTCTAAATGCAGATCTAAAACAATGGACAAACTATAAGAAATTGTGAAAGTGAGGGGAAAAAATCTGATGTGGACAGCACATGACTTTCCTTATATAATGCAATGAATTTACTACTTTTACAGTAAAAAAAAATAGGTTATTCTTATAGTAGATACTTACATTCTTTCCAAGATATTGAATTTTCGTCAATTAGTCGACATTTTAATTGATTTAGCGTCATTTTTATCCATTTGGCCAGATTTTCGTTAATTTGGCAACATTTAAAAAGTCGCCAAGGTGGCAACATTTCGCCAAATTTGTCGTCAAAATCTCGCCAAGCGTTATGGACGGAGAAATAAGTTATTTTTATAGCAGATAAATGACTATTGGCATTCAAATGCAAAATCATTACTGTATCTTTTCTCATGAATGGAATGAGCTAGATCCACGAGAATATGATGTCACCAATTGTATCGCATGATATTAGATATGAAAAGTGAGCATATTTTTCAACAGTTAATATTTTTTTTCAATTTATGGAATTTTTTGATAAATTTATTTGGAAAATGTGCAATATCTCGAGAACGGTTTATGCTAGCGTTCTAAAGTTTATGTCAATCGTTTTCTAAGGAAAAATTACATAAGAAATGACTATTTGCGTAACTTTATTAAAGGTTTTAATTTTTTGATGATTTTTTGAAAATTTCACTCGAAAATTTAGAGGAGTTCTGAACACTCGATTGCGTATAAAAACAATAGGCTTCCAGTGTGCATGGATTGTAATTTTTGTACCAAATTTGGTTAGAATCGGTCCATTCATTCGTCAGTTATCGTCTCCACAGACTCACTGACACACACGCACACAGACATCATCTCAAAAACGTCTAATTCATGTTCAGAGATGCTTGAAACGTGCTCTCCCGTCGAAAACTTGCATTTGAATTTTCGACCCCGTCACAATACTTTCCTTATACATTATACGTATATAAGGAAAATAATAAAATTCCAGTCATAACTTTAAGAAATCGAATCTTGAAAAACAAGATGTAGAATAATACTCCAGAGAAAGAGTCATCAAATAGAACATTTATAAAATAAATATTGCTACTTTAAACCAAAATTATATTGCTAGAAATTTGTTCTAAAATTGTGTAAATAGCCTCTGTATCAAGGCCCTCAATTTTGTATACCTGATTTCCTCCAAAACTAAAGAAAAGTACAGCAAATAATATTAAATGAAAAGCCATTTTATATGCAATTTCAGTGGAGCACTCAGGGATAGTAAAGTAGCTCGAATGTATTTTTTGTGCAATGAAATTTTTTGTGCTATGATTTTTTGTGCTATGAAATAATGTAATCGGCCATTAAGTATAAATTTCATCGATATTTAGTCACCAATTTTTACACTATAAAATAATAACCATAAGTGCCTGTCACACGGAGACTGAAACTCGTTATATTTTCAGTCAAGATTATTAAATTAATCTCCACAAAACGCATGAATTATAGAAGAAATTTGATTCAATTTTCCGGAACATCGAATTATTCCCAACTTGGCGGCATTTACTAAAATAAATAAATAAATAAATAAAATAAATAAATAAATAAATAAATAAATAAATTGGAGAGTGGCTGAACTCGACTGTCTTTCACCAGAATCTATTTTTTAGTAAATTTATTTCAAATTTTACAAGAAAAGTTTTGTGTCTGTCTGTCTGTCTACCCAATGAATGTATCCACTCTAGCTCAAAAACTCATAGACCAAATTTCATAAAATTTGGTTGATAAGTCACTTATGGATGACTCTAATGCTGTTTAGATTTTGGTAGAATTCGGAATAAAAGAACCTGCCTTCTGCGAAATGGCTCACAAAAATCGCATGTGTCCACCCTAGCTATAAAAATTATTGACCGAATTTCACAAAATTTGGTAGATAAGACACTTGTAGTTTACATTGAGGTTGATTAGATTTTGGTACGCTTCAGGAACATAGAACTTTTTTTTTTTTTTGCCCCGTAATTTTTGGCAAGAAAAAGAATAAGACCAACGCTATTACTTTAGGACTAACCGTTTTCGAGATATTTTAGTTTTTTCGCATTTTCACTATACCGCCTTTGAAAAAACGAAAATTGAATTAAAAGTGCAAATTCGATGTCATTTCAAATAAGTATGCGTATTATTTTGCGGAATAAAACTTGATTCAATGAGTTATTAATGAAATAAAGAGAAAATGAATTTATGTCTGTAGAGAACGTCAAGTTGTATCATATTTCCGACAAAAAAGTATAAACTATTTATATTTTTAGCTGTTAGGTTCGAAGATGTAAGCTTTCAAAGTATTTACATTTTTCGTAATGCTCCAATTTCAAAAGGAAACTCCGACCATATTTATGCAGCACTGTGTAAATTTGCTAGTAAAAAAAAAAAAATCATAAGGCTTTCAGAAAAAACGCTATCATCCTATATTTTTTTCCACTTTTGACTAAATATTTATTGATCTTTGGAACTGTTGAGCTCAGAAATATCGATAAAGCAATTTCACCTAAAAACTCGGCGTAACAGCTTAAATACGTCAAGCACACCATGCTGTTAGCCGATAGTCATATGATGAATATCTTCCTCTAAAGATATAAAAAATACCATTTGCTCTCTGCATGATTTATAATATACAGAACAGAGATATATCCATAACACATTTTTCATTTACTGCTATTAATTTTCTACGCTGAGATCAATCAACATTGATGGAAAGAATCAATATATAGAGGAAACGAGGAATTCATAATCATATAGAAGTTTGCAAACTTTAGTACTACGACCACATCGTTGGTTGAAACAGGAAGAAACATAATCTCTATCTGAATGTTATAAATGATAGGCAAAAGGAAACATAATCCAGTCGGTACAACAATCATTTGGATATCAAGAAACCAAAGGATCTAATCCTCCTCAAGGCAAAACTTAGGATGCACAAACCAGAGACTGGTTCTCCTACGATGTTACTGACATTAGTGTATAGAACAAAGGTTATATAAGTAAGAATAAGTTACACAATATAGGTAGATACATTGAGACAACTGAGTCTGGCCTTCATATTAGAAGAAAACAAGCTGGGCAGCTTAATCGGGGTATCCTGATTCAAAGAAGAAACATCCTTCTGGTGTACGTATGTATGAACAATACAAAACTGGAAATGTTCACAAGATCCTTGACAGGAAGACGAAGGAAACACAATACAGCGTATTGCAGATCGCATAAGAAATCCAAAACTTTTTCAAACTACGGCTTTACTTTGAAAATGCTGCTATGGGCTGGAATTAACCTTCATGAAGATACTTTTCAGAAGAACAAAATTTCAGTTCAAACTGTTATATGCTTTTGCGCCCCTGTCTTCTTGTATCTCACCTATGTGGACTACTGGATTATGTCTTACATGAATCTAAAGAACAAATGGCACGAATACCAAGTTATTATTTCGTACATCTGCGGCAACAGTTTGTCTCTCCTCCTGTGGCACGTTTTATGGAAGCGGAGAGAGAGCATAAAGATATGTCTTCTCAGACTTGATTCAATCTTTGACAAAATGTTGTTTGTTAAACCTTTGGAGAAAACTATCATAAATTATACGATTTTGTTCGGAATCATATTACTACCCATATTTTATTCAGGTTTATCGGTATTTTTCATGAACCAATATGACCCTGAACATTATTACACTTTCTATACCTATGGCAGAGAAGTAGAAAACTTCACCCTGATCACGAATATCTACTTATTCATCAAAATTTTAACGACTGTCATGCTGGATCCCATGCTGACAGGGACTGTGACCATTTTGTACTGCATTCTATGCTACCGTTGCCACCGATTGCTATCTAAATGCTATCGAAGATTTAAAAAAATGATGCATCTCGATTCAATATCCTTAAATGCGTATTTGCTACAAGTAACCAAAGATTACACAAAGATAATTCGAACAGTGGAACACTTGCAAAGGGTCTTTTCCCTGCCTACATTTCTACTGGTTTTCACAGATTTAACTTCATGTTTTACAACCCTTGCCTCTGCTCTGTTGTACAGTTATGAAGAAAGAACAGCCACAGTGACCGTAGAAAACACTTTTGTGTTTGCTTATTCCGTGTTCCTTTTAATCGCCACCATTAGTTTTGCAGCACAGATACCAATAATCATGGGACAGATTAAGGATTATTCGCAACAATTGTACGAAAAAGCGCTGTGCAATAGTTGTAATGGTGGTTATAATCATTCAGAAAGTTTAATCCTAAAAATCATACAGGAAAGACCCATACTTGTGCTATCAGGTTGCGATATAATATACTTCACGCGAAGCGCTATTTTAACCGCACTTGGAACGCTCTTCACGTACGGACTGCTGATAATTCAACTGAAATGAAGAGGGGGGGGGGTTACAGAATTTTATATTAAATTGTGTTAATTATTCATGGTAATTAATAATTAATGGTAGATGACACATAAATTTAAATTTTCTGAATAAATTCAAATTGATTGGTACTTTACAATTAATGAAAAATCTGATGTGGGCAACACATGACTTTCCTTATATAATGTAATGAATTTACTACTTTTACAGTAAAAAAATAGGTTTTTCTTATAGTAGATACTAATATTCTTTCCAAGATATTGAATTTTCGACAATTAGTCGTCATTTTCATTGATTTAACGCCATTTTTTATCCATTTGGAGAGATTTTCGTTAATTTGGCAACATTTCAAAAATTCGCCAAGTTGGCTACATTCCGCCAAATTCGTCGCCAAAATCTCGCCAAGCGTTATGGACGAAGAAATAAATTGTTCTTACAGCAGATAAATGACTATTGGCGCTCAAATACAAAAGTATTACTCAAAGTATCTTTTTTCATGAATGAAACGAGCTAGATCCACGAGAATGATGTCATCCAATTTATCGCATAGTATTACATATGAAAAGTGAACATGTTTCTCAATAGGAAATATATTTTTTTTTCATTTCATATGACTTTTTAATAATTTTTTTTAAAAATGTGCAATATCTCGAGAACGGTTCATGTTAGCGTTCTAAAATTTATGCCAATCGTTTTCTAATGAAAAATTACATAAGATATGTCTATTTGCGTAATTTTATTAGCGATGTTGATTTTTTGACAATTTTTTCAAAATTTCACTCGAAAATTTAGGGAAGTTCTGAACATTCGATTGTGTATACAAACAATAGACTTCCAGTGTTTACGGATTGTGATTTTTGTACCAAATTTTGTTCGAATCGGTCCATTCGTTCGTCAGTTATCGTCTCCACAGACTCACTGACACACACATACACACACACACACACACACACAGACAGACATCACTTCAAAAATGTTTGATTCGTGATCAGGGATGCTTGAAACGTGCTCTCCCGTCGAAAACTCGATTTCGAATTTTCAACCCCGTCACAATACTTTCCTTATACATTATGTATATAAGGAAAGTAATAGTGTCGAACATACCAATTTTCCTAGAAAAAAGTGCTCTTAAACAAATCTGAAAAAAATTCTATTTAGCTAAATGTTAAAATCAAGCATAATAATTGTTCAAATGTCGCCAAGTACTTGTTACTAAAACTTTTAGCAGCTCATTACTCGTTTAACAGGGTATAACATATTATTAAGAAAGTGCTTGCTTCTGACCATTCGGTTAGAGTAATATAGTCCATATGTCAAACGTTTTTAATACTTGGAAATTGCAATTTCATTAAGGAAAACTTTAGCAACGTACTTCAAGACAAATAGCATAATAATGCAGCATACAGTTGTTTGGAAGATGTGCTGGATTCCCATCACCAGTGCCAGACAACGAACAAACCGTAAATAAAATAAATAAAGAAGTATTACAACAAATCCCATTCAAAGTACAAAAAAACTGATGTGGGCAGCACATGACTTTCCTTATATAATGCAATGAATTTACTCCTTTTCCAGTAAAAAAAAAAATAGATTATTTTTATAGTAGTTATTTATATTCTTTCCAAGATATTAAATTTTCGTCAATGAGTCGTCATTTTCCATGTCGTCATCATCAATGAGTCGTCATTGATTTAGCGTCATTTTTATCTATTTGGCGAGATTTTCGTTAATTTGGCAACATTTCAAAAAGTCGCCAAGTTGGCGACATTCCACCAAATTCGTCGCCAAAATCTCGCCAAGCGTTATGGACGAAGATATAAGTCATTCTTGCAGCAGAAAATTGACTATTGGCGTTCAAATACAAAAGTATTACTCAAAGTATCTTTTTTCATGAATGGAACGAGCTAGATCTACGAGAATGATGTCACCAAATTTATCGCATGGTATTACATATGAAAAGTGGACATGTTTCTCAATAGGAAATATTTTTTTTTATTTTACATGACTTTTTGACATTTTTTTTAAAATGTGAAATATCTCGAGAACGGTTCAAGTTAGCGTTCTAAAATTTATGCCAATCGTTTTCTAATGAAAAATTACATAAGAAATGTCTATTTGCGTAATTTTATTAGCGATGTTGATTTTTTGACGATTTTTTCAAAATTTCACTCGAAAATTTAGGGAAGTTCTGAACATTCGATTGTGTATACAAACAATAGACTTCCAGTGTTTACGGATTGTGATTTTTGTACCAAATTTTGTTCGAATCGGTCCATTCGTTCGTAAGTTATCGTCTCCACAGACTCACTGACACACACACACATACTTTCACATACACACACGCACACACACACATCACTTCAAAAATGTTTGATTCGTGATCAGGGATGCTTGAAATGTGCTCTCCCGTCGAAAATTCGAGTTCGAATTTTCGACCCCGTCACAATACTTTCCTTATACATTATGTATATAAGGAAAGTAAAAAGAAGACGAAATGGGGGCAAATAGAAGAAACAAAGGGGTATATTTATCCGTTGTGGATTAAGAATCTCCCTGAGAGGGCCAATCAAAAACCAGAATGAAGAATAGCCCAGCCAATCCATAGAATTAACACGTACTAAAACATAGAACTAACACACAAGATTAATGTGCATCCAAACACAACAGAAATGTCCCAACAAAATGAAATAAAAGTCAAGTCAAAACCGCACACAAGTGTGCCAAAGGCTAAGAAATGGAAAAATGGAACAAATATAAATCATATAGTCAGTCCGAAACATAGAACTAAAATACAAGATTGGAGTGCATCAAAACACAACAGAAATGTCCCAACAAGGCGAAAAATAAGTCAAAACGACACACCTCAAAGAATGGGTAAAATCGAGCAAATATAAGAAAAAGGAATAATTACAGGGAATCTCGCCAAACCGTGGACAAAAATGGAAAAATTGAGTAAGTCATTAACTAAATTACTACACTTTTTCTGAATAGGAAAGGCTTCAAGAAATTCAAAATCATAGATCGACGTGAATGTTTCATATAATCTTTTCGGGAAAACAACTCAAAACGATGGTCAAAAGTAAAGCAATGTCGAACAAGTGAAGATTTAATGAATTCCTGTTTTTTTGACAGTTTTCATGTTCCTCAATAAGGAACTTAGAGCACGTTTAGTTTGATCAATGGAAGACCACCTTGACAAGAAATACTATAAATGAGCCAACTATTAGGAATTTCCATATAGATTAGAAAACCTAAGTGTATGAAT
This sequence comes from Amaurobius ferox, assembly GCA_951213105.1. Taxonomy (NCBI): domain Eukaryota; kingdom Metazoa; phylum Arthropoda; class Arachnida; order Araneae; family Amaurobiidae; genus Amaurobius; species Amaurobius ferox. The sequence continues at coordinate 39,493,115 of OX578150.1, forward strand.
AGATATAAACACAATATTAAAAATTAATTTTTTAAGGATTTCAGCAATCTGCTGACTGATTTTTTTTTTTGGTGGGGGGGGGGGGGGGGGGGGGAGAGAGAGAAAAGGTAAAATGACGGTGTTGTTGAAATCCCGTGCAGAAACAAGTTTACAGGAAGATTCATAAAATTTTTAAATAGCACCACCAACAATACTAACAGAGAAACTACGATCAGCAGCAACAGATTTTAAATAAATGATCTTAGAATTGAGAAAATGTATAGTAGAACAAACGTTCGATAGACAAACGTATTGAAAGCAGCAATTTTCTGCTTAGGAAGATGGCAGGAATTTTTATAAAGATAAAAAGACAGATAAAAGTTAAGAAAGAGAGAACTCCATTATTGGGCAGATAATCAAGATATCCATAAAATGCAAGACGATTGTTGTTTTTCATTCCATAAGTAATTTGAATACAAGGATCTATAAAATTCAAAATATCCCAAATACCATCAACATCATGAAAATAGCAATCCAAAGGAGCAAAACTATCGATAAATATAAAGAACAGACTGCGGGTCTTCGTTTAACTTCAAAATAATGCAGATAGATGTCACTGAGATTAAGACTGAGTGGATTACCCATAGCCAAACCATCAAGCATACTGTAGAATTTATTGTGAAAGACAAAGGAATTTTATGATAAACAGGTGTTGGTAAGAGAAAAACATTCATCAATTTCAAATTCAAAGAGATGGAATTCATATAATTTTTTCCTGAGACAAGACAGACATCCTCAACAGTCATAGCGGTAAATAAAGACATAACATCAAACAGCAAGTCAAACTTAGTCAAAAGAGAATTTTCAACTATTTCTTAACTTTTAACAAAAATATGGTATATCATTTAAATTACTATTTTATAACTTCCTGCCTTATTTAAGGGGACGGTGGACGTTGAAACGAGCAAAAATCGACTAAAAAAGTTTTTTTTTTAATATATAACATTATTTTACGCATTTAACCTTTTGCTTACGGGTGGAACAGCGTCCATCCCAAACGAAGAACCTCCCAAAAAGACAGGTATTTGACATACCCTATCCCAAACAGTTCGATCCCCTTTTGCAAGCATTGGCGTCCATGTTGGCGTTATGTCAAATACCTGTCTTTTTGGGAGGTTCTTCGTTTGGGATGGACGCTGTTCCACCCGCAAGCAAAAGGTTAAATGCATTTCTTTCAAAACTGAATTTTCAAAGGTTATACATTTTTTAAATGCTCCATGCGTCTTAATTTTTGTTTAAGATGCATGAAATTTAGCAAGAAGACACCTTTCATACCTTTTAATGAAACTGCGTACGCATTTTATAATTGGACTTCATTAAGGTAATTAAAAGTGAATAAGAACCTAATTAAATGATGAAAATTAAGTTTCAATGCAGAAAAATATTTTTAAAAAATTGACTTTCTAAGGGATTTAAAAATGAATACCCAAATTCCTAAATTTGTTCATAATGTGTTTTTTGAGTGATCATAATGCAAATTTAATCAAAAATGTGAACAAATGGCACGCAAGGAGCATTTTCAAATTTTTGTTAAAAAAAATTAAATTAAAAAAAAATACAAAATTATAACAAAATTGAAAAAAACTAATGGTATTTTATATAGTAATGTTAAGAGGAATATGTATACAAATTTTCATGTTTCAAAGTCAATAAATAAATAAAAAAAATTTCAACGTGTCTACCGCCCCCTTACAGCATTTTTGCAATTGGAACTACGGGTTCCAATATCTTCAACTGTTCACTTTTTGTGAGACCCCTTTATACCGAGTGTTTCAAACATATTGCAAGACTAAATATATTTTAAATGACTGGTTGCAAACCTATAGATCCAATGTAAGAAATACTTCAAATGGGCTTTTAGACTTTGACAGTCTGCGTCACGTGACACGGTTTGGTGAAAAGTACAGAATTTAACTTATGATGATACTAACAAGCCATATACAAATGAAGACCCAACTAATAAAGAGTTCCTTAATCATTTAAAGATATTTCGAAAAAAAAAAAAAACCTGGTTCTCTATGCAAAATTGGCTGTGAATGTATGGTATCAATTCAAAGATTTTTTCAAGCCTTTTAAAATGAAGAGTAACATGTTATAATGTGAACATTTGGACCAACGATACACACTTTTCAAATTTTTCTGCAAATTTGCACAAAAAAAAAATCACAAGCGTCTTCAAATTTGACCATAAGCCATTTCTCCGTTCATCCATCTCTGCAAAGTTTGGCAAAAAATTGGCGGGATATCGTCAACTTGGCTTCTTTCTATAATATTGCAAAATTGATGAAAATATCACCAAATTGATAAAAACGATGCTGAATCAATTAAATGTGCTTTGTTAGGAGATAGAACTGCAATATTTCGGTAGCACTTGTTTGTCAATCCAACCGTCCTACTTGGCAGCAAATTTGGTGACATTTTGATGCCGCTAAATAGAACAAAAAATATCTCCAAATTAACGAAAATGTATCCAAATTAAAATTACACTAAATTGGTAAAAATGACATCTAATTGATGAAAATTCAATATTTTGTAAAAATAAGTTAAATTTCCTTGATAAATCTTGTTCCTTTGTAGGAATTATTAATTTAATATCTTAATAACTCATTCTCTATCCGTCAGTCCATAACACTTGACAAAAATTTAAATATGAATTTGGGAGGATATCGCCAACTTGGCGAGTATTTTTAAAATTTTGCCAAAATGAAAAAATATATTGCAAAATTGATAAAAATATTGCCAAATTCGAAAACATGATGTTAAATTAATGAAATTAATTGTGTTTTGTTAGAAGATGGTATTGTAATGGCGTATCAGTAGCATTTGTCTGTCAGTCTTACGATATCAGGAAAAATCGTTACTCCAAATGATCACAAGTATAGCATGTTACCTGGTACAATTGTAAAATTTGATTAAAAAAAAAAAAAAAAAAAAAAAAAAAAAGCTGTTTAAAAATGAATTCTAGTTTGAGAAAGTCGAGTTGAGACATACTTCAGTTATTTTAGTAAGGCGTATGTTTCGCACGATTGAATTTTAAAATTAGACAAGTTGTTTTCATAAAGTTAAATAATAGTGTACATTGTTTTATAGTGTACCTTCTGCACTTGCTTAGAAGCAAGTTGTATCAGATTTAAAATTTAGACAGTAAGTTTCTATTGTAACACTAAAAGTTGCACATCACAAGATTTGTTTGATTCAGAGGGAAATGGATGTTCATTTTATATGTAGCTTTTGTAGTAAAATTAATAAAATCCATTAAAATATAAAATTTCTATTTTCTTTCATTTTTATTGCTTCAATTTTAAATTACTTGTGTTGTGAAGTTTTCCCTAAATTATAAAGACAACTTAACATTTGCTACTGTAGTGACAATATAATTATATTTTACAATTTCAGATAATACAGTGTATGATTTGTTGTAAAGTAAATGCAATTTTCTTAAATTAAATTTCAATGCTTTTTAATCCTCTTTACCCAATATTAGATTTGCAAGGTAAAGTTAAGCATAAACTAGTATCATACCTAGTTTCAAATATATAAGTATCAAGCAGTGTCGGTAATCTGCTTATCCAACTCTAAAAATTAAGATTGCAATATAAATATTGACCTTGACAATGAATAAAATATTATAAAAAACTTTTTTATATAATATATAAAAATGATTACATTTAATTTATTTAAAAATTTCTTTGACAATTTTGATGAAACAATACGTCATTCTTGTCATTTTAATGTTATTGCTTATATTATTCCTTAAAATTATGTTAATGTCGAAATACAATTCTTTTATAAGCACTTATATCATTTATAAGGTGAATCTTTGAATAATAAAACAGACATTTTTTACGAAATGGCTGCTTTTTAAAAAATCTCCTGCTTTATATAATCCTATTGTTGTAAGATAGTTAAAAGGAGTCCAATATGCGGCTTCGCTTCAATATATATATATATATATATATATATATATATATATAAATAAAAATTGAAAGATTTTAATCGAAAATTATGCATAAACTACTGTATGTACAAAAAAACCCATCTCCAGCATATCTGTTACAAATGAGTAACTATAGACCAAGACTAAGGATAAAGATAGAAGGTAACATATCACTACAATGGAAAGGGGGATGAGAAGAATATTAGGATACAAAAATCACAATTAAAAGTATATAAATATAAAAAAAGGAAAACAAAAACACGGCAAAAATGAGAAAAGGCAATAATAATTAGCTCAAGATAAGAGATTAAGACATAGAGAACAATCAATTGAAACTACACAAAAAATGGCGGTTAGTTCGAAATTGCATTCTCATCAGAACAGCCATACAATTCGAATTAAAACCAATAGACTAGCCAGTTTCTGACAATGGCGATAGTATTTAACTATAGACACCATTGGAACTGTCTACTGGCTAGTGGAAGGAGAAAAATAAATCAATTGAATTACAAATCTGAAAAATAATACCTCCTCGAACAAAAATATGAACTCACAAGCATTGCACCACGTGTAAGATAAACTAGTGACTGAGCATTTCACCTCATTTCGTCAATGCGAGTGGGCACCGGAATGAATACATTTGAACGATACATAATATGTATGGAGACTTTCAAAAATAGTAATCAGTATAGGACTCAGGACAAGTGGAAAATAGTCATTCGAAAATAGTAAACAGTATTAGACTCAGGCCAAGTGGTAAGTGAGGTGATAAGAATGGGTGAATTCTCAAAAATGAGTTAACCAATCAAAGATAAATAATGCATGTGTAAAATTATTACGTGGTATATTTGAAATTATTAATATTATTATTTACAAATACTTCCGGATATTGGTAATTTTGACAAATGCGTTTAAGATTATTGATGTGGAGAAAGTGAAACCGAGGATCAGAAAGTCGATGTATTCGAAATAGCTGGTTTAAAATGATGTTTCTAAACAATTGAATAGAATTACAAGATTGATATGATAGCAGCTTTATGATAGTGAAGTTGTAAGAATCTTTTTTATCATATAGATTGGTGATTACATGATTATTGAGGGTATCTAAATTTAGGTCTAAAAAATTAACAGTTTGACTAACGCTAGGCTCATTAGGAATTAATTCTAGGTTAGAAGGGTAAAAATCAATATTAATGGGATAGGAATCATCATTGATAATACAAATTAAGTCGTCAACATACCTATATATAATAAATGAACTAGAGTTAAAATAACATTCATAATAATAAAGATTATATATATCATCCCAATGTTGTAAGATATTAAAAAAGGTGCAATATGCAGTTTCACTTCTATATATCTATAAAAGAGAAAATGTTATAAAACTATCTTACAACAATGGGATTTCTACAGGACATTCTGGGTATGATTCCAGATCATCTCAAATTGGATGAAATGTTGTATTGGCATCGCAAATATATATGAGTCGAAAACCAAGACTACTCGACACACCCTGAAACATATATGTGTGTGTAAAATTTCAAGAAAAATCGGCTCGGTAGAATTGGGTAGAAAGTCTATTTCAAAATTTGACCAAATTAAACAAGAGAAACCACCCTAAAGAAAAGAGTGTAAAAATATAGGCATTCTTATGATTATGTTACAATGGTCAAAGGATTTTTTTACTTTTGGTGATTTTTTAAAATCACTTTGAAATTTTTCATATATATATATATATATATATATATATATATATATATATATATATATATATATATATATATATATATATATATATATATATATATATATATACAGGTGAACCTCGATATGTCGAACCTCGGTATCTCGAAACTTTCGATATCTCAAAATATTTTCATCTTCCTTCACACACGGTATAAAACTAATGTAAAACAAACTCTTTAACTCGAATTTTTTCTAATCAAACTCTCGATATCTTGAATTTTTTCATCTTACCATTTTCAAATTTTCATTTGGAAAAATACTATCCAAAAAAAGTGTTTAATGCAGATGAAACAGGACTATTTTTTAAGTGTATGCCTGATAAAACTATGGCCATTAAAGGTGAAGCATGTCATGGCGGGAAAAGGAGCAAAGGAAGATTAACTGTGCTGTTTTGCACTGATATGGATGGTTCAGAAAGGCTCAAACCTCTTATGATAGTTAAATCTGCTGAACCCCGATGTTTTTCAGAAATGAAATCTTTTCCAATGACTTATTTTGCGAACAAAGAGGCTTGGATGACTGCCGAAATTTTCACTAATTGGTTGAAGGAACTAGACAGAAAAATGTCCCGTGAAAATCGCGATATTGTTCTCTTCTTGGACAACTGTACAACGCATAATAAAGTGCCGAAATTAAAATCCGTGAAAGTTCATTTTATGTCACCAAACACAACTTCTAAGTTACAGCCTTTGGACCAAGGTATTATTCAGAGTTTTAAAGTAACGCCACAAAATTGAGCTTATTTGGATCAGCCTAGCTCATTTGGAAAATGTGATAGATATTGAAGGATTCAGTAACTGTAACAAAACTGTCATTGATGACTATTTTGCAAAGTAAAGAATTGCAAGATTAAATTTTAATAATGTATGTACGTACATAGTATTACATTAAATGTGTATCCAATCTTTTCAATCTTCGCTTTATTTGTTGTCAACATTTTCTTGGGTAATACCCAATTCTCTGTCTGCAAGATAAAGTAAGTGATTCTTTTAAAAATGTGTAAAGTACAGGACTAGTATGTAAAGTACAGGACTAGAATCTTTTATGAATTCCTTAAATGTTTTCAAATTTTCGATATTTTCAATTTTTTTTCCTCTCCCTTCAAATTCGACATATCGACGTTCGACTGTATATATATATATATCTATGCAGTTTCGCTATTCTTTCTATACGCATCAGTGTAGGTTCCAGGGATTGCTTTATTCTAATTGGTTGAAGACTGAAAAATGGGATTTTATTAGATATTTTATTGATGTAAAAGAAAACTTTCCTGTTTTCATAGATACTATTCTTAAATCAAATTTCCTATTTGAAACCATTGCATGTAAGTTCCAAATATAATATGTTGGCACTTTTTACAAATTTAACTTATCAGACTTTTTCAATCTATTGAAATTGGTGAAACATTTTGATGATTTATGATAAATGATATAACACAAGCCAAATCTAAAAAAAAAAAAAAAAAAAAAAAAAAAATCAAAGCACTCAAAGCAAGCATCCAAACTATTCACATCAAAACCATTTATTTATATATCAATTTTGTAATACAATATATATATTTTTTATATATCAATATTACATCATCTTAAATTACTTAAGATGTCAAAAATTAAATTCAAATTCAACAGATAGGGATAATAATATCAGGATTTATTTTGCAAAAGCAATAAAACAAGAATATCCTCTAATATTTTTATGTAAAGTTACAAGTAGTTTTTTTAACATAACCATAACTGAAAGTAAATACAATTATTTCACAAAACTGTGTTGTAAAAGTAAAGCTGGGTAAAAAACACCTCATTCAGAGTATTTAGTTCCTGAAAGGCACGTGTGTATATAGTACTAGTCTTTAAGCAGTTTAATGTAGTGTCTAATTGTAGTATATATTTCTTATAATGAGTAAGTCTTGTATTTCTTATCATGAAGGCTTGTATTTTGATGTTAGTTTCACGATTTTATATCATTAATGGGTAATGTACAGGCTCCCGGGAGTGTTGCCATGCCATAAAGCATGCTTAACTGGAGAGTAGGGGGTCACAACCTCCCCAGACAATTTGTGGTACCTTACTCTTCAATTTATATTGTGTTGTTTCATTTGGATAGCTATATCTATATATATATGTATATAATAAAAATATAATATGAAAATCCAATGATAGAATAGAGAGAAGTTGTAACTTAAAAAACCCTAACTTAAAATATGCCTACAAATTAAAAAGAAGTATTAAATGGAGAATCAGCAATCATGAGGAAAATAAAATGCATATTTCTAGTCATCAAGCTCAAGATAATCAACGGATATCAATGGTGTGGATTCAAAAATAGAAAATCAAAAAATATCCAAGCATTAAAGCTATACTTGTGGATAAGCACTGGGTCTAAAAAATTGTTCATTTCGAAAAAATTCTTTTTCAAATCCAAGTATAAAAATGAACACAAAATATGCTTGTTTCTGAAAGAGATAGTTTATATCTATAAACTCTTATTACTTGGACAGCAAACATAAAAGATTGAAAAATTATATAGGATACCTGAAATACACTGCAAATGTCATACCCATTTGAGCAATAAATAAAGAGACCAATGTTACCAATTGCAAAAGATAAAAGTAGAGATCTACTGTTGCCAATCGTAAGAAATAAATAACAGTATTGCAAAAAGGCAATAAAATGTGATATATTCTACAGTAAAAGCTACAAAATAAAGGGGCATGCAATATAATAGAAAACATAAATGCTAAAGTATAAGGGGATGTAAATGCATTGTAATGCTTATTTAAGAATGTTGATATTTGGCTAATATAAGATACTAAGGAGAGAATTTTAAAAATATTCAGCTAATCCAACTTTTTTACTATACCATTTACTAAATATGCTGGATATTTATATAATTTACTGGTAATTTTTAGGTTAATAATGAGCATAGCATGAAATTTTTTATCTGATAATCTATAAATTCTAAAAAGTTGATTAAGAATAATATTTCTAAACAATTGAATACAGTTGCACGAATTAAATCGTAATATTTTATTAATGTTAAATTTAAAAGTCTTTTTTATCATATAAATTAGTAACTATCCCATTAGTAGGTTCAATATTTAGATTTAAATAAAAAAAAATATATTATTATTACTAATAGTGGCTTCATTAGGAATTAATTCCTAATTATCCAGATAGAAATCTATATCTATGACATAGTTATCAGTAAATACTAAACAAATCAGATCATCAGTAAATTTTATAATCTCATAAAAATAACAAATCAGATCAACATATCTGTAAATTTTATAATCTGTTGAAGTAAAAGATTTTTCATAAAGATAAAGGTATAAATTAGCTAACATTTTGCTAAGCCATTTTGTGGAACCCACGAGACTTGTAAGTATAATTTATTACCTTGAAGAATATAATTATTGAACAGAATAAAGTGGAGAAGTTTAGGAAAATTGGTAAATATAGTATGAGATTGATTAGTAATATAAGCATTATATAGAGCTAAAATTACATCATAAAGATCAGAGATCTTAATATTATTAAAAAGATCTTTAAAGTCAAAAGTTTGAAATCCAATTAACCTAGTGATGTTATTTGAATATTTAATTCTTTACTAGTGATGTTAATTTATATTCTTTAGTTCACTATTATTTAGAATAAGGTAGTTATTACTAGAATAATGTAAACTATCATTTAGTACACTTAAATAATTTAGTAGTAATTTACTCGCAGTAGTAGAATAAGAATTATGACCACTAGTTACAGTTCAAAATTTAATAGAATTTTTATGAAATTAAGGAATAAGCACAATATATGAAAATTTCAAAAATTTATAATATAAATAAATGAATATTTGTTGATTAGTATATAGTGATCAGTTTATCTATATAGACAAAAGTGAAGCAGAATTTTCAGTTTAAAAGTGTCATCCATGATTAATTTGTACATTATATATAATTGATAAAAAATAAATGTAGAGAATAAAAGCAATATTTTTTTTAAAGGCAAGCAAATGATGAATGGAAATGAGATATGATTACATTTTTATTCATTTTCGATACTATTACTGTAATAGTATCAAAAAGTTAAAAGTTTTTAAGTTGAAGATAAAATTGTCAGCAGTATATCTTTCTTCAAAATTTTCAGATTTGCAACCCCACTATTTTTCTTTTTTTTCAACAAACTGTCGCTATGGCTCAATATTTTTCATAGGTGCATTTACACTACTGGAAGGAACTGTCTATCTTTTTTATTGCTTCAAGCTTGTGTTTTAATACAATATTACTTTGGATGATTTCTTTAAATTGTTGCTGTGCACATTTCTGAAACTTTGAATTCTTCTTTGACATATAGTAAATTTGATTTTAAAATATTGCTTATAGCATTTTTTTCTTAATATCTTATTTTTAAGGTATAATAAATGAATGTGTTTACAAAAAGTATATTTTATAGCTTATTCAGCACAACTACACCCATATTGATGTAGCCATACATCACAAACATATATAAATGTAGATTACATAATTTATTTACACAATTTGTTTTCTCTTCATTGTCAGAAATTTATGTAAAGTTAACATCAAATAAGTAACCAGCCATAAATACTACATTTTGCCCTAGATGAATCAAATTCTAAAGATTACTGAAAAGAAAATATCACCAAGTAGAGCCCTGGAAACAGTAAAACAGTAAGGAACAATTTTTCTAAACCAAATGCAATGACCATTCAATAGCAGATAATTACAGGAGTACAGGTTTTTAATTACAGGAGACAAATTGTTATTTTAGGAGTTGGATGACTCAGTATACATTAAAAATATATAGAAGAGCTAGTACTTCAGTTTTTAGAATGTGACAATACCAAAAATAATAGCTTTCAGTGAGCCGACGCAATGGTCGAGGGGTCAAGGCAAGCGTTTCCTCATGCTCGTTCAGTTGCTGGGTTGTGGGTTCGAGTCCCACATTTAGGCATGGATGTTGTGTCGTTGGGTGTAGCGTGTTCCACCCCCATTGGTGCGCCGGGGAAATGTCATGTGAAAGCTAAATGCTTCCCGATTCCGGCCAATGTATAGGCGAATGATGAAGTATTGAAGTATCAAGTGCCTAGCCATTTGTAAAAAAAAAAAAAAAAAAAGCTTTCAGTGCAGACGATTTTTTAAAATGTGAACTTTCACATGAACATTGACGGTTAGAAAACGAGAAATGCTGTAAAATTCCTTTTATGGCATTGTTTAGAAGTTCATAATGTAGTTAAGTGATAAAACATGGATTTAAGTTGACGGTATTTTTGAGCTATGATTTATTATGACATTAAGGGCTGACACAGCAACAGTGTGTCGATCTAATGAATTCAACTTTTTATAATGAAGCATTATATAAAACAACAACTTACAACCAGCTGCAAGAATTAATTCTTGGACATATAAGTCTCAGTGACGAATTTCATAAAGGTCAACCAAGAACTGCTGTGACACCAGAAAACATTGATACCGTGCAACAAATGACCACTTTAGATCATCATATCACATACTATAAAATTGGAGCATGTTTGAACATTTCAAGGATCTCAAGTGCATTCAATTTTACATGATCATTTAAAAGTCAAAAAGGTATGCGCACAGTTCAAAAGGATATCAAATGGTGTAAAGAAAATCTCAAAAAATTCAACTCTGGTGCCTCAAAACATGCCGTTAGCTTTGTAACAGTTAACAAAACTTGGATTTATTCCTATGAACTCGAAGCAAAACAACAATTTGGGTGTTTCAAAATGAACCAAATCCTATAACTTGTTTGTGCATGAAGTATTTCAAAGAAAATGATTGCTTCATTTTTTGGTAAATCCGGCCATGCTGCAACCGCTGCTTCGGAGGATCGGAGGACTTAAATACTGATCGGCATATGACAATTCGTTTGCCAGAAATACTTGCTCAAATCAGAAAAAATAATGTGAAAAGTCATATTTTACATGGCAAAGCAAGCTCACACACTACATTTCAAACTATCAATTATTTGAAGCATGGAAAAATAATTAATTGGATGAGTCACTGTCCTTATTCACCTGATTTAGCACTAGGTTTATTTTGATTGTTTAATTGGGGTTTGTTTTAAATTGAGTTCTGAATTTAATTGATTTATTTATAACGTAATGTACGCCAATTGTTCCCCTATAAGAATTTCTGGAGTTCTTAAATCTTAAAAGTTTGTTAATAAATAAAGTTTCATTTAACGTAAATGAGTTGTTATTCTTTAGTGTCATGGCTGCGCTATTTATTATGAAATTGTTTAAAGGTAAGTGAAGTCAGAGAGTTTTATAAAGCTTGATATGTATTTCTGATATGCAAACAAGGTTGAGCATAGGACAAACAGTAGAAGAAATTATCAAATAAAGAAACAATTTTAAATCAGTAAAAGCAACTTTATTGGGTCAATTCTAAATATAATGATAACTTTAATTAATCTTAATTAAATAGAATAAGTAAATAAAAGTAAATAATCTTCAAGAAGTAAGGATATCATTTCCAACACGACACGTATAAAAAAAGTTCTTGCTTAATTTCAGGCTACCAATTTACTTTTTAAAAGCTGAATAATAAACAATAATCCACTTCTGTCTACAGCTTTTTCATCAGGAGGCTCACTCTAAGAGGGTGGTGTATGGATCTTAGCTCCTTATAGCTCTGGTCTTCCTGACCTGGGGCGGAGGAGAAATTAATCTGTGGATTGGCCCGGTGTTCGCTCTTGTGGTCCTTAAAGCAGGTATTTCCAGGTGGCAGAGAGGAGTAGTGTCTGTGTGGCCTGTTACAAGGCCAGTCGGATGCTGGGGTCGAGTCTCAGTGGAAATCTTCTGGTCTCATCCGGTGAATGGTTCCATCGACCTCACTCTTCAGGCAGTGGTCTCACTGGATGGCAGATAACCCACCTTGCTTTCCTCCCTCATAGTTGGCGTAAACCAATCAAGGCGGAGTGTGGTTTGAACCTGTCTACAGTTTACAACACATCATGCTAGGATCCCAAGTCAGCATTCATTTTAAGAGATCGATGAATTCAAATCTGTCAGTTTTCTCAGCAGCAAGTTCTTCACCTTTTAAATCATTTAGCGCATTACCCTAAAAAGAAAACATTAGTTGAAGTATTGATAAATGTGCAGTAAGATTTATAGCATACTAATAAAGAAACCTATATTCTCTTACTATCATAGTACAAAAATTAGAACAAAATATATATGGTTTTCATTTTTGAACATCAAAGCTGCAACTAAGTAGCATAGCTAGCTTTTTTGTCTGCAATGAAAATAAACACCTGCTACATGAAAGAGCAACTTTAGACATTGAGTGAATGCGTGAATTAGATTTTGTGAACAAATGTACCTTTGTATTTGAATGTAAATCAGAGTGCAGATAAGCACATTTCACCTGATTATGTAAATGTACAACTATTTAGCATGCTTTGTAAATCAAATATTTGTTTAAAAGATTAGCTTTATCTTAACACATTAAAGTATCCTATATATGTATTGAGAGAGTTCATACTATACTAGGGATGTGCAAACTTATGTGGTGTATTGATACATATTGCTTAGTGATGAATCGTTGTATTAATATCTCTCTTCATTTTATCGATACGGTATCATATCGATCAGATATCATCAATATTCTGATCAAATTAAATTTTCTTGATGTTGCTTTTAAAATTATAAAATTAGAATATACACAGATTACATTAGACAATAATTTATAATTTTATTTTTTATAAATTATGTGAAAACTAATTATAACATAATTTATGAGCATCTATACTATAATGATTAAAACATGATGGGATTAATGAGACTAATGCAAATCTATATTAATAAAAGAAAGAATCTGTCTGTCTGTGATACTGTATTATATCTACCGCACTTACAGGTCCGATGTATTTCACACAATAGCATCCGTTGCTCAAGTCCTCGGACGAGTCGGACGGTCTGGGTCTTCAACATAATAGCATCCATACCTAAAGTAATGAATCTTGAAGGCCTTTTTTCAAAATTTTAACTAACATTTTTAAAATTAAATTTTAAGACTTTCAAAATGTACAAATTAACAGTTGCCCAAAATGTACAAATTAGCAGTTGCCAAAAAAAAAAAGGAAGATATTCCTGCCCTGGAGTGTGTAGCCATAATCTATATTAATTAAAGTATATATAAAAAAAAAGTTTAACACGTGACAATATAAAAAGAGGTATTAGAATAACCTCTTTTTGTATTGTCACATGTTAATAATACATTTTTTAAAACTATCTTATAAAATTGTTATTCAATCCAATAATTGTAATATCCATTGTAGTCCAATATCCAGCTTCGCTTCTATATATAACTATGAATGAAACTGTTTATGAAGCTATTGAACAAGAGATAAAGCCGAGAGATTTCAAGGCGCCAAACAAAAAATATTGTTCCAATTAAATTGTTATCTTCAGAGTCTTATTAAAAATTTAACAGATGCCTAGTATGTACAATCTTCATCAGATACCTGTGACAATTTACAGTACAATGGATATATATATATGCATGCAGTCCAACTTGCAACTTTAATTTGTATAATACCAATCGCCATACGGCCAAAGGAAATTATAAAAGGTAAAAAGCAAAGCATATGAATAGAAATAAAATGGTAAACAGGTATTCAAATATATTTTAAATATTTTTAAGTGTTTAAGTACGTAGATAACAGTTTGGCGATGAGAGTTTTACTTGGTGCTTTATTCTCGATTCCATAAAGATCAAACCATTATCTGTGTGATTAAACTTTTAGAAATACTTAAAATATATTTGGAAAACTGCTCACCATTGTACTTCTAATCATATGCTTTGATTTTTAACTTGATGAAATCATTTTCAGAACAGGTTACAAGGTTTTCAAAAATATCTTTTTTACCAAAACCATTAAGATGTTGAATTATATTTCATTATAACGGCAGAAAAATCAAAAGTAATGATTTAGTCATAAAATTAAAAAAAAAAAAAAAAAATCATTAAAATGGAAATTGAATTAAATTGGATAAAATATTGAGGAAATTTGATCAACACATACTGCCAGTTATTGCATCCATCAAAGTGCAATTAGCAATCATATACAAGTGTATTAATAGGAAATTTCCATGTACTGGCTGTACCCACACAGAGCATCTGCACTCTAGGTATTTACATAAGTTTTGACGATAGGACTCTGAAAATAAAAATTTCATTAGTGTAAGTTTTGCATTTCCTTTTTAGCTGAAACAATTTCCAGTACGTTCTTCGGCCTGTCAAAGTGTATCAGCTTCATTTCTCAAAGCATTTTCTTCAATAACTTCATCAACAGTCCTTGCCCTTCTATGTGTATTGTGATAAATATAATTAACTTTCCGAACTCCCTATATCTAAATCAATTAGAAATGCTAAATCATTTTGGCTTTAAAAGGTAAATAGAAGCTATTTTAAATGAGAGTGAGTGTTTTATCATCATTTGCCAAATGGAAATATAGAATAACTATTTTATCTATATTATTTAATTTTCAATCATTACGCCAGTGTTGCCATGTACCAAAGTGAAATATATATACATAGATTATAAGGTGTATCAATGTGCCAATCTCTAGTTCATACTCATACTTGAAAATGAAAATTCATGAGTATTTCAGAAGAATTTCTTCAGAATTTCAGAGTTAATCATGGCATTTTGTATAACAATTTTATTTAGTGAAATAAATTCAGGAATTGGTAAAAAATTTATCTAATTTAACAAAAACCACCATGAAATTAAATTTTCAATATCAAAATTTGGGTTTCAAATTCAATAGAAAATAATCCATATAAAAACAGTTTGAATTTTTCAAGACTACAAAGCATATGCCTTTACCAGATTCTAATTAAACTTTTTCCAAATTTCTAATAGGAAAAAACAGTTTTATCTCAGTTTTTAAGATTTTGTGCAAAGTTTCAATACCCTAAGAATTCCAGGTTTAACCTGCTTTCCCTGAGGTATATGGACTCTGATAAACAAAATACTCAATATACTTAACAGGTGTGTTTAAACATTTAAATACTAAATATAACTTTACTAACCTCCTCTAGAATACACACAGAAAAATAATTACTACTTTTATTTAAAAATACTATTAAAGATTAAGTTTCAATCAAAAACAGCAGTTATAAAAAATTATTTAGAACGATGTTTGTGATAAATTTAGCTGGTAGGAAGAAAACAAATTTCATTCAAAATAAAAAATGTGAACATAAAACTGCATGTGCTAGTGAAATAATTTTTTAATAAAATAAAATTCTATATGTAAACATATGAAAAAAATTACCTGAACTGTGTCATCAAAACTGCTAAAAATATATATCCTTGCTTTCTTTGTTTTATATTTTTTCAGCTTCAAGCTCATTGAACATCTAAAAAATATATTAAACATAAAATACTTCCAAAAATAGTCTTAAAATTAGAAAAGTATATTCTATACATTCATAAAAAGAATTATGGTATATTTAGTGACACAAACCTTTAACCTAAAGAAATCTGTCTCGCATAGAAAAAGCATGTGATTTTAGGGTTAAGCATGTGTTCAACATGATTCCCTCCAATATATTGAATCTAAAAGAAAATTACATTTTTACAATTTACAAATATATTTAACATTTCATTAAACATTAATTGAAAACAGTACACAACCTTTCATTTTAAAAATAATTTGTGAGAATGCAAGTAAATATTTTATTAAATTTTTTAAACAGATTATCACTTATGTTTATAACCAGTGAGGGGTCCATTATTCCATTTATACCTCCCTACAGGCGGTGTTAATGAAATAACAGAGGATATGTAAAATGGGTCCTAGAAAATTTCTCACAATTGCCATTTTGAATAAAAGAAAAGAGTATATGCATTAAAAGTTCACTTTTAAATAAAATGTGGATGTGAAAAGGTTAAGAAAATCTGGATTAACTCTCAAAACAATACTAAAAGATTCTCACAATTACCAATTGCAGATGCACATAAACCATAAAAAATAATAATTCTGCATCAAACATTATAAAATAAAAATAATACATTTTGTTGCTAAAAAATATATGGACCCATAAAAATTTGAGCTACAACAATGAAACTTGGCATGCAAATGATCAAACTGTTAGTACCAATGATGTTATAGGGCTCATGCAATGCACATGAAAACAATGCATCATTTAAAATGATTAGTGTTCTCACTCATGGGCAATAGGAACTGGATTTTCTGCTTTGATACTGCAAGTTATGTACAAAGATATCATTGAGATGTACTCGAGCAATTGTCAGATTTGAACAATTGTCAGATTTTGAGAGAAGTTGCATCATAGGCCGAAGGGAAGCTGATTGGTCCAACAGACATATTAGTCACTATCTTACTCAGAGTGATATGGTAGTTGCTCAGTGTTAGTAACAATGGATCAGAGAAGGCATATGCAACCGTCTCAATGGCCCAGGATAACCCAGGCAGACAACTGCGAGAGGATTGCGTAGTCAGGAGAGGAGCCACTTCCACACCAATGGCATTGCTATTAGCCATTTGCCATCTTCCATGCATACTGTATTAAAAGCTACTATTTGGAGATGCTTAGCAGAAGGTAGGATTTGGTATCGATGTCCATTAAGATATCTGTCACTGACCCCTAAATATAGGCAGAGCTCTCTGGATTGGTACCGAGCTCGGTCAGCCGGAACAGTGTCCGATTGCAGGCATGTTGTCTTTAGTGATGAATATCACTTCTCTCTCAGTGCTGATGACTGCCAGATACATGTGGAATTTTATTATGTTTGAAAAGTAGCTTTTTTGTATACAACACAATGTAAACAGATTAAAAAGTGAGAGAATTATAATCATTTGTCACCTGTCTATTGATGCGGAGCGAATAACTACTTGTAAATGCCAATTTCACAGTAACAGGGAAATGGCTTTTCAGTTGTAAAAATGGAAAAAATCTAATCTCAAAATTCATCCCATTGTTTCCAATTTTACGATAGCTTTGTGACTAATCTATAACATTTTCAGGAATTTCGTGACCTGAAGACTCTACTTGGAAGTGAAGTTTTGGAATTCAATAGGAAAATATTTTTGCTCACGGAAACAAGATAATTCATTGGACAAAAAATGAAAAATGAGGATTTGAAATGATATTACCATATAGTACAATTTTACAATGGAGATTGCAGTACAATTTGTATCTCCAATAACATTAGAATGGAAAATTCATTAACTTGTATACTTAATACCAAGTGACATTTTTTTTAGATGAACATCTTTTATTTACCATTGATATTAAAAAAAATTCAAAGCTAACCGTCTAAAGAAATTTGAAAAAATAATTTCCAAGATTTTAGTTAAAATGCTAAGGATTTTATTTGCCATAAAACCTTGATTGCAGATATATGATATTCTATGCTAACAAACATGAACGTGTAAAACCAGTCTATGAATGCTGCTATCTGCAATGAAAATGCTTTCCAAAGTATTCCATATATTAGAGAAGTTATTCCAAAAATTAACAATCATAACAATCTCATTACCAGAACACTAACAATTATTGAGATTCTCCATAGGCTATAATAAAGATGATATCCTATGATAATGAAGAGGATAATAAAAAAAATTGCCTATTATTATTAACTGAACAGAGGTACCATTAGGTTACAGCCACAGGGGGAGATGCAGCAAGAATGTAATTAGTCAAGGCAGCCGTGCAGGGCCGTCTTAATGCATGGGCACTCTGGGCAGTCGTCAGGGGTCCTCACAATTTTAGAGGCCTCCAAATGCAAAAAGGTTAGGGGCCATAAAAAAAAAATCGAATATCATTTTTTTATCTTAAAATTAATATTTTTTTTTAATTCCCATTGGATTTCTAGAGACCCACAAATTAAAATAAATATCTTGTTTTTGAAAATAGACTGATTTAAAATTCTGAAAGATTAGTATGACAAACTTAAGAAATGAGAAACGTGTTTCTAATCTCTGATACACGTCAGCATACTTCCTGGGCCTCAATGACCTCACAATGTCTCCGGCTAGACATGTGTGAACAGCGTCGTTTGTTTTGCTTTGCTTTTGGGAATCTTGAGATAGAGAGAGAAACACGTTTTCTATACATCTATTCGTTAAATTCAAGTAAGTTTGGAAAATCATTTTCAAATTTCTCCCGAATAATTAAATTTGATTTTTACTTGAAACTTGATTTTTAATATTACTATTTACTAGTAGTTAGAATGATCTTAAAATTATGCATTTCAAAGTCAAGTGTTTTTCAATTCAAATCTAGGTACGCTTAACTGTATCATTTGTCGTGTATATAAAAATCTGTGTTCTTTATTATTAATTTATAATATTTTAGGTTCAACGTACAGTAAGATAACTAAATTAAAATAAATATAGTTGTAGTCTAGTAATTAAAATAAACATAAGTTTGAGGTAGTTCTCAAACATTCCTGTTTAGAATTAATACTATTGATTCCTTTCGAAAACTGTGTGTGTATGTACCATAATGTATTGAAGGAAAAGAAATATTTTATTTAGAATTTAGAATTTTAATGATTTTTAATTGACACTGGTTTGTTCATTGTCACGGTTTTTGCATGATCGCTCTTCAAGTGGTTATCACTTTTTCTTTTTCTAAATTCAATACTTTATTATGATGTCAACATCTATAAACTGAAGAATTTGTGCAATTGCAATTATTTCTTAAAATAGCCCTTGCAGTTTAGTCCTTATATGTAATATTGTGGGCTCAGGCAGGCAGATAATGAACTTGTTTCGCATGGACAGGGATTAATTTCTACAGATAGATCTACCAGAGCTCTCATTGCTTTTCAAAACTTTTTTTCTTTTTTGTATCTTACAATTTGTCTGGATATTTGAATTATTTAATTATTAGAGATTAAATTATTATGTATGATTTGGTGGTTAGTTTGAAATTAGAATGCATATATAGTTATTTGAGCTTGATGAAGTGAATATTTCTAATTTTCCCAGGTGGCTAACCTTTTGAACAGAAATGAAGAGTACTTTCATAAGTGGAGCACAGAAGAGGAAAAGAACTGTAGAGGAGGAGGAAAATGAGAAAGCTTCCCAAGTTAGCATCGTGGCTGAATTCAGGTGCAACGTCAGCACCAGCAACTACTAATATTGCTCCTCCAAATGCAAAATTGCAGTCTACATCTACTCCTGCGTCAGAACACTTAGTTCCAGACATATCATTACCTGTTGCTGGGGACATTCTGCAAGAAGAAATACAGAAATCTGGTATGATAAAGGATTATGAAACTAACGTCACAGATTCCGGGCTATGGAACATTAAGGATACTAATACAGTGGAATACTGGATTCATAGTGGGCCGACATTATGTCAAAATCATGACTGCAACCTTTCAAACTCAGGTAGAGTGTATGATGGAGCCAGAAAAGAGACAAGGTGCTTATCAAAGAATGTGTTCAAACATAAACTGTGGAATGGTGAGTGTGTTAAATGTGAATGGTTACTGTATTCACCATTGCGAGGTTGCTTGTACTTTTTTGCATGTCGCCTATTGTCCAATAAAGAATATCCCTTTGCTTCATCAGGATTCAATGACTGGAAACACAGCAATCTTATTGTAGAACATGAAAATGGAGCAGAACATATGAAGTGCATGGTGGCATATTTTATTCGGCATAAAGAAACTGGATGTGTAGATTCTTTGTTGATCAAACATCATCACTCAGAGCAGGAGTACTGGCATAAAGTGTTGACATGTGTGATTTCTGTCATTAGCTTTCTTGCCTCCCGAAGTTTGGCATTTCGTGGGGATAATCAAACTATTGGGCTGCCAAAAATGGAAATTTTTTCGGTATTCTAGAGCTGTTGAGTGAATTTGACCCTTTTTTTGGAAGAGCATCTCAAGCTGTACGGAAATGTTGGAAAGGGGAACCCATCATATCTATCATCAAATATTTGCAAGGAATTTAGTCAATTAATGAGGCAATGTGTTCTTTCTACTATTCTAGAAAAAATAAGAGTCAAAGTATTATTCAATGGCAATGTGTTCTTTCTACTATTCTAGAAAAAATAAAAGAGTCAAAGTATTATTCAATAAGTGTAGATTCTACTCCAGACATCTCGCATCTTGATCAACCAACATTTACTATCCATACATTAATGAGGTACATTCGAGGATATGAGTCTGTGGAGCGTTTCATCCAGTTCATTCCCATCTTTTCTCATGGAGCAAAGAATCTAGCAGACACTGTTGTGCATTTTTTGAATGAGAACAAAATTCCAATATCAAACCTGCATGGTCAGTCATATGACAATGCTTCCAATATGTCTGGACACTATACAGGATTGCAGGCACGAATCCGTGAACTGAACGAGTTCACCATTTATGTTCCCTGTGCTGAACACAGCCTGAATTTGGTGGGAGTAATAGTGGTAGCATGTTGGCTAGACTGTAAAATTCTTTGACTTTGTTCAGCATCTATATTCCTTTTCCTCGGGTTCTACGGAATATTCTAACATCATCTTAAGGAAAATATCATGTTGTGATCAAATATCTGTCCGATACGAGATGGTCATCACATTTTGATGCTGTCCATGCTCTATATGGAGGTTTCGAGAAAATCAAAAATGCACTGGATTCTCTATCATCTGATACTGACCAGGAAGCGAACACAAGGCGGGAGGCAGAAGGATTAAGCAAGAAAATGGAAAAACTGGAAACGATATTTCTGACAATTTTATGGAATGACATTCTGGAAAGAGTGAACAAAACAAGTAAAGTCTTGCAGTCAAAAGATGTGAACACACTTGTGGCCATAAATCTTCTTGAGTCTCTGAAAACGTATCTTCAAGATATTAGAGGCAAGTTTAGTGAATATGAATTGAAGGCTAATAATAGGTGTCCAGAATCGGATTAGAGCGATGTGAAAAAGCGAGAAAGAAAGCAAAATGTGCATCTTACTGTACATATGATGACCAAGAAGAAGAGATATATCTACACAAAAGTGAAAAGTTTAAAGTGGAAACATTCCTTCCTGTTTTGGATTCTCTGAGCTCTGAATTAACAAAACATGCAGAAGCTTATTCTTCGATTAGAAATCGGTTTTCCTTTTTCAGTCAATTGAAAACAATTAC
The DNA here is from genome assembly GCA_951213105.1 of Amaurobius ferox. NCBI lineage: Eukaryota > Metazoa > Arthropoda > Arachnida > Araneae > Amaurobiidae > Amaurobius > Amaurobius ferox. The sequence goes on from OX578150.1 coordinate 39,514,984, forward strand.
TTTCAATGAATTAAGCAAAAAGTGTGAATATCTAGCTAATGTGTATATCACCAAGACCTTGATTATCGAGATCTTCTAAATGAATGTGTTCATCTGAAGCACTACATAGTTCTTGATAAAAAGTGAGAAACTCTCCCTGCCTTATACAGAAAAACAATTTCCCACAACTTGAAATCTGTGTTTCCAAATGTCAAAATTTCACTCAGATTGTTTATGTGTATGATGGTAACTAACTGTACGGGAGTACCTGTCAAGTGCTTGCTTATTTTCGTATCGGCTACCGGTCTCTTTTCTTAGAGATCTTTCTCTTTTTGGGGTAGTACAATAGACCTCTGATCAATGTGCTGGGCTCTTCTGGAGACACCCACCTTCATATCATTCATTCATTCAACTGTATGGGAGAACATTCTTTCTTAAGATTAAAACTTATAAAGAATTAGCTTCGCAACGCAATGGGGCAGCAGCGTTTAAACTGGTTTTCTCTCATGTGCATGGAAAATGATATCCTAAAAACTATTGACTTCATTCAAATTATAAATCAATTCATTGAAAAGAAATTTCGCAAACGCTTGTGTTGAGGATTAGTCGTAAATAATTCACATGGTGCCATCTCTGTCTATGCGATGTACCAGTTATTTATATTTAAAAAAAAAAAAATTTTTATTTTTTTTTAATGCTTATGTTATATTGCTCAAAAGTTTATGTTGATCAATCTTTGCTTTCATCACTTTTAATAGTGTAATGTTTTTTTAAAACATTTTTTTCTAACAAAATGAATGTTAAAAGTAAAGGGGGCCCTCAGTTAATTTATTCGCCCAGGGCCCACACTGTTGTTAAGACGGCCCTGGAGCCGTGGACTCAAAAAGGTTGAAAAACCCCGATGTAATATATCCAATTATGCTTAATGCACATAGTATTAAATCAATTTTATGTATAAGCCTCTCTGATATAAATTCTTGACCAGGTTTGGACAGTAACTGAGTAAAAATAGCAGCATTACCTGTAGTTATTTTTCTTGTAAACTTACTCATTATTTAAAAAAAAAAAAAAAAAAAAGCAGTAACTAACAAAAAAATTATTCAAAGGGTAAAACGTACTTGGATACTTCCCCCAAATACTTGATATATTTTTTTTCAATTTCTGAATTATTAACTTTTAATTGTTGCATTTTACTCTTTTTTTTTTTTTTTAAATTTTGCATTATTATTTTGAACAAGCATATTGATTATAACACTTTTTCACATTTATCGCTTTATTGCCTCACAAAATCTAGCCATAATATTCGAAGATTATAGTCTAAAAGACTTTCTCCATGTTTAAATAAAATTGGTCAACCTCTTCTACAAATGGTGTAAATTGAGTTAACATTTAATTTTAAAAACTTCAATGTTTAATTTCCGGATTTCTTTGGTCATAAGTGTGGGGAATGACATGAGTATCTTCCTACATGGGTGAGTGCATCCCTAGTCACAGAGTAGTAGTTGCTCACCTGTCTCTGACATGAGACAGACTCTAAAAAGAGATGGATTCCCAAAATGGGGAACATTCAATAAAAATACTTGTTGCGAAGAAAGTGGCAGTCACTTAACATAATACCTAAATAATTTTATACTTTATGAACCTTAAACTTACCTGAAATGTAAATACCCGTACATCTACTTATAATAATTACTTCTAATTTAATAATAATTTTATAATTATTTTAAAATTATTATATATTTTAATCTAATTTAATGATAATTTTATAATATTTACTTCTAATTTAATACCTGTAAATCTACTATCAGTTTTATTCATAGTAAATAGATTGACTTCTTTTTTTAGGGTACCATCATCATTTATTATTTTATTAATCACAAAATACTATTTTTAAAATATTCTCCTAACACATTTTATAATATGAAAACCAACATATTCAATATAATATTTATTAGTATAGTCCTCTGCACTGCAATGAGAAGAATATAATTTACATAATTGACTACATTCCTCGCTATCACTATACAGTAAAACAGTATATTTATCTGATTCATATATATATTCAAACAAAAGATTTTCTCATATTTTACAAATACAGTAAACTCCCGATTATCCGCGGAATAGGGTGGCTCGATAACCACGGATAAGCGAATTTCGCGGATAATCCGCAAAATAGCTGGAAAAGGACAAAAATCCACACACAAATGCATTTAAACCATTTTTAAGAATCATAATATAGTAGCACATACTTACACACATAGAGTTGTGACTTCATAAACGGTATCCTTAAGTTTTTACAAAAAAGTCGGTTAATTGTTTTTGTTTTTTCGTTTCGATGCTCCTCTTCTTTATTTGCGATTGAAGTTTTTTTAACAGCATCTTGTCGCAAAGTAATGAATCGTCCGGCTCCTCTATGTATTTAATGATTCCATCAATGTGAGTTAGCGCTTCATCATGGCTCATTTTCTTCTGCATCACTTCTCCCTCATCTTCTTCATCGTTCTCAGCCGAAACCACACCTTTTTCTCCGGCTATGATTTCTTCATCGGTAAGATGTTCGAAGCCTGGATCGTTTGCGCCACAATTGATCCACTCAACGATGTTATCTTCATCCACATTACTTCCTCCAGGAACAGATTTTGCTAAATTTGCCAAATCAGATGCAGTAACTTCCTCGTCTTCTTCTTCCTGTGGAGACTCTAACGTTTTTTCCACATTTGGCAAAATTTTTCTCCAGGACTTTACTAAAGTCGTTATCTTGACCGTATTCCAAGCAGTGTTGATGTCATAAATGCTGTCAAGAATCGTGTAGTCCTTCCAGAAGCCCTGGAGATCGCCCTCCTCTTCAATCTGTTTTTTCAATAAGTTGGTTCGATACCGTTTCTTCATAGAAGCAATAACTCCCTGGTCCATAGGCTGGATAAGTGCCGTGACGTTAGGTGGCAAAAACTTGACGAAAAAATTTCCGTCTTCTGATTTCAGAACACTTTCTCCTGGGTGAGCCGAGGCATTGTCAAGCAACAACATGGTTTTTTCGGGTAGGTTTTTAGACTTGAGATGCTCTCTCACTTGGGGAATGAATTTTTTTTCGAACCATTCCTGAAATATTTCTTGAATCATCCAGGCCTTTTTTTGGTTAAAGTAATGAACTGGAAGGTTTTCAGCTCTTGTACCTTTAAAGGTTCTAGGTTTTTTTACTTTCCCAATCACTACGAGTCTTAGTTTGTGTGTTCCCGTGACATTGCTGCAAGACATTATTGTCAATCGTTCCTTACTGGTTTTATGTCCTGATGCTTGACACTCTCTTTCAAACGCCAGTGTTCACGTCGGCAAACATTTCCAATACAGTCCAGATTCGTCAGCGTTGTATACTTGTTCATACGAAAGTTCTTCTGATTTTAAAAATTCCTGAAAATCATTTTTAAAGTCCTCTGCTGCCTGATTATCGCAATTTAATTTGTCACCGTGAAGTCCGATTTCTCTAATCCCATGGCGCTGTTTGAATCTAGTTAACCAGCCTGATGACGCATCAAAAGTCCCTTCCATTCCAAGCTTTTCGAAAAATTGCTTAGCTTTTGCAGCAATAATCGGTCCTGAAATGGGTGTATTCTCACTTCTTACTTGACTCACCCATTTTAATAATGCCGCGTCCAATTCTTCATAGGTGCTGGATTTCATGGTTTTCCTTTTCTTCATGGACGATGAGTTGTCCGATGCGGAAGCAAATTGCATTAGTTTATCTTTTTGCTTCATAATGTCTCTAACTGTAGACTCTCCAATGCCATATTTCAAAATCATTTGTTTTTTCGATGAACCATTTTCAATTTTTTTTATCAACTCTAACTTATCTTGGATGGATAAGACAACTTTTTTTCTCTTTCCGCTCATAGCTAAAATTACAAGTTTAAACAGACGCGAGCAGATCGTGCACACAGATTGACCGCAACGTACTAAAGTGATGTGGTATCAATTCTGACTTGAAATGGCAAGCGTAAAGGAATGGGGAGGTACGGAAAATGACCTCGACCAATTCGCCACGACCTTCAATCTGGTCCGAAACCTGACAAACGGCATATTTGTCCATTGTACAGGTTTCGATGACTTTGGGGGGGGGGGGGGGTGTAGAAAGGAACAGGAACAATCCGATTGTTGCTCTAAAAATAGATTTTGCATTTGTTGATCAGGAAAGGCGTGTTGCTTGTTTATTTCTCTACATTCCGTAAATGATCGTCACAAAAAAAAAAAAAAAATCGTGGATAATCGGGAGTTTACTGTATCATTTATGTTCGTTTTGTCATTTTATTTACTTTCATTTTGTTTGTGGTCAAAATTGCAATCCTTATTGATAAATTATACTTTATTATTAATTATAAAATTATGAGTTCAGATAAATTCCAAGTACTAAGGTTTTCCAATGCAGTTCATACAGCATAATTACAAAATTACTAAAATATCTAGGTATATACGAACTATGGCTTTAGGCCAAGTTGAAAGTACTATTCTACTCAGTAAAAGAACAATGTTCTTCAGAATCCATCTCTGTTAAAATTCTTAACTCATAAATATAGTCATTATTTTCTTGTCAATAACTATATACTTTGTCCTTATTTTTAATATTCTTTTAGTTAAATTGCTTATTATTCAGATTTCTCTTCAATTTTGCATTTGGAAATTCATTCTTATACAAATATCTCAATACATGTAAAAAATCATATAGAAAATTACTATTGTGTAATACTCGACATACAGAATCACTCACTCAATTTTTTTATCAGTATAATAAGATATATATATATATATATATATATATATATATTTATTTATTTATTTATTTAACATTATCATGCAGATCATGAATTCTAATTTAGAAATTCCCACTTTTATAAATGACCCGTCATTTACAAAACAATTCTCCCTCAATATTTCTTATATCTCTAAAATCATTTATGTAACATGCCTTTAATTTTAAACATTTATAGTTATAAATATACTCACAACAGGAAAGCTCTCTTGCTATTACAGTCCATTATGCACGCTGAAGTCACTAAACTTTAAGGTCACAGTCTTTAGAACAGCTTTTTTTATATATCAAAGTTCATTCTCTAATTTTCATGAGGTTCATTTCTCAAATAATCAGGTCTCTGCTTAGGTCTTTAGATTGCTATATGTAGGACTTTCTTCCCTTTAGCAATCGTCCACCTGCAACATTACTGATGTTAGGTTTCGAAGAAGGTGAAGAGGCACTTTTTAATTCCGATGGCTTGCCTCCTTTGATCCTGGAATTAATTCTTTTCTTAAGCGTTTTTCTCAGCGAAAATCCTCAACTGCAATTGCCCTAGTACACGTCAAAAGAAACTTTTCAGGCTCAGTAGAACTGGCATCAGGAGAGCTGTTGGGCTCCTTACTGGGCACTGCACCCTCAAGAGACATCTTAATATCATGGGTGTCTCCAAGGACTCGCTTTGCAGAGGCTGCAATTACAGCGAAGAAACTGCAGCTCACATTCTATGTGAATGTGAGGCCTACTCTGCTCACAGATTCGAACACATTGGTCATCATGTGATTGAACCCTGGAAGCTGAATGACATTCCTGTCAAGTGCCTGCTTATTTTCGCATCGGCTACTGGTCTCTTTTCTTAGGGATCTTCGCTTTCTTTTTGGGGTAGTACAATAGACCTCTGGTCGATGTGCTGGGCTCTTTTTGAGCCACCCACCTTTATTTCATTCATTCATAAGCGTTTTTCTCACTTTTTGATAGAACATTACTCTCAGAGTTGGGCAATTCTTGATTCTTTATGAGTATACAGTCTGTTAGTCAATAAATTATGTCGAGCTTCGGACAATTCTCTCAATTTGGTTGGTTAAAATGTCTCTGTATACAGTTCAAACCAAACTCAAGCTTTTATTCCATGTATAGTTTTCACCATTTTTTGAAATACCATGTGAGTGGGCTGCCTGCTAACGAGCTTGGTGATCACCTCCTTCGACTCCAAGAAGACTGTCTCTTAAGGAGAACTCTGACCCTAGAAACAGCAGTCTCTGCTCATTGGTCACTTCCAACATCTTATCAATCATTTATTTCTTAATTTTCCTTGCCCAAAACAGGTGCGGAGATATTCCAAAATGTAGAAGTATCATGGTAACTCTTTTGTTTGCTTTAAAATGGGGATTTGTAATATGGATATTCTTAAAATGTTTGATGAATGTTGCATTCATCATAACAATAATACCTATTTTCAAGTCTCAAAAGATAAATACACTTTCAGCAGAATACTAACAGGGTCATTCCACATCAGTTCAACCAGGGTCCGACACCCATGATCTTAGATTTTGATGAAACTTGACATGTTTGTTCCTTTTATAGATTTAAGTAAGCAAATAAAATTTTTTTGCTCTGTCTTAAGCGGTTTAGGTTTTACAGCCTGTTAAAAGTTTTTGGAATTTCACGGTTTTTATAAATCGGGCAGAGGAAACGCAATTTATGTTTTATAGAAAATAAATTATATCTGCCTTGTTTACCAACCAATGTTGATGAAATTTTTTATGAGTATACATCAATATGTAAGAAATCCAGAAAAAAATAAATTAAACCAGCAAGTATCTATACATGGTCAGAAAAAAATCCTAAAGTTTTATTTATAAATTTTTTTAGATAGAATACTGAGTTCTACGCTAAGTAGAATATCTTCAAAAGGGAAAAGGATAATCAAATTTTTTTTTTTTATTCTTGTTCTAAAAGATATGCTTTACCACATGAAAAAATAAAATGAATGGTTTTTTCACTCCTTCATTATTTTTTCTCACTTCAAAGATAGAAATCACTTGACTCACTCATTTTCATGAAATAATTAAACTAAAATTACAATTTTAGTAAAATTATATTAAAATTTGAACTAAACATGTCACATATCAACCACTTTCAAATAAAATTAGACAAGACCCATTTAATGAATTTAAAAAAAAAGCTGTAAAATAAAACAAAAAATTCAGTAATTTAAGATTTTTTTCAAAAAATTAAAAATTCATACACAAATGTAAAAGAACCAGTGGCTTTTGGCATATGATTAAAATAATAGAGTAGATTTAATAAATTGTTAATCAGGCTTGTCAAAAAAAAAACAAAAAAAAAAAACCCATAAATTTTACAAAATAGGTTATCTATAATTATATCTTAATTGAGATTATTTAGAAATAAGATACTGATTTCCTTATTTTCAACAATTAGGCCTAATTAAAGAAAAGAAAAAAGAAAATTATATTACAATTTAATTTAGTTTTGAAAACTAAAATAAAAACTAGTCAACTCACAGTAACTTATTTCAAGAAATCTTATAAGCAATCAAAACACTAGGTATTTTTCTAATGTTGGAAAAATGGAGAAGAGCAGTGTGGGGAAAGTTACTCATAGTGGTCATTTGTTAAGCTATGTCAAGAAAAAAGCCATATAAGCAATCAAAATAGTAAGTATTTTTTGAATGTTGGAAAAATGGAGAAGTGCAGTGTGGGGAAAGTTACTCATAGTGATTGTCATTTGTTAAGCTATGTCAAGGAAAAAGCCATACAAACTATTGAAAAACTGTCTGAATCTGATTTAACTCTTAAAATTGAGAACGGAATCAAGTTATGAGTTAAAAACTATTTGTCTCCATCATCAAAGTGTTTTTGAACAAGTATGAATTGTTACAAAAGGTATGTTGTGACCCTTTTAAAAAACATAAAACTTCAATTAAAAAAACACTTTGTGTTGTAACTTTACAGCAGAATAGGATAATTTTATCAAAGGGTTACAAAGTGAAACCAGGACAAAAACTTTGTGCATCTTGCAGGAATAATCTACTTAAAGACAAACAAATGAGAATAATATCGAAAGCAAAAGGAAGCTTAAATGTCCAAGATGAGGAAGCTGCTGATGTGGGATTAGCTTCTGATAAACTATTCCAATTACAAAAAAAATGTGTGGTTGATGAATTAAATTCTTCATTCCATGAAATCGGATGTTCCCCATTGAAATTACATGCACTTGGTGAACATAGCAGATCATCTTACGGTAAAAAAAAACTACAAAGAGTACCTGAAAATCTAAAAAGAAAAATTGAAAATGTTCTTGAAGTTCATTTTCCAGAAGAAAAAAGTGACTTGAAAAAAAGTGTGATACAAAAATCTGAAGATCTGGATAAGCTTGTAGATATAATTAAAAATGAATTAAGTGGTGCATCAAGAAACAAACAGATTCAAATGCTGACAATTCCAGCTTCACTAATGTGGTCTAGAAGAAAAATGGCAGAAACTTTCAACATATCTGATTATTCTGTTCGTAAGGCTCAAAAACAGTTTAAATACTTTAGCAGAAAGAAAATATTTTCCTAGATATGGGAAAAAGTTGAGTCCTGAAACTATTGAATTGGTAAAAAGATTTTATCAGAGTGATGAACATTCCAGAATTTTACCAGGGATGAAGGATGTGGTAAGTATAGGAAAAAAAGTATATGAGAAAAAATGCTTGATTTTATGTAATCTTAATGAGCTATACTCAATTTTTAAATGCGTATACCCTGACTTGAAAATTGGGTCTTTCAACTTTTTGTTCCCTGAGACCTAAGTGGTGTGTTTTGGCTGGTGCTAGTGGGACACAGTGTGTGTATGCACAATTCATCAAAATGTGATTTTATTGATTCATGGAACAGGCAGAGCACAGACTATTATACAGACCTGTCACTCTCGATAGTTTCGTTTTCGCGGCGGCCATTAGAGATAGACGAAACAGAGGGTTGGCGCACTCTTGGCGATGGTCTGGTCCGAGCGCTTGGCGATGGTCTGGTTTGGGTCCAAGACGATTTTCAATGTTATAACCCTATTTCGCTCGGCGAAAACTTGGAACAACAGACTAGCGTGGTTTGAGTAACGTGAAAAAGGATTATTTGTTAAGTGTTTAGATCATTTCATAGAAATGGATTGATAAAAGAAAACTGGTTGCGTTACAGGGTATGTAATTTATGTTTATTAAAATTGAAATAATTTTAGTTATCACCATCCTACATACGTGTTCATTATAAGTATACAAGTGTTCATAAGTATACACGTGTTCATATAAGTATACATGTGTTCATACGAAATTAGTGCTGTGTTATTACTGCCGGATTAGACTAAATTTTAAGAGGTAGTGGTATAATTAGTTAAAAAATATTTTCCGTATTTTTATAAAATGTGAAATAATTGATATTTGGATAGCTTTTTCTTAGTTGAATGTGATATAGTATGTGTATATATTTATGTAAAATTTTTATTAAGTGCCTTATGGTGGAAAATCCCCCCCCCTCGGGTAATTAATGATTGAGTTCCACAACTTCGATAGTGCATTTATGTAAATTTGATATTTACTATATGAATATTTTTATATTTAAAAAAAAAAATCTATTATCAGTATCCCAGAATAAATTAAGGATCAAGTAATTAACGATCAACACGCTAGTATACTTTTTAGACTGAAAATATTATATAATATTTCAGTCTTTTGAGTATGTTAGCTTGTAATTTTCTGTGCATTATGTTTTATAGTGAGACAATGCAATGTGTCTATTTTTTAATCTATTTTATGATTATTTGAATTAAATATATAACTATGTTTATTTAAATATTCTTAAACTAATGAATATATTTATGTTGCAGATTAATGTATTTTTAAATCCTGATCCTTTCTATAGTTTCAAAAATTATAAAAGTACAGTCCTCAACATTTTGTTCCCCTCCCGTTTAAAAAAAAAATCGCCAAGCGAGCGATAACGTGCCAAATCTGGCAGACGCATCGTAGTTCAGTTGGTCCAACTCACCAGCTCTAGTGTCTATGCGACATCCCATGTTAAAAATGTTGCCATAGGGTCCTATGGGAGTGAACCTTCTGAATATAGTATTCTGTGAGAACAGGTATTGAAGAGAATTACAAAAACCTTATGCCGTATATTCTTTGTGAAGGAGCAGGAGGAGAATGCATGCTAAGGCATTGTGACAAGTGTCCATTAAAAGATAACCTTGTCCAGTTTTTACAGTCAAAATTTGAGAACTACGATGATGAAGACCCAGTCGAGTATAATCAGTGGGTTTCGACTGATCGAACTGAAATGATACTGTGCTCGAGCTCAATTGATGAGTTTATTGATAACTTGTAGAAAAACTGAACAAGTTAATACCTCATTCATACATTGCTAAATCACAAGCTTCATTTTTTAAAAGTTTAAAGGAAACGGTTTCGTTAAATACAGCTGTTATTTCAATGGATTTCAGTGAAAATTATACTTTCACAATACAAGAAGAAGCTCAAGGTTATCACTGGACCTCAGATTCATGCACTATTCATCCTGTCATGATTCACTGCAAAGATGCAAGCAATAAAAAACTGATTTTACCTCTTTGCATCATATCTGATGACCTTAAACATGAATCGAGTATGGTATATGAGATCCAAAAAACTGTAACTGCCTTTCTGAAAGAGAACTACCCACACATAACAAACATTCATTACTTCAGTGACGTATGTGTTGGTCAGTATAAAAATAAATACAACTTCATGAATCTGTGTCTGCATGAGAGGGACTTTTAACTAAAAGCCCAGTGGTCAATTTTTACAACCAGTCACGGTAAAACTGAATGTTATAGAATAGGGGGTACTGTAAAACATTTAGCTAGGAAGGAAAGTCTTCAACGACATCTGCACAGACAAATTATAACAACAAATGAACTTTTAGAGTTTTGCAAATCCAACATTACAAATATTAATTTCCAACTTATTTCTAAAGAAGCGGTTGATTCAACTGGCCTGGCTTTGAAAAATCGTGCCAAAGATCTTCAAACTCTTCCAGGAACAAGATCGTTCCACAGCTTTCTGCCAACAGACGATTTGGGAACAATTGAGGCTAGAAAAATCAGCAGTGATGAAACACCAGCTCTCATTTTCAACTTAAGTAACAAGCAGAAAGCTTTACCTGTGAAAATAGAAGACTTATATCCTGAATGTTTTATCGCTTGTGTTTATGACAGCTTATGGTATTTTGGTATGGTGAGTGAGGTGAATGCAGAAGAAGATGTCACTGTAAAGTTTTTACATCCTCATGGACCATCACCATCATTTTTCTGGCCCAAAAAGGAAGATGAATGTGTTGCACCCATCTCTCATGTCATTGCAATTGTGGAACCCACAAAAACAATGACTGGAAGAACTTACCAATTCTCTCAAGAATGCATGATACATGTTCAATCAAGCTTATGAAAACAGAGAAAATTAAAGAATAATTTCCTAGAATTTGAAACATTTTAATGGTTTTGTAATATTGGCATTCCAACAAACATAAATATATTCAAATTTTAATATAATTTTACTGAAATTGTAATTTTAATTTAACGATTTCAAGAAAATGAGCAAGTCAAGTGATTTCTATCTTTGAAGTGAGAAAAAATAATGAAGGAGTGAAAAAACCATTCATTTTATTTTTTCGTGTGGTAGAGCATATCTTTTAGAACAAAAATAAAAAAAAATCTTTTGATTATCCTTTTCCCTTTTGAAGATATTCCACTTAGCGTAGAACTCAGTATTTTATTTAAAAAAATCTATAAATAAAACTTTAGGATTTTTTTCTGACCATGTATATATACTTGCTGATTTAATTTATTTTCTTCTGGATTCCTTACATATTGATGTATACTCATAAAAAATTTCATCAACATTGGTTGGTAAACAAGGGAGATATAATTTATTTTCTATAGAAACACAAATTGCATTTCCTCCGCCCAATTTATACAAACCGCGAAATTCCAAAAACTTTAACAGGCTGTAAAACTTAAACCGTATGAGATAGAGCAAAAAAAATTTCATATGCTTACTTAAATCGATAAAAGGAACAAACATGCCAAGTTTCATCAAAATCTGAGATCATGGGTGCCAAATCCTTTTTTTTCTGGTTGATTTGACATGGATTGACCCAACAATTGAAAAACACATATATTTATGATAATTGCAACTCATCTTACACATATTGCATTTATCTTACACATATTGCATTAGTATTAGCCAATTGTATTATGTCACCACATTTGCATAGAACTGTTTTTTCTTTGAAATATCCTTTATATGCTTAACTTTGAGTGAGCAGTGTGTGTATGTGTGCGAGTATATATACAGTACGCGACCTCTTATCCGGCGTTCCAATATCCGGACTCTCCCAAAACCGGAATACGGCAAAATAATGCCAAATTTTGCGCCAACACGCAATTATTTGCTAAATATTGCACCAAATAGCGATTTTTTGTTTAAAATCCCGCCAAATGCCTTTTTGCTTTAATTAGCAATATCAATAAAAAAATGCACTGAAACCTACTATTTTAGAGGGTTTGAAATAGAACGCGCAAACCGCGCACGAAATTCAAAATTCCCACGCAGAAAAAAATGCCGCGCGCACTCGCCGCCGCTGATTCTTCTTAAATTTCGAAAACGAACACGAGGAATTCTCGCGATAGCGAATGAAAATATTCCGTGGATCATGTTTTTTCCGAGAAGTTCCACAATTCCTCTTTTCCGGAAAACATCGGAAGTAGCACCGTTTCCCCCAAAAATTTCCTAAGCGGCTGCATCCGGCCGTCATCCCGGATAGTAGCTCTCGGAGGTGACGATCCGGCACAAGCGAGACCGTCACATTGACGGCGAGACGCGTCATTCCATTCTTCACTAGTTTCGATAGGAGCCGTGACTTGTCCGTAACTAACTCCTGTATAGTATAATACAGGAGTTAGTTACGGACAAGTCGCGGCAAGGTGCTTTTTTAAAGGAGTTTCATTTTTTTCTGGCTGTATAGGGCAGAGCCAACACCCTCTATATTCCTGAATATAGAGGGTGTGAGCACACTAGGCATAAAGGTTTCGATTTTTCCTAATTCGTTACATTTTCTTTTCTGCTCTTTGTTCCGGGACCTTGATTTTCGGTAAAAGTATTCCAACTTTTTCGCTAGAAATATCCCGATATCGCTTAAAGAAATCCTACACTCTTCAAACGCGATGTGCCGCGCAGAATTCACACTATTTTGCACAATTTAATAAACATTTATTGGAAAAGATGAAAAAAAAAAGAGAGAGTCATAAGCGCATTTACGAGATGATAGAAAGTACGTTTAAGTAAGGAATTCCCGAAACTAATGAGAGTTAACTTTTGCCGAAATGCAGAGAAAAGTATAGCAGCTATAAAATGTCATTCAGGGCCTTCTGATTGACCTCTTTAAATACTTAACCTAAGCAATAAACTTGTCATTTTCTCGGGAAAATCCATTTTTTTTTTCATCTTCGTGGAAATATACACATCTTCAATATTTATAAAACGTTGATGGAATTCCAAGATCAAAATCATTTTCAATTAAATCCTCTTATTTGGATGAAAATGGCTATTTTGGACCGAAAATTGACCCTAGCAAAAAGTTCCATTGTTAGGTTCCATATGTTTAGGATATGTTTAGGTTCCATATGTTTAGGATAACGAAATTAAAATTTTTTTATTTATTCAGGCATTTAGAATTATAAAGGCTTATTAAAACACATTTGAAGAGCATAAATTAGAATTTGATATATTTGCACCCATAGTTGAATATCTCATTTCAATTAAAAATGAACATCCTTCTCATCTTAATTTTATTAAAAGTACTTTTAATATTTTGAAACATATGAACAAAGGTGCTTCTGCCAAAATATTAGATAAATATGGTGAGGGCCCACTTTAGTTGAAATGTTAAAAAAAAAAAGAGACTTCTAATAACTACCCTGAATAATCAACTTTTTTCAGACATTTTTTTCTTTCAAAATTTTTTTTAATCACTAAATTTGATACTATAATTACATGTAATTTGCATTTTAGTTGACCCATATAGATTGTAAAAAAGCTTTTTTTAATACATTTATGTTTTTAAAATGAATTATAATTTTCTATAACGACATTTGAGACCATTCTAGTAAGTTTTAGAAAAAGTGTTCCGAATTACGGAAAAACCCCTTATCCAGAATGCCTGAAGTCCCAAGCATTCCGGATAATAGATCCTGTACTGTGTATATATATATATATATATATATATATATGTACATATATACACCCTATTCTGTATGTTCACAACAGGAACACAACAATTAATAACTAAATTCATTCTTAAATCTACTGAAACATCAGCACCACAGGAGACAAGAGCAAATTTTGTTCAAGAGATTACAAAAATAATTTCACCAATAGAGGAAGAAGAACATAACCAAGATATCTCTAGTGATAGCAGTGATACTGCAGTCTTAAACAAATGTATGCATTTATTGTTAGAAAGTGCCAACAAATAAAATTTTGTTATGTGTAACTCAGATTATTTTGCATAACTTTTTGTGTTCATGAATTAGTGACATTTTTTTCTTTTCAAATAAAAATTTTATATATTTTTATTACTTGTGCAATATTTATAAAATAAAATGTGCAGCACGTAAAAATGATGAGATTCTAAGAAGAATTGTCATATGGTTTATTGCATTATTTTTGCTGAAATTTTAGGTTTGGAACCAATCTTCTAATTTTCCATAGATACATTATATTTTTTACGCTATGCTGTAATTAATCTATTCAGCTTGTTGGAGGTCAACAATAGGTGTTTTCTACTAATAATTTTATTCAATTTCAATAATTTACTCTACTACATGAAGTTGCAGAATGAGCAGAGACTCTGTGCATTTGGATGTTGGAAGACATATATTTGCTTTTAATTGCTACAATCTATACTATTAAAATGCACATGACAATGTATGTATGTATAATATGTCGTGAAGTACACAAGAATTATTCAGATAAACAATATTTTTCACTTCAGGAAAGGAAGAAATATGCGTTCATTTTCATTTAAAAAAAAAAACTAGAAAATGTACCCTAAGTTGCCAGGGAGTTAAGGCATGGTATTTATATAAAATAAAAAAATAAATTTTATTTGTATAACAGTGAAAACTGCATGCAATTCATGTCTATCGGCATAACAGGCATGATTTAAATTAAAATAGTTTTCCGTTTGTGTTTTCTCGCATATAATGTTTTATATTGGTTCCACAAAGAAATGCAAAACAGAGTTTTACTGTAATAAAATAGTATTAATTAATTCTCCTTGTAATTCGGTTAGTACAGAAAACTTACCGAATACAGTCCAGAATATCTTTCGAACTGCATTCGGGTCCAGAGCCACAGGCAGGCAAGCGCAGAAAGATGCTTTGCATAGGAGCTTGGGAAGGCTTGGAGCCCTGTGCAGCAGAAGATAGTTTCTGGAAAAAAATCATTTATATGTAAAATAGAGCACATTTGTTGCACATAAAGTCCAAAATTTCTATCGGTGGCACTGTTGGGGTTCCTTTGGCTGTACTGAGGTACATTTATTGTAATAAACTAAATTCTTTTGTATGCAGATTTCTGTTCATTGAAGTTTACCTTATAAAATTTAAATTAATGCAAATGTTTAATCATGTACTGTACAGTGTAATTCTGTTTGTGTAATTCTTTAGATATGAAATATCACATTTATTGTCCAATACTTTGTTTCAAATTAATATTTTACTCCATTTAAGTTTAACATCAGATAATTATCAAATTCAGTGATCCAGCACCGCTGAAATCCTGAACATACTGGATTATCAGAGATTTACTGCATGTTTTATTACTTTCCTTATATACATCTTAAATAATAAAAGGCAATGTCTGTGTGTCTTATACACTATATGTTTCGCGACCGCGCGTCAGAGAGCTACGAAATTTGGCAATCGGAGACCTGGGGAGTAGGTGGGAAAGTGACACGTGAAAACCGATTTTTAAAATTTTAATTATTTTCTTTGTTATTTAATGTTTTATGCGTTTTCGACCGCTATTTGCCCTTTTTTTCTCCACGATCCAGACGTCGTAGAAAAAAACAAATCACACCACCGGAAAGAGCAGACAATTGCAAGTAAAAATATATCAATTTCAAATCTCAACTTCAATTTCTAATATCTTTTAAAGGTTTTAAAACAAATCACTTTTGGCTCAAAAAAATGAACTTCGATTTTTAAATTCTCGCATAATAAAAAGTACTCATAATTTCAGCTAATAATTTGCATTTTTAGAAAGCTGAAACATCAGGCTTTCTTACAAGCCCAATCTGGTCAAGAAATAATTATAAATATCCACAGGATCGCGATTTCAATGAACTAACGATTTCGAATTTCTCGGCAAACCACTGATGAAGTCCTTCACCCACGTTTTCCCCCGCAGAAGTTTTTTGCCCAGCAGAAGGAAAGGTGGAGGTGACGTCACGGTTCTGAATACGCAATAAGGAAGAAAATGAAGAAATTAAGAGCTTAGCATATGGTCATTATAAAATTTAAATGTTTGAATTATGGTGGATTGAATTGTGATGATGTATTGATTGCGATGTATTATTGTGGCATAATGTATTGTTGTATTGTAAAAACTTAATTGTGGCAATGTATTTCACGTTAAACATGTGGGTCCGTAAGTCCTTCCGAGATGAATGGCTATTTAATGGATATTTAAATGGATATTTTTATTTATAGATATTTTAAATGGATATTTTAATTTTATGCATATTTTAAATGATGGAATGAGGATGATGGTATTAAGAGCTTAGCATATGATCATTATAAAATTTAAATTAGCGAGCGAGAAGTTAGAGTGCAGGAACTGCACGCGGTAGGCCCGGGTTCGATTCCCGCCACTCCCAAAACTGCCGTTGTGTTCACGAGGAGTACGATCACATTAAACATGTGGGTCCGTAAGTCTTTCCGAGAGGTTGGTGGTAGGGGAAGGAGGGTACAATCCCTGTGTATGCCTCCCCCAGTGGGTTCAGGTCCAAATTGGGTGAATAAAAAGAAAGTTATGGAGATTGTCGCGGAGAGCGCGGTAACCCAGTGATTAGCACACGAGAATTGCACTCGGTAGGCCCGGGTTCAATTCCCGCCACTGCCAAAGTTTTCAGGCGAAGTACAATCACGTTAAACATGTGGGTCTGTAGGTCCTTCCGAGAAGTTGGTGGTAGGGGAAGAAGGGTATGGTCCATATGGATGCCTCTCCCACTGGGTTCCGGTCTAAATTGGGTGAAAAAAAAAAGTTATGGAGACTGTTGCAGAGGGCACGGTAGCCCAGTGGTAAGTGCGCGGGTATTACACTCGGTAGGCATGGGTTTGATTCCCGCCACTGCCAAAACTGAATAAAAAGAAAGTTATGGAGATTGTAGTGGAGGGTGGAGTAGCCCAGTGGTTAGCGTGCGGGAGTTGCACTCTGTAGGCCTGGGTTCGATTCCCACCACAGCCAAAACTGCTGCCATGTTCACGCAGAGTACGATGACGCTGCACATATCAAAAACTCTGCAAATATGTGGGTCCATAAGTCCTTCCGAGAGGTTGGTGGTAAGGGAAGGAGGGTACAGTCCCTGTGGATGCCTCCTCCACTGGGTTCCGGTCTAAATTGGGTGGTACTTCCTGGCCATTCAAATAGTTATCTTACACCTTTCTGGTAGGTCGCGCCAGCGAGTTTGCCACGGTCAAAATTTTCAAGGGTAACGAACAGGCTGGTAGCCAAAGGCGGCTAGTAATGTATAAGGAAAGTATTGTGACAGGGTCAAAAATTCGAATTCGAGTTTTCGACAGGAGAGCCCGTTTCAAGTATCCCTGATCACGAATTGAACATTTTTGAGGTGATGTCTATCTGTGTGTGTGTGTCAGTGAGTCTATGATGATGATATCTCACGAACGGAGTGATTCAAATGAAATTTGGTAAAAAAATCACAATCCATGAATACTGGAAGCTTATTGTTTTAAAACACAATCGAATGTTCAGAACCCTCCTAAATTTTTGAGTGAAATTTTGAAAAAATCATCAAAAAATCAAAACCTTTAATAAAAATACGCAAATAGACATTTCTTATGTAATTTTTTCTTAGAAAACGATTGACATAAATTTTAGAACGCTAGCATGAACCGTTCTCAAGATATTGCACATTTTCCAAATAAATTTATCAAAAAGTCTCATAAATTAAAAAAAAAAAATATTAACTGCTAAGAAACATGTTCACTTTTCATATGTACACCTGTCCCCCGATTTACACGGAAGATAGGTTCTGCACAAAACCGTGTAAATTGAAATCTTGGATTTTGCTAAGTAAAATCGTGTAAAACGAAAATAACCCCAAAACGTGCATGATTCTCTCAGTCATTTATTTAAGTAAAACAAAAGTAAGACATCTTAGAAAACTTAAAATTATACTTAGTTTATAAAACAACAAACATGTGAATGCAGTAATATAACATATTTAATTTATTCTACATTAGGAGCAGAGACCAAAAAAACAGAAAGACCCTTAAAAATTAATTATAAGTTCAATCTCTGTCATCACTTTCATGTACTATCAGTCCCTTCTTTCTGATAGGTATGATGTCACTTTCATCACTTGAGCCTTCTTGATGCGATTCTGTCTCAATGGTTGACGAATTAGACAAGATCTTGGGTTGACAAGACTTTGTCATGAAATCGGTAATTAACAATTTCATAGGGTTTTTTGCTAAATCTTTATCTAGACCTCTTCATGTTGATTTAAGCATTTATGAAGGTCTCGCTAGAATCGGAGAGCTCGATCAACATTTGTGTCATATTGTAAGAAATGGTTGCCCAATTTTCTTCCCAAATCAAGTCCTACGCTTATGATTCTTGCTGTGAACGAATTGGTTCAGATTGCTCTTCATCAGAATCATTGTCTTCATCAAGTTTGTTTCTTTCACAAATCATGTTAATTAAATCATGTTCATTCAATTATTCACCAGCCATTATTTCTTCAATATCTGCCTGCGCTAAATCTTCAAAACCTTCACCTCCTATAGTATGGGCCAACTCAGTGATCTGAGAATATTCATGCTCTATTGGTGATTTATCATTTCCACTTTCAACAACATCTGCCCATATTGCTTTCCAGCAGGCGTTGATCGTTGATTGTTTGATCTGAGTGTATGACAGTCCAAAATGCTTAACACAATCTAAAATTGTAAATTTCTTCCAAGCGTTCATCAGAGTAAGAGATTCATCATTCTCCATTTATTCTAAGATATACCTGAAAGTTTGCTTGATGTACAGTGCTTTAAAAGTCGAAATTATCCCTTGATCTAACGGCTGTAATAAGGAAGTTGCATTCTTTCGTAAAAAAACAACTTTTACATTTTCGTGTTGTAAATCTGGAGGATGACCTGGTGCATTATCAATTAATAGAAGATCCTTTAAAGGCAATCCGTTTTTAGTTAAATAATTTTTGACATCTGTAACAAAGAAGTTATGGAACCATTCATTGAAAGCTATGGCAGTGACCCATGCTTTTCTATTAGCCATCCAATAGAAGGGAAGGTTTTTGATATTTATTCCTTTGAATGATTGTGGTGATTTTGATTTGTTAATCACCATTGGTTTCATCATATAATAGCCAGAAGCATTGCAACAGAAAAGAACTGTTATACGACTTTTCGCTACTTTATGACGCTAGCTGATTTATAAGCTTTGGCTATAAAGGTTCTTTCTGGCATCTTTTTCCAGAATAATCCGGACACGTCAGCATTGAAAACCTGATCAGAAGTGTAGGAGTTAGCGGCAATGATTTCAGCAAGTTTTGCCGGATATTGTTGTGCCGCATCCGAATCAGCAGATGCACTTTCACCTTTCATTCTCAGATTATGTAAAGAATGTCTTTGTTTGAATCTCTCAAACCACCCATGGCTTACAGAAAAAAAGATACCTTCTTTTCATCGGACGAAGTCGACGGCGACTGATTCTTAAGTGATTGATAAATCTTCAAAGCTTTATTTGTAACAGCATTGGTATCGATCGGGATTCGCTTTTGAGTTTGGTCTTCTATCCATATCACTAAAGCTTTTTCCATATTTTACATTGTAACATCTCTAACATATGAAGTCGTACTCATACTGCTGCAGGTTCCAGCTGCTACACTTTTTCTAATGGAGTCTTCATTTTCTCTTATTGTCCTTATTGTGGCTTCATTCATGGAGTAAAAGTTAGCAACATCCGTTACTCTTTCTCTATTACATAGACGGTCTAATATTTGAATTTTAGTTTCTAAAGAAATAACTTTTCATTTGATTTTTCTTCAAATCCTTTGACATTATAGAACCTTAACAAATTTACACAAACTATAAAGATGCAAGAAAAACTATAAATGTTGAAAACTTAGCAGTTCAAAAGATAAACGCACAATAATATAAGCTTTGCTGCTAAAATGTTTCTGCACTATGTACTTGCATGAACCAGATAGCTTTACTGTTATTGTTGTTGAAACCCAGACCGTCCGACCTACCAGAAAGGTGTAAAGTAACTGTTTGGACGGTCGGGAGATAGCTTTACTGTTGTGAAATACATACGGGGATTTTCCTATTATGGGAATTTCCCTATAAGGGGACTCCCCTTAATGTATATATTTTACAACACCGAGAATCCCCTGTTGTTTTCATCAGTGTTACCAAAGGAATAAAATTAAAAAATGTCATCAAATCTTTGTATAGGAGTATATGGAGCGGAATATACATTTTTATCAATTTTTTGATATCTGTTAATTTATAAACTGTGTAAAAGCAAAATCATGTAAAACAAGTGCCGTGTAAATCCGGGAAAAAGTGTAATATCATGCAATAAATTTGGTGACATCATCCTCGTGGAGCTAACTCGTTCCATTCACGAGAAAAGATACTTTGATTAATACTTTTGTATTTGAACCACAATAGTCATTTATGTGTTGTAAGAATAACTTATTTCTCAGTCCATAATGCTTGGCGAGATTTTAAAGACGAATTTAGCGGAATTATGTATAATAACAACACTACAAGTATTTTATTTATATAAAGAAAATATGGCACAATCATGAAACTCATTGAAAGGGGAAAGAATCCCTTTTTTAAATTATCAAGAATATTAAATTTGCTTATATTAATATTTTAAATTGATATATATTTTCTTAAATATATAAGATTCTCATGGGCTAGCTTGAACACTTTAGGGAATCCTTAACATTAGCTAGTCAATGTTCCTTTTACTCAAATTTTAATCACTCATTTTCCACTTATTTAAGATTCTAATAATCTGCTTCATAAGTGTTCCATTCCATATTTGCAGTTGTTCAAAATGGCAAATGTTTGTTTTGTTTAGGTTTTTATAATTTAAATTATCTGAATTGCTATTCTTTCCATTTACTTTCATTTAATATTAATCTTGTGCTTTTTAGTTAAGAATAATTTCATTTATCAAGCTTTTTTTTTATCATATTCTAATTCCTTGCATTTTAAAAATTTCAGTTTCTGCCATCGTAAAATTCATGCAGCAATTTGATATTCTAAATCTTTTTATTTCATATTCTAATTTTTGTTTTTATCAACTCATGTTGTTCTTCTTTACAAGATTATTTAACATCTGCTTGCATATAATACTAGATAAATGTTAGAAATTGTCGTGTTATATTTTATTTGATTGCAAAATTTTCATTTAATATTTAGCCTTTGGAATATAAAAAAGTGTGTTCATACAATTGTTCTTGGATTAGAGAAAAAAATGTTTTTTGCTTAGTTAGGTTGTTGATGCAACATCAATGGAGTAAATCATGGAAGAAATTTGAGAAGGGGGGAGGGGGGCTAAACGAAATTATGTAACTGAAGTGCCATTATATTTGCACTGCTGAACCCAATACAGAAATCAATATGTAATTTTTCTTCTAATTACATATATCCTTTAAGCTATATTACAAAACAATTCTGGTAGAAAAGTGCAAAAGATTGTAATTAGATCGGGAACATATTTGTATCGACATCACCAGTATGTGTTAACAACTTGTGACAACTACACATTTGCTCCAGTGGAGTGATTCCAACTGTTACATCCAACCATTTCAAAAATTAGATATTTTTGGCATTTGTAGTCAAATTTGGATAAATAAACTACATCCTACTAATCTATTGAAACTGAATTGAAAATATTTTTTTTTTTCAAAAACCCAAAAGTAAAGAATAATGTTTCCTAACAATAGCAAGTAACAGAGTTTACTCACCATGTTTTGACGAATGAGATGTAAATTATTTAAAAAATAAAAGTTTTTAAGAAATAAAATTTATTAATAAACATTTAAAATTTTGAAAAATAAACATATATTTTACAGTTCTATTCCATTTTAGAATGCTTTTATGCAGTCTGGTCATATTGCACATTTAAATTACACATTTTCCAGAATATTTAAGTCATTTAGTTACAAAAGATACATCATAGCTGTCAACTTACCAGAGAAAAAAAATAAGATTTTTGGCCACACTAAAATGGCACTGTAATGCATTTACACCTTAAATTGTAAAGCAACTGATACTTACATATAGAGTTTAATTAACCCATACACAACAATGAAATAGAATGATTTATTTAATTTTTGTTACGTGCTAGAATTTCAGCTCATTTATCTCTTCTAATATTTCAGCATCTTCTCATAATTCTGAACCCATATATATTTTTTTTTATTATTATTATTATTCTGAGAACTAACTTAAACTAAAATTATTACGATTTCTTTTATACTAAAAGATGAAACAATTGTTAATTTTTAATTAAAATTTTAAAGATATGTAAATTTATATACAAATGCATCAAATTCTAATTTATGCTTTTGAAAAAGTTGCAATTCTAAGTACCCAAATCATTATTTTAATACTGTTATTCAGATAATATCCCTCATTTCATTAATAATATGTTTGAAAAACAGTTTTCCTGTATAAAACATAAAATAATTACAAAAATTTGCCGATGCAAACACATTGCAAAAGAGAAAATTATTTTCCTAATTAAACGAAATATACCGAGGATCATACACCAATGTCGTTTTTCGTGATACTGTTTGCAAAATAGCATTTCATTTTATTAATACAGTACAACCTCGAAAATCCAGATTTTGCCGATTCCGGATTTGAATAAAATTCAGATTTAATATTAACTACATACACTATAAAGCACTCTGTTTAGTAAAAATAATGGCAAAAGTTAAGTTAATCAATTAAAACATATTATTTAATCTAAAAAATACGGCAAAAGAAATTTTTAAGAAAAAATATACATTAATAATTTAGAATATGTGAACGAAACGAAATGATAAAAATACATTTTCTCATTTCGTTTAAATATTTGAATTAACATTTGTTATTTCATTAATTTTGCTTTATGGGAAAGCAGTTTTCTTTATCCTGTAGATGGACATTATTTCTGCTCGGTTATAAAGCTTCTATGTAAATATGGTTTTCTAAACAAAAAAGGCAAAATATACAGTCGATTTCAAGCTGACACGTTCGACCAGAACGACAAAAATCGTCAGATATCGGGAGGGGGAGGAGATTCTGAAGACAAAACAGAATACATCAAAGAATAGGATTTATATTACGAAGTGAACAAAATAAATTTCCATGAGCATTAATATAAATTCTCGGGATTTTAGATTTAATTGAACAATCTGTGATAAAATGTTACGATAACGTTTTAAAGTGTTTAATATTAAAAATTACATTGTTTCAGAAAAATGTCAACAATAATGAGAAAAGGAAATTTGATAATAAAAATTCCATATTTAAATACCAATGTATATTTTACGCGAAATAATTCATCGGGAGTTGTGACTTGAATAATGGGGAAGAGGGATTAACGCTAACAACGTAATTCACACTCCAACCACGAGCCGATCTACGACAGTCCATCTAAACTTTCGTTTTATTTCCGGGTTCAGAAAGTCGACCGGAAGGTACAGTATTTGTTTATAAAATATAATTCCATATGAATAATCTTACCCTGTTATTTTAAATCCACGACTTCGTCAGTCCGGAGGGAATAATAAAAAAAAAAAAACGAAAATTTGGAAAACGTCCAGATTTTGGAGGTTTCCGGATTTTGGAGGTTGTACTGTAATACATTTGAAAAATAGTTTTCTTATACACAACATGTAGTAACTAAAAAAATTTTAGCCGCTGCTAATCTGGTTCTCCCACATTAATTTGATGTGGTTATCTGCATTTCTCTCTCTTATGATGCTGTGGGAATAATCGATGTTTACGAGTGCTGATTGAGCGATTGAGGGGAAACAAACTTTCAGATGCAAAAAGGAAAAACTGTAATCTCAAAATTTTTTATTGTTCCCATTTATGGGACATTTGAAACATATTTCTAAATTCATGACTTTCGTAACCGGGAGATACTCTTATGCAGATGAAAAAATGCAACTTCGCAGTAAAAAAGTACATATGTTATGACGATGAAAAATTGAACAATATGGCAAAACATGAGATTACGGGAAGAAGACTAGAAAAAACTAACAAATAAGGGAAAATTAAAACGTCTGGCAGCTATGTTACATATTTATTTAATTGTTAATTACATATTTACATAATTGTTAATTATATATTTACACAATTGTTAATTAAATAATTACAAATTATTAATAACATATACACAAAATTGTGTCTGAGAAACTTTCACATGCAAAACGGAAAATCATCTCAAAATTATTGACAGTTCTAATTTTCAGGACATTTGAAACCTATTTCTATATTTATGACTTTCATAACCGGGAGATACTCTGATGCAGATGTAAAAAATGCAAATTCGCAGTAAAAAAGTACATATGATATGAAGATGAAAAATCTAACAATTCTGACAAAAAATGAAATTACCGGTACCAAATATACAGGAAAATTAAAACATTTGGCAGCTATATAATATATATTTACACAATTGTTAATTATATATATACAAAATTGTGTCCGAGAAACTTTCAGATGAAAAACGGAAAAACTCTTAATCTTAAAATTCTTGACCGTTCCCATTTTTGGGACATTTGCAACTTATTTCTATATTTATGACTTTTGTAACTGGGAGATACTCTTATGCTGATATAAAAAATGCAAATTAGCAGTAAAAGAGCTCATATGTTATGAAGATGAAAAATCAAACAATTTTGGCAAAAAATGAGATTACCGGAGGAAGACTAGAAGAAACGAACAAATACAGGAAAATTAAAACGTTTGGCAGCTGTGTTACACAATTGTTAATTATATATTTACACAATTGTTAATTATATATTTACAAAATTATTAATCACATATATACAAAATTGCGTTCGAGAAACTTTCAGATACAAAACAGAAAAACTATGATCTCAAAATTCTTGACTGTTCCCATTTTCGGGACATTTGAAACCTATTTCTATATTTATGACTTTCGTAACTGGGAGATACTCTTATGCAGATGTAAAAAATGCAAATTCTTAGTAAAACAGTACATATGAAAATGAAAGTTAAGATGAAAAATAGAACAACTCTGACAAAAATTGAGATTACTGAAGGAAGACTAAAAAACCCGAACAAATACCGGATAAAACATTTGGCAGCTATGCTACATATTTACACAATTGTTATATACATATTTACAAAATTGTGTCTGAGGGCCTTATATGGTAATATGCGACAAACCTGGTCTAAAGCCAGCATTTGTTTCAAGAGATCGATGAACTCTCGCCTGTTAGACATATCAGCAGCCAATGTTACACCTTCTAAATCATTCGGCATATTAACCTGGAAAAAAAACATGAGTTGTACAACAAAGTATTGGTAAATGCATAATCTAAATCACAATACAAGAATCGATATCATAGGGAACCAGAATCAGGGTTGTCCAGTTATCTGACTCCTAAAACCACCTGCTAATTTTTTATAATAAAACACACTTGAAAGTAAAAGGTTTTATTAGGTAAGGAGAATGGATAGAAATCATTGATAACCTCAGATATCCTCAAGCATCCAGCAGATTTGGCAACTATGTGTTTACAGCTTTTATTACAAATACTTATTTGCAATATAATAAACAAGAGAAATTCTGGCATATTTATAAAATTTACCAACTTCGTTTGGCAATTATGCAAAATAAACAAGAAAGATCAATCATGCATAAAGCATTGATTATGAAATACTTTCCAACTGCAATGCAATTTCATTTAAACATCTCTAGAATGCGATACACTCAGTGATAATATTTTTAAAATTATCACAATACAACATTATTTATTGTATTTGAAAACTTAAAACTTCCATTGAAAAAAATGAACTTTATTCAAATGACATCACTGAAATATAAGTCGCCTGGTTTAAACATTTCTAAAATGTGATAAATTCAGCAGTATATTTTTTAAATTATACCAATAATTTATTACATTTGAAAACTTTAAATTTCATTGAAAAAAAGTGAACTTTATTCAAATAACATCATTGAAATATAAATGTTTAATGATAATTTAAATCAAAGTTTAATGATAATTTAAACTCAAATATATTGAAATTGCGTTGTTTCGAAATGTAGATGCACAGAAATTAAGCAAAAATAAAGTGGTTTTAGGATGCATACAACACTAAATATAAATTTAAAAAAACTTTAAAAATCATGATTTTGACACAAGATGTATGCCATATTTTATTTTGAAGTGGGTCACGTGATCTCTCATATAATATGGGTGTAATTATTATTTTAATTTTTATTTAAAAAACTTCTGAATATATTTTGCTGATATTTTGTTTTATATATTCTATGGGATAATTTGAATATTTCCTAAAACTTTCGAAGCAATTTTTGAATTTAAAATTCGCTTAAAAAATGTTTGAAAATTAGGTGCCTAGGAATCAATGAATTTCAATTTTTCAACCAGGGTTCAGTCCAAAACTAATTGGGTGATATTATTCATTTATATTCCCATAGGTCCCACAGACTGTCCAAACAGCATACTAAAATTTCATTTTGATAAAGTCATTTTCATGGCAGTTATCGTGCCAACGGCAGTTATCATGCTAACAGACAGACAGACAGACAGAATGAACAAAGTCAAACTATTTTCAACTGTGTTGTAAAGTGTTAAAAATTTAATTTTGATAGTCATTTTCATAGCACTTATCGTGCTAATGGCAGTTCTCATGTTAACAGACAAACAGACAGAATGAACAAAGTCATAAATACTTTTCAACTATGTTGTAAAGTGTTAAAAAGAAAGATATCCCTGTGTGTGTTGCCTATAGCGAACTTTATAGAAAAAAAAAATCATAAAATCATTTTTGTTTGTGATAAACTTTAAAGGCAGAGAAAAAAGAAATTTTCATCTAAAAAAATGATGTAAGCATAAAACTACATGCACTATTGAAATATTTGTTTAAAATCACAAAGAAGAATATATATATATATAAAAAATTACCAGAGCTATGGCTTCAAGACAGTTAAAAACATATTTTCTTGTTTCTTTCGCTTTGATGTCTGTCTCAGCTTCATATTCTTCAAGCGTCTAATAAAAATTTTTAGATATAAATTACTTTCAGAAACAGTCTTAAAATTAAGTATATTTATTTAAAATATCCGTATAAAAGTATTGTAGTACATTTAGTGGTACTAACCTTTAGTCTCCAGAAATAATATTCTATTTCTTCCTCTTCCGTCTCTACATTAAACACAATATTTTCCTTACGGTAGAAAAAGTCGGGGGTCTTCATGGCACTGTTAAGCATCTGCTCAGTAGGTAGGCCCTGTGTCTGGCTAATATATCGAATCTGGAAAAAAAAAAAAAGAAAGAAACATTTTTATAACTTACAATATACTTAACATTTCATAAAAAATAATTGAAAACAGTACTAGTTTTTATTTTTTAAACAATTTGTTACAATACAATTAAATGCTTTAAATTTTAAAAATCTGCTAATTCTTCATTTAGCATTAAGCAATTAACTGCATTAGCTAAAAATATTTTCCATTTAAATTTATAACTAGTGCGGTGCCCATTATATAATTCGAACCTCCCTACAGGAGGTGTAATTGAAATATTAGGAGACATGGGAAAAGCCTTTTAAGAAATTTGATATATGGCCTTTCTATTGAATAAAAGAAAATGACAAAGGAACTAAAATTACATTCATTCTATAATATATATATATATATATATATATATATTAAAAAAAAAAAAAAAAAAATGATGTTAAAATGTAAGAAAATCTGGATTAGCCCCCAAAACAATACTAAAAGACATGTCTAGAAGATTCTTAATTGCCATTTGTCAATACATATAAACTAAAAAAATTAATCTTGCATCATACATTATAGAATAACATTATATAGAAACAAGAAAGATCAATCATGCTTAAAGCAGTGATTATGAAACACTTTCCAACTTCAATGCAATTTTATTTAAACATGTCTAAAATGCAATACATTTCTCTGTAATATTTTAAAACTTATCACAATACTACATTGATTTATTATATTTGAAAACTTAAACCTTCATCGAAAAAAATCAACTTCATTCAAATGACGGCATTGAAATATAAATTGCCTGGTTTAAACATCTCTAAAATGTGATATATTCCTCGGTAATAATTTTAGAATTATCATAATACAACAATAATTTATTAGATTTAAAAACTTCATCCAAAACAACTGAAATTCATTTAAATGACGTCATAGAAAAAATAACACGCCTTGCTCTCTCTAAAAAAGCAGCATTTCATTCAAAAATAATTTCCCATTCATGTCATTCATCACAATACTATAATAATTTATTTTATTTAAAAATTAAGACCATGGAGCTACAAGTAATTTAACTCTATGCTTAAAACTTCATCGAAAAAAATCGTCCTTCTCTTGGTAAAGTCAATGACTATTTCTTTCATATCAGCTATGCAGACTCCATGAGCTAAATTTTTTTGCGTTAAAAAAATACAGCAATTCCCATACAACTCATCCTACATATTTTGCTGTTTACATTTTACATAAGTGAAAAATAGGCTTCGTTATAGAAATAATCAAATTTGGATGAGCATTTAAACTCATATATATTGTAATTGCTTTGCTTTAGTATGTAGATGCACAGAATTTAAACCAAAATAAAGTGGTTTCAGGACGGATACAACACTCAATATGAAATAAAAAGAACTTTAAAAATCACGATTTTGAGACAAGATGGATGCCATATATCATTTTGAAGTGGATCACGTGATACTTTCATATCATGGTCACGTGATCTTTTCATATAAGGTGTTATTATTATTTTAATTTTTTTTTATATATTTTATGGAGCAATTTGAATATTACCTAAAAGTTTGGAAGCAATTTGTGAATTTTAAATCCGCTTAAAAAATGTTTGAAAAATTAGGTTACATAGGGCTTAATGTAATTCATTTTTTCAACCCGGGTTCAATCCAAAACTAATTGGGTGATATTATTCATTTATATTCCCATAGGTCCTACAGACCGTCAGAACAACATACTAAAATTTCATTTTGATTATGTCATTTTTACGGCAGTTATCGTGCTAATGGACAGACAGACAGACAGAATGAATGAACAAAGTCATAAACACTTTTCAACTTTGTTGTAAAGTGTTAAAAAGGAAGTTTTAAAATAAAGCCTCATTCAGAATCACCAGCGTGTTTCCACCAAATCAGGAAAATGTCCTTTTCCTGATTTCTTTGGTGGTATTCATTCTAACAGCTAAAAAGAAGACCGAATTTTTCACAAGCCCCATGTGATTTTAGTGCACAGTTGGTCTGGATTTTTATTGTTAAGGCATTCTAACAACATTTAAGTAAAGGTAATCAACAGTTGCAATGATTTAGTATAAGACACTTGCCTGGTCGTATTCTGAAGAACCAGGATAGAGTGGCCATCCAAGGAACAGTTCTGCTGCAACACATCCCAATGACCACATGTCAATAGCTTCACAGAAGGGAAGACCGAGGATCATTTCAGGTGATCTGAAGAGAAATTACAAAAGTATAAACATTAACTGTAAATACTGTTTACTAATGACAAAAAGTCTTTTAACAATCATACTTTATTCAAAGAAATAGAATGCTTTTTTAATACATTCACAGTACATTCCTGTACAGGCATTTACAAAATTAAGATTAAACTCCTACTTCTAACAACAATATCCATGGCATAGTTTCAAGCTTTCTATATGCTCATCATATTGAAATAGCTCATATCTGCAACAGCAGCAAAAAAATGAGCTAAATGGAATGTAGAGTAAATATTTTCTACCATATTACCCATTTAAAGATGGAATTGCCTATTTATGGATACAGAATAATTAACAGGGTTCTCATTTTTGCTCAATAATATATTAAATACAAGTGTCTACATTAAAACACAGTACAACTGATTTCTAGGATAAACATACCTGTAGAACCGACTTTGAAGATATGAAGAAGGCACTGCATCCGACACACGAACTGCAGATCCAAAGTCAATTACCTTCACACGAAATAGCTGCGTATTAAGTTCTGCCAGCATAATGTTTTCGGGCTTCAAATCAGTATGAACGAAACCCAATTCCTGTAATATAAAACACAACATTCACATTAAATCAAGGCTTCATGGAAAAATAGTGATTAATAGAGATATGCATAAGCAAATCAAAAACTTGATACCGCAATACACTAAACTCACTCCTATTTTGCTGATAAATTTTTACTACCATCTGTTATCATGAGTAGATTCACCGATAGGTAGACTAAGCAATCAATTAGGTTTCAACCCTCCTTAAATTTATGTTTTATTCAATTTGATTTCAATTTTATTATTATTATACAGTACATACTTTGTACTGCACGTTTTCAAAAATAACATAATTAAAAAGCAAGTCTACTAATGGAGCCTCGAGACCAAATAAAGTAAGTTGGATTCACATATAAAAAGTATTTGGGACCCATTTAATCCAAAAATTTTTCCATAATTCTGCCAATAGATTCTTAATTTAAAATATTCCTATAGCATTTTTTTTTTACTTTGTATAAATTAAGATTGTATCTGTTGATCTTCATACAAGTTTGCAAAATTATAGCATGCAGCAAGTTTTGTTGCCGCCATTGCAGGTATTGGCTATTTTACACTGAAGAGCATTAAAAAGTGCAAAACCATTCAACAGATGCTGGTTTCAGCAATGAAAGCATGATCTAAATCAACAAAAGATATTAAATCATGAAAAGAAACAATATGTTTATACAGCGAGGGCACAAACAGTACCAATATGAAGCTACGTTTTCATTCGCTAATCAATTTAAATTGGCTGCTAAAAGGTAAAATGCAATGTCCCAGAAACAAATCCATATATGAAGCATTTTAAAACCTACAATTTCAAAGCTAATATTTTGAATCAATTCATCTGGACATTAAGATGTCGAAAACCCAGACCATTCGACTCACCATAGGGTACGAGCAGCATTTTGAGTGGCCGGGGACATTAAGATGTGTTTAAATGCAATAAATTTCAATTCAGACCACTTGGATTAACTATAGATGCACCAAAATAAAATTCTAGCATTAAAGCTGCATATAACAAAAAAGATTAACTTTTCAGCACTTCAACATTTTTGTATTAAACACAATTGCATGGACGATTATGGTGCAGTTTAAAAATCAGTTGTTTTGATTTAAAATACTTACGCAAGACATTACTGAAGTATACATCACACTTACCTTTAATTTGAGGAGAGCAGTCAAGATTTGCTGCAGAATGGGACGAATAAACTTTAAAGACAGTGGACTGTAATTGGTTTGCCTCAGGTAATCCCGCAAGCTCAGATCTAGCATTTCGAAGACTAGGCACATGTGGTTCATGTGGGTAAATGATCCATAATAGCGAACCAAATTGTGCTGAAATAGAAGGATTACAAATGTTAGGTTCCTATTCAGAATGTCACATATGAAATATAGCATACTTGCAAATGCACTCAAACCTGTTTTTGTGCGGTGGATAAGGACCGCATAAAAAAACAATCGCACAAAACTTCACGAGTAGCAATAAAAAATAGTTTTCACAACACAATTAAAAAGTATTTGCTTTTCTATGGTGCAACAACTTTTATACTGTAATTAGATGTTAGCCCATATATAGCAGGGTGCATAAATTCATGCAAAAAAGTAGTTCCTTTAAATAAGATCCTTTGATACATCTAATATAATAAATGAAGATGTCAGTGCAGTCCGTAACAGGAAATCAAAACATTGAACAACCATGAAATTTAGTACACATGTACTTCAAGACCTGAATAGGTGCACCTTAGTGTTATTTTTGAAAATCGATTCCTTAGCAACCAAAAATATTATTACACGATTTCCACCTTGACACCATCAGGAAGATCAAAAGATTATCTATCTTTCAAAACAAATTTTGAATGAAATCCATGATTAAAAAACAAATTTTAATAAAATTAAAAAAAAATTATAAAAATAATTTTTATAATTGAGCTATGTCTTATATTTTTGAATGAACCAAACACTTTACTGCAAACCCTTTTTGAAGCTTTTCTACCTACTGAGGCCACCAACTGCATCCAAAATTAAAGATTAAGACAATTCTATAGTTTGGCAAAAATATGGGCGTATATCTTAGCATAAAAAAAAATTTCTTTTTCTTTTAAGGACTAATTTCTGTAAATTTTCAAACAGATAAAAATTGAGATTTTTGATTTGGTTGTCGAAAAGCTTCATTCTCCGGTTAGTGGTTGACATCACAAACTAGGCATTGTTATAGGAAGCAGTAGGATGTTTGTGTGTCAAATTCTTGCAAACAACTACACATGCATTAAAACTAAAGGATTTGTATTAAAACAAAGGGCGGGAATGATTTTGGTTCAAAACAGGCAAATTGGAAATTGATTAGTGTTATCTGTATCTGTATTTACATAGCAGGTGATTATTAAAAACCAGGGAAATTCAAGGTAATTCATTGAAGTTATCTATCTATATCTATCTATCTATATATATATATATATATATATAAAAATTGAAAGATTTTAATCGAAAACTGCATAAACTACGGTAAGTACCATCACTAGCTTAACTGTTACAAATAAGTAACTATAGACCAAGACTAAGGATAAAAAATAGAAGGTAATTTATCTGCATGTGGCATAGCATGTTATTTTTTGCGGCACATCTAGCCATATGATGGACAAAAAACACATGATAAAAATAAAATAAAGAGAAAGGTAACAAGAAGGATCAATCATGCTTAAAGCATTGATTATGAAACACTTTCCAACTTCAGTGCAATTTTATTTAAACAAGTCTAAAATGCAATACATTCCTCGGTAATATTTTAAAACTTATCACAATACTACATTAATTTATTATATTTGAAACCTTAAACCTTCATAAAAAAAATTAACTTCATTCAAATGACGGCATTAAAGTATAAATTGCCTGGTTTAAACATCTCTAAAATGTGATACATTCCTCGGTAATAATTTTAGAATTGTCATAATACTACGATAATTTATTATATTTGAAAACTTCATCGAAAACAACTGAAATCCATTCAAATGACGTCATAGAAAAAATAACACGCCTGGCTCTCTCTATAAAAGCAACATTTCATTCATAAATAATTCCCCCATTCATGTCCATCATCACAATACTATAATAATTTATTTTATTTAAAAATTAAGACCATGGAGCTACAAAAAATTAAACTATATGCGTAAAACTTCATCGAAAAATATCGTCCTTCTCTTTCTAAAATCAATGAATATTTTATTCATATCAGCTAAGCAGACTCCATGGACTAAATGATTTTGTGTTAAAGAATTACAGCAATTCTAATACAACTCATTCTACATATTTTGCTGTTTACATTTTACATAGGTGAAAAATAGGCTTAGTTGTAGACATAATCAAATTTGGGATGAGCATTTAAACACAAATATATTGTCATTGCGTTGTTTCAGTATGTAGATGCACAGAATTTGGGCAAAAATAAAGTAGTTTTAGGACGGATACAACACTCAATATGAATTAAAAAGAACTTTAAAAATCATGATTTTGAGACAAGATGGATGCCATATATCATTTTGAAGTATGTCACGTGATCGTTTCATATCATGGTCACGTGATCGCTTCATATAAGAGGTGTTATTATTATTTTAATTTTTACTTAAAATACTACTGAATAAATTTCGTTGAATTTTTTTTTATATATTTTATGGAACAATTTGAATATTGTCTAAAAATTTCGAAGCAATTTGTGAATTTTAAATCCGCTTAAAAAATGATTGAAAAATTAGGTCCCATAGGGCTCAATGTATTTCATTTTTTCAACCCGGGTTCAATCCAAAACTAATTGGGCGATATTATTCATTTATATTCCCATAGGTCCTACAGACCGTCTGAACAACATACTAAAATTTCATTTTGATTAAGTCATTTTTACGGCAGTTATCGTGCTAACGGACAGACAGACAGACATACAGACAGAATGAACAAAGTCATAAACACTTTTCAACTTTGTTGTAAAGTGTTAATAAAAGACCCAATGTATCAAATAACTTACCACAACAAAAACCAAAATATAAATCAAAACTAAACACTTTTTATTAAATTTACCATTTGCATGTACAAACAAGTAAAGTTCTAATACAAGTTGGTACCGCCATATCATTACAAGAGTAAATTTACTGAACAACAGTAAAGCGAGACACATTTACACTATGACAGCATACATATGACGGTGAAAAATTATCCTAAATAAAAATTATTTGCACAAAAAATTGTTAAGATGCACCCCTGTTTGTGAAGATTTTCTTTTCCCTTCAAAAATTGAACTTTAATTACAGTAAATATCAAACTTCAATAACTGGCGAAAATTTGGAAAATCAATTATGTGCAACAAACAAAATTAAAATATCCCTAACAAAATTGGCAACTTGCAAGAAAAGTAAACATCTCCTTGATTAATTTATGTAATAAAATAAGTGCATAAAATAAATGTTTATAGAATGTTCTCTTTAATGTTTAAAACACTATTTTATGTGCAGCCTGAAGAACGATTACAATTAACCAGGCCTGCATCAGAAGATAAAAGTTTAAATTCCATATTAATTCACTTAACACAGAAAATATTCAAACATAACTAAAAATTGAAATAAGGATGGCTATTATGAAATGAACATTTACCTTGTCCACATTTACTTGGCTTAGTTGCTCCAGAATGCTTGCTTCAGTCTGGCCTTGTTTTTCATACCATGGATCGTTTTTCAATATTTTTATAGCAACCATTTCATTGGATCTTTGCTTACAACATTTCACAACCTTGAATTAAAAAAAAAAAAAAAAAAAAAATAGACAATTAACAATATTAAATTTATATAGTCAGATATAAAATAGTAAAGTTGCAAAATTAAAATCCAATGCAAAAAATATTTAAAACTATGTATATGAAAAAGGTAAAAATAAAATTGCAAACAAAATATTTCAGCGATTCTTGAATCAGTGATTTTTGCAGGGGCAAGTTAACAATTTTAAAGATCTAATGATAAATCCTAGTTTAAGCTATTATTATATCACAGAGTTGCCACACCAAAATCTGATGAAAGTAGTTGATTGAAAAACATAAAATGTTTCAAAAAGTGGACAAAAGGACGCAATTTAGTAGCAGTTGTAGTCACACTTTAATTTGTAATAATACATTCTAGTTAAGTTTGCCTGAAATAGTATTTATAAACTACTTATTATCCTATACAAAATAGTTCTTAAACAGTTGTTGATATAATACTAATTACCAAAATTCAATAACCCAGCATTGTCAGCTAGAGTGTGTAAATATAGAAATCAGGAATCTATCCCATTGCCAGTCATATTTTTATGGCAGCATAACAGAGAGACATTCAAATTAATGTCAAGGATTGATTTAAAAATAATATTCATGATTTTTTTCTAAATAAAAATTCAGGACCAAATTTAAATCACAGTTGCAAAAATGACATTTCTATTGAGCTTTCCATTAGAAAAATATTGCAAAATTCAGATGCTATAGAGGGAAATTTTATTAAGTAAAAGTAAACCTGAGTAATAAAAGTATACTAAGCTTAAATAGTAAAAATGCCCCATTGATCAAAACCTTTGTTAAATATTTTCAAAATAGTTACATGATCGACAAAAATAATTACTTTTATATGCATTTATATTAATAATTATATATGCATTACTTTTCAGCGTTGCCCAGGATTTAAAGAATGGATTCAATGAATTCATTCATTAAATTCCCTAAAAGACAACAGGGATAATATTGAATAAATGAATCCTTGCTGTAAATTGTGGGCAACACCAGTTACAATATAACATTTAAATAATAGGACTTTTGAGCATTTTAGAGAAACCTTGCATCTAATGGTCCATTTCTCGGGAAAAAAGAAGACTGTTTCATGCCTTCAAAATTGGTCAACTCTAATATTTTGTACTGTAAGATGCTCTAAATGAAATTATTTTTGTTTTATTACATTACTGGTAGTTTGAGCTAGAGACCTATGCGGGTTGGGTTTGACCAAACAAGCAACAAAGAAAATTATCGACCCATAACAGAGAAAATTGTGGACAGGCAAGCTGCAGCAAATACCTAAATCCTCAATCTGTGACAAGCAATCAAATTGTATTTTAAAATTCTATTCAGTGGATTTCAAATCCCTAATGTATATGCACAATTTTCTGCTGTTTATAGTTTCTAACCCTTTATTACACATTTATAGAGTTACTCTCATAAAGAAATGTGATACGATACGGCTTTTAAAAATAATTTTTCTGACTAGACCACAACCCAACCTGCAGCTTGAAAAGCAAAGGAAACCAGCAATCCAACCTGCAACTTCAATAATAAAGCAAATGTGACCTGAACCGATCCGCAAAGTGGATAAACTGCGGGTGCCTGACACACACATTATAATAGTTTTAGTTATGTGCAATAGATGGAGCTTGCTGTATTGGGATATGGCTGAATATTGACTATTAAATGCATAGCTTTTTAAACTAATCCAAATTGTTAAAATCTCAACTAAGTGCTTGCTTTTGAGAGTTGAAGTACCTCTGTACTAAATTTTATAGCTGTGGGCCTCTTAGATTTACCATTATGCAACCAACAGACAAACTGATATCTTCTTTTATTATTACAGATAGGATAATTGTGCAAAGATGATTTTACGAGACTACTAATTTGGTTACATAAAAAAAGGTACTTCTTCCTACAAGACCAGAGATAAATAAATAATCTAATGTTAATTCCTTTTGAAAATCACTGTTCTGTCGACAATGTCTATTATAAATTGTCCAGCATTATAATCAGGGCCATAGAATTGGAGCAGGAATCAGCAGTAATTATAGGTAGAGTCAGAGTCAGCAAAAAACCACTTACTCTGACTCCCAAAGATAATTATTCCAAACTAATTTTATTTTGGAATATTTAATTACAAAGTAAATTTATTTTAAACAATAAAATTTTTTTAATAATTTTAAATAGTGTTTAAGCAATCAAATAAGAAACAATAAAAAAATAATTGATATGAAAACTTAACCTATAATGAATGAAATTGACTGACTGACTGTCTTTTCTTTCTTGCGACCCAGATTATCTGACCTGTCAGAAGGTGTACGGTGACTGTTTGAACGGCAGGGATGTGCCACCTAATTTAGACCGAAACCCAGTGAGAAAGACATCTACAGAAGTCATACCCTCCTTCCCCTCAAACCAACCGCTTAGAAGGACTTATAGATTAACATGTTTAACGTGATCATACTCAGCATGAACACTGCAACAGTTTAGACAAAAGCGGGAATCAAAACTCAGATCATCTGAGTGCAATCCCTGCATATTAACCACTGGGCTGTTGCACCCCTTGACTGTGTCTATCGTGAAAAATCAAGTTTTCGACAGCAACAAAATTTGGTATAAAGATGCTTTAGAACCCAAGACATTGCAGTTCAGTGACATATTCTTGTAATTCGAATTATGAAATTATGAATATAATGGTCAAAATTTGGCCCTATCTCAATCAAAGTTCAACAATATCAGAAGTCCCAATAGAGCAGACAATTTTGACTGGTATCACCATCTATTGCACGCTGTTAAAACTAAAAGTTAAAACTACCTTTTATTGAATCTGATAAAATGGTGCATAATATATGCACCATTTTCTTACACATATGATTTCATGTAGAAGTATCTTTGAGTAGGCAATTCCATCTGAATACCCAGAGACTTGCATATAGGTTAACTCGCATTAAAAAATACAATTTTCAATGTTTTGTAATAGCATTAGCAGACCCAATTTGCCTGCCACACAAGGTTTAAATTAGCAAATAAAAACCAATAGCATTTTAACAGAAATCTCAAATTTTAGGTTTTTTAGACTCATTGGCTAAGTGCTGGGTTATTTATAAGAAAAACATATATGGTCATCTAAAATCTACTAAAATACATATAAAAATTCTTAATGGAATAAAGGTTTTTTTTTTTTTACATATGCCCATAATCAAATGGCAATTGATTTTACTTCCAGGACAATACCTATATAATAGTGTGGAAATATTAGGTTAATGATGGCTTTTGATTTTTAGCTAAAACTGCAGCAAATGTTTTAACAAAATGAGATTTCTTCTAGCAAAATGCTAAAAAAATAACACTTTAAACTCTGAGTAGCAGATGTGGTAATAATGCACTTTTTTTATTGAAACCTCACTCATGAACCCATGACTGAATCATTTCTTGAATAGCAAGATGTGCTCCATCCATCATCATCGAGATACCGGTCACTGTAATTTGGAAGTGTGTGAGTTGCCTCCCACTTATATTTTAAGCTTTCCGAAATGAGCACTTGCATCATTTTGGGGTAATATTATTTTATGTTTGCTAGATATCATTAAGTGCTTTAAAGTAGAGCATGCATTATGCAAGTTGTAAAAAAATATTTATTTTTGTCATAAAAATTTTCTGGGTTCTGGGGGACCTGATGATAAAGTTGAAAATGAATCAAATTAAAAATATTGGTGTAATTTAAGTGCTATGGCATGTACATGCAAACCTTGATACTCTACTAAAAAAAAAATTATTTAAATGTCATTATAATTAATTAACGTCAAAATAATTAAGATACGTAAATTCAAAATATTTTTTAAAAAAATCACAAAAAGTTACTAAAACCTTCAGTCTATAATGAACTACAGTGAAAAGAATCAGACAAATGTTAACAATATACATTCAAATGCAGTATTGTAATGGAAGACACTTACTTGTCCAAATGAGCCCTTTCCAAGGAACTCTAACACCGTATATTGATTTTTACGAGAATAAAGAATTTCATGTTTGACTAGCTTGTAGTTTACATCGATATGTTTCTTTTTATAGCTGTTCTGTTTCAATGTGGAACTGACAGTTAAATCCAAAGGTGACGTCTGGCATTTCCTTTTTAAACCACACTGTGGCTGAAAAGAACAAAATATCTGATTACAATAGAAGAATATAAAATATTTCATACAAATACCAAGAAAATGTAGAAAAAAAAAAAAAAAAATTACTACAATTCTGCAGATATTAAAATTTATAGGCAACTGCTCCCCAATGGTGAATAAAATTTTCTACTAGACAGTGCACATCTGTGGGTTAGCTGCATGGGGCTGAGATCATGTCAAACTTTTTTGGTCGAGTAGTACAAGTGATTGAACCTTGTTGGCCCAGTCAAGCCAAAATACTTATTCAAATGCGTCAAAAGCAAATTTTTATGTTCAGAACTAAGTTAAAACCTCGGTTTGTTAATATGTAACTTCAGATTGCTGATATCAACTAAATAACTTCTTGCATTCAGGCCCACAAGGATGAAAATTTTGTTGAAGCAACAACAGACCAACAAAATTTTCTAACCACACCACTGGTATTTGTACTCCTATAAATTTTCAAAGTTTGGCAAGTGGGTAACCATAATTTTCAAGTCTTGATTATCCAGATACAAAAAATATCTATACAACATATATATTTAAGTCCTATAAAAAGAGCAGCAATCTAAAAATATAAAATGAGCAACGGTTTCGGAAACAGGAGGAGGATACTGAAGACTTTAGTGGGGACTGATTCAAAGCCAAATGGGATGAAAAATCACTTAACCAATCCGTAAGCATAAGTCAAAGTACAAATCTGAATATCACAAAATACACAGCCAAGTCCTAACAAGACAAAACAAGCCCTAACATTTGGCTGGCAAAATATACTTTTCAGAAACATGTCTTACTGACATAACAAATCTAAACTCTAGAAAAAATCTTATTTAATCAATCTTTCTTTAACTCTGAAAGACTAATAAATACAAATTGTATACACAGAAAATGCAAGTTCTAGTAATTAATACACAAAAATACTTAAAGAATTTTAAATTTTGTTATTCATCATTACCAATTCTTGGAATAGAAAGGCATTAATAAAATTGCATATTCGCAGAAAATTTACAAAAAAGATGCATTGACTATGTGGTAATGAAATGAAGAAGACTAAAAAAGTATAAAACAAATGCTGCAGCAGAGGCAGATGAACAGCTACAGTAAATGACACCAGAGGTTAAGGTGTAAAATTAGCATACCTACATGCAGACATACCTACACACTTACATGCAGAAATCAAATTCATTCAAAAAAATGAAAAAACATTAAAATAAGAAATTAAATTTCATCACTAATATTGTTTACTAGTTGTTATTAAATATGAAGACCATGAACATACCTGTTTCATTTGAACATACCAATTCACATCATCTATCTCGCTATTCTCTGAACTGCTATGAGTGCTGGTGTGGATGCTATGTGCATAACTGTAAGGCACATTTCCAGACATTTCAACAGATTGTAGCTGTAAAACAAAATATATATATATATATATATGAAACATTTTAAAAGCAATACTGTTAGAGCTGCAATAGAAAGGATGCAAAAAAGTATTTGCTTTAGCACCCTCAAAAACTGAAAATAATAGCAATTTAAACTCCGCAAATTAAATTACTTTAGCAAATTCTATTGGTTTAGAATTGTTAAATGAGAATAAAAGTTTTCTTAAAGAATGTTTCAAAAGTTTTGCATTGCATGTGATGATGCATCAGTAATATTAGGTAAAAATACCGGTGTAGAACATATTGAAAGAGAAATTTCTTAATTTAATAATTTGGCACTGTGCAAATCACTGGCTTCAATTAAAGAAGTAGCTGAAATTAATAGTTTTAAAAAATTCATTGATAAATTACAGTTTGCATCATAAATCTCAAAAAAGATCAAAGGGCTATGTGCTAATCACTGGCTAAAACTTGCTGTTTGTGATTCAATTATAAAGTAGCTAGAATTAATAGTCAAAATATTTATTGATATTTATTTGTTTGTATTATAAGTCTCCAAAAAAAACAGAAGGGAATTGAAAGAAATAACTGAGTCATTGGATATGCAATTATTAAAAATAGGAAATATTTTTTTCTGTTTGTTAGGTATCATTCAGTAAAAGAACTAGAAATGCAGCCATTAAAAATTATGTTGATCTTAGAATAAGTATCA
This sequence comes from Amaurobius ferox, assembly GCA_951213105.1. Taxonomy (NCBI): domain Eukaryota; kingdom Metazoa; phylum Arthropoda; class Arachnida; order Araneae; family Amaurobiidae; genus Amaurobius; species Amaurobius ferox. The sequence continues at coordinate 39,556,430 of OX578150.1, forward strand.
GATCTCTCAATGCACATACAAAGGAGTTATGCCAGCTTTAAGCTTATTAGGATGAAACTAAGCATGATTAAGCTTATTAGGATGATCATTTTAAGCACATTTGGAAACTTAATCATTTTCACTTTAATCATTAGTAATGTTTTTTTCTGTGATTTCATAATTATATGGATTATTTTTTAATAACTTTATTGTTAGATTATCATTTACAACTTACTTTATTATATATGCTTTACAAGTGCACTTCTGAGCAAATAATCGAAACTTTGTAAAATTTTGTAAATTTAAAGTGTTATACTTTATAAAGTTTACAAATTAATTTTTAATAAAGGCACTTACATTTACTATATTTTCTATATAAAAACACAGTTGCATATTTTTTACAAATCCTCAGAAACTCTATGTCTAAAGGATTAAATATCTCAGAAGAATTTACAAAGTTTAGGAGGTGATTTAGTCTTTAACTTTATAGTGGGTCAACTGGTTTTGTGATTATTTTTGTATTACTTCAGTAGCATTTACTTTTTATGTGATTATTTTTATACATTTAATATTATAATTTTGTGTTTGAATTTTTTATGATTAGGTTTGTAACTTTTTGCTGTGATTTATTAATAATAATGTAATACTACAGCAAACTATTTTGTGTGCTATGTAACTTTGACATTTCTATCAATTTTTAGCCAATCTTTTTTTTTTTTTCTTTTTTTTGCTCCTTTAAATATATATTTTGTGATTTGGTGTTTTGGTTCATGAAATTCTCCAGTTCAAGCCCTGGATTAGTCAACCTATGAGAGATAGTGAAGCAGTGGAGTATTGCAAAATGGAGAATACTGAAAATGTGGAATTTCTGGACCATTCTATTCCAGTTATTTGACAAGATTTTCAGGAAGGAGGAAACGAACCTATGTCAAACAATAATCTTGTGTCATTGGTAAAAAAAAAATTCCAAAATTGGTTGCAACAAAATGTTATCAATTGGATGTCTAAGGTGAGTTGAGAAAAACAGTTTTACAACACAATTTGTTCTGTAGCAGTAGGTTAAAATTATTAGTGTAACCAGTGCGAGTATCGTACCCTTGTCAATTGCATTGCTACTATGGAGAATAAAAAATGCCATTTGAATGTCTTATCATTGGTAATAATTTCTGTTATAAACAATCACATACAAAGTGGTTTATCATCCAAGAAACTCAAAAAATATTCTGGGAAAATGCAGATAAACCAATTTTTCTCAAATACTGGGAAGATTTATTAAAATTTTTTGGAAAAAAATAAGAATGCTGAATTGAAAAGGAAGTATGAAAAAATACTCTAAAATTAACAATCATGTCTATAAGTGGTTAAGTGCGCACAGTTTAAAAGTCTTCATGCAAGGTCCAATGATAAAAGAAGGGCTTTGGAAATTTCAAAGAACTTGGATGTAGATGAAATCTGTGCAAGTAACGTCTAGTTGGATGGTTTTAATTCATGCATAAATATTGCCTTTAAGGTTATAAATGGCAAAAGTGGTGATGTCGATAAAAACCAAGACTGACTTTAATTATACAAAAGAATATTCACTGGATGACATTTTTAATATGGCTGAAAGTGGAATCTTTTTTTCTTTCAATTGCTACCAAAAACATTCTTGTCATCTAAAAATAAAGACTATCGAGAAGGAAAATTGGTTTGGATAGACTTACTTTAATGTTCTACCATGGTGCGACAAAGGAACAAAAGAACCACTTTTAATTATTGGTAAATCAAAGAGACCAAGGTACATCAGAAACAAACTTAACAAATCTTGGAATTCAATGGGAGTCAGGCTAACACTAAAGCATGGATGGCATCTAGCATTCTAAAAAACTGGTTGGATAATTTTAATAGAAATATGTGACAACAAAAGTGAAATGTTCTATTAATTCTGGACAATATACCTTACAAAGTACCAAAAATATTCTGAAATGGAAAACTATCTTTCCGGCCACCTAACACAACTTTTAAATTGCAGCCATTTGATCAAGTCATCATCCAAATATTTAAACTTGTATACCACTAGAGAGTGCTACATGAGTTAAGGAACAACGAAAACAATTACAATTACCAATTCTATTTTGTGGGCCAAATGTGCATGGAAGGAAGTAAAAGCTTTCACTATAAAATGTTTTGATTTCTGTGTTGTACTTAAAAATGATGTTCAGCTGCTAGCATGCAGTCAAAAGTAAGATCACAGAGGAAGAAATGGATATGTTAGCAGATGCCTGTAAAATAAATGAGAGTGAAATAGCATTTAGTGTACCATGCTATGAAAATTTAGATGTTAGATGGGAGGATCGTTCACAGTAGAACCCAGGTAAGTTAATAATTTCTCAGCACTAAGTTAAAAAAAAAAAAATTAACACCTAGGAAAATTTTCTAAAGGAGGGGAGATCGAAACAAGTTTAGTTCTTATATAAAAATTTAAATATACTAATTTTGTTTTATTGTGAAACAAAACAATCAATTTTTTGCTGATGCTCCCCGAGCCCCCTCAGGGCTGTGCTACTTACCACTAAGACCTTTTATAGTTTAAGGAAGTGAAATGAGAACATATTATTCTGAGATAATATTAAAATAGATTTTCACTGTTATAGGACAAAATTTAAATTATGACTTCAGTTCATTGACAGTGGCTGTTTTTCACCTGCTTACTGGGCATGACTGCCTTTCTGCACATTTGTACCATATTGGCACTTTTACCAAGGCTGCATGCCTCCTGTGTGATGCTTATTAGCAATGGACAAATACCTTCGGTTACCTTTTGACAATTTTTTTTATTTTTGGACAACCTTCGCTTATCTTTTGAAATCTTGTCTTTTTTTTTTGCATTGTTTATTACTTTTGTATTTTGTTCATATGCCCCAGCCATTGGAAATAATAAAAAAAACTTTGGTTCATTGGCGGCATCAAAGGAAGAAATAGACTATAGCATTTATTTCCTAAAATAGTGCACTCCGATCTAATAAATGAAGCTACTTGAGAGACAATATTATAAAATAAAATAGTGAGGAAAATGTGTATTAAAGATGGAAACAATGAATGTTTTAAATGATGTATTAAAATAAGTACACAAAATAAATAATATTTCATAGAAGGACTAATTTGTTATGTTTGTAGGATAAATTATATTGATATTTTTTACATTTTGTTTAATAGCATTGAGTATATCTATCATGAAAATTATAATTTGATTTTCGAATTTTTAAAAGTTCTATGTCAGCATTCCTATTCTATGGAAACCATTTAAAATAGCTAATTTTCTAAAACAACAGATGATAGCTCCCTTACAAGGAAGGTTTTTTTACCCCGCACTGTCAGATTCGTTTAAAAAAAAATAATAATAATAATTCTACACATATATAAAGAGTGAGATCAGTCAAATTTAGTGGCTAAATCCCAATAGATAATCTAGGAAAAAATAATAAATTTAGAGTTTTAATTGTCAAAGACCAATTTTCTGGCAGAATTTGATGAGCAATATGTCATGATTTATTTTCGGTGATTATAATACATTTTCCAAAATACTTTTTTAACATGTCTTTAAATTTACAAACCTTTCGGAATTTAATTTTAAATCAAATAGTTTACTGATTTTTTGAAGTGAATAAAATTATTTAAGTTATTTAGTTACATTTATTATTTATGTTTATTATTATTATTATGAGTTAAGTTTATTATTATGAATTAAGTTTATTATTATTTTAACTATATTTTGCAACATGCAAATAACTACTTAATTTTAACTTGTAGTCAAGTTGACTTTCAAACACTTGTCTTTCACACCTGAAAAATTAAAATGTGCTATATTGAAGTGCCCAGGACTAGAACAAAGGCATATTATGTATCTGAGAAGCAGTCTAAGATACGATTAGATGCTTATCCAGGTTTCACATGTGTTTTGTAATTTAAACATAATTAGTACTCATACAGCAGGCAACAAACTAAGCTTTCCAAACAAATTAATGAATTTAATTTATCCCTGCTTTAAATCCTGGGCAACACTAGGTACAGTTTCTAGTTTATAATAAAATTAATTATTTTATTAGCTTATGATATCTTTGTTTCAAGAATCTGTCATTTACTATCAGAGTCCTTGAAATAATCTTTGCAAATTTTACAGTCACCAAACAGCATTGAATTGTCAAATATAATTATTTTTTACTATTAACTGATGGAATACAACAATTTATTAATCTATATATATATATATATATTTATAATTATGAGACCACAATATTTTATAATTATTTTTAACACATGAAAAGAATCATGTGTATTTCATTCAAATAGATTTACAATGCAGGTTAAAAAAAAACCTTCCTTGTTAGAGAGGTTTCAATGTATTTACAACTATCTTTACTTGTACATCTAGCTAACACTCAGTATATTGCAGAACCTGAAGTCTCATAAATTTTAGTTGATGCAACCAGACAGCAAAAGTAAATAAAACATTTTAGTAATCAAACAAAACATACAAGGATCGCATACAAATGCAGTTTTACAAAATGCCACAATAAAATATTTTTTACTTCACTAATTGCACGTTCGTGAAATAGTCTTTATATAAAAATTTAGTCGGTGTAAACATATTGCAAAAGAGAACAATATTTTCACAATAAAACAAAGTATATCGAGAGTCGCGTGAGAACAGTCTTTCGCGACACTACTGCAAAATTGCCCTTTATTTCATAAATAATTAGTTTGAAAAATCGATTTTTGTATACAGTACGTAATAATTACAAAAATTTTAGTCGATGCAAACGGATTACAAAAGTAAAATATATTTTCACAATTAAACGAAATTTATAAGAAATCGTGCACAAGTGCAGTTTTTCGCGATGCTATTGCAAAATATTCTTTCACTTCACTAATTATACATTAAGAAATAATTTCTATGTAAAAATTACAAAAATTGTTGTCCAGACAAAAAGCAGATGGCGAGCGCGCGCGGGGAAGGGGGGGGGGGGTGAAAGGCCCAGACCATACAGCCAACCCAGGGGTTTACGGCAGTTTGATGTATGGCCGGGGGGGGGGTGTAAACGAAAGCAGAAATTCACGGATCCGCAAAAGGATCTCATTTCTGTATCACATAATTACAAACTTGAAAAATTACCTTTATTCCGAAATAATAATGAAATAAAAATTACAAAAATTTTAGTCCATGCAAGTAAATTGCAAAAGTGAAAAAATATTTTATCAATAAACGAAATATGCCGAGGATCACGTGTAAATGCAGTTTTTCGCAGTACTAATGCAAAAGTACCCATTATTTCCGAAATAATTAGTTGCAAAAATCTTTCACTTCACTAATTATAACTTGAGATATACCTTTTAAGTATAATACACGAAAAAATTCTAAAAATGTTAGTCTGTACAAATGGATTATGAAATATACAGAGTATGAAGTACAAATACAGTTTTTTAAGTCGCTGCTGAAAAATAGTCTTTCACTTCACTAATTATACGTTTGGGAAATAGTTTTTATATAAAAATTACAAAAATTTTTGTCAAGAAAAATAAAAACAGATCACTGATTCGCGAAAGAATCACATGCTTAGGAATAAAAAAAAATTACCTTTGTTTATTCCGAAATAATAAGCTAAATAGACAACTAATTCACCAGAATCTTTTATACCTTTCCACCATCGACGAGCTTCTAGTCCAAATTATATATTTCAGCACTAACAAAAATATTTGATACACCTCGTTTGCAGCGACACATTACAAAGTGGGCTGAAGAACAAACTGGAAGGATTCAAGGGGGTAGTCACAGACTATTACATAGTAATATAGTATTCTGTGGGGGTAGTCAAACAAAATACGTTAGTAGGGGGCAAGGCAATCTTTCAGGGCTTTTGGCCAATGGGGGAGAGCGAATGAAACTTTTTTTTGGGAGAGGGGAGGTTTCTATTTGCCCTAATATCTAATATATTTAAATGCTATCACATAAATAGAAACCAACTTAATATAAACGAAAGCAGAAATTCACGGATCCGCAAAAGGACCTCATTTCTGTATCACATAATTACAAACTTGAAAAATTACCTTTATTCCGAAATAATAAAGAAATAAAAATTACAAAAATTTTAGTCCATGCAAGTAAATTGCAAAAGTGAAAAATATTTTATCAATAAACGAAATATGCCGAGGATCACGTGTAAATGCAGTTTTTCGCAGTACTAATGCAAAAGTACCCATTATTTCCGAAATAATTAGTTTAAACAACAGCTTTTTGTATACAACACGTAATATGTAGTTACAAAAATTTTAGACGATGCAAACGGATTACAAAATTGGAAAAGGTTTACACAATTAAACAAAATATACAGAGAATCGCGCACAAATGCAGTTTTTCGCGATGCTGCTGCAAAAGTCTTTCACTTCACTAATTATAACTTGAGATATACCTTTTATGTATAATACACGAAAAAATTCTAAAAATGTTAGTCGGTGCAAATGGATTATGAAATATACCGAGTATCAAGTACAAATACAGTTTTTTACGTCGTTGCTGAAAAATAGTCTTTCACTTCACTAATTATACGTTTGGGAAATAGTTTTTATATAAAAATTACAAAAATTTTTGTCAAGAAAAATAAAAACAGATCACTGATTCGCGAAAGAATCACATGCTTAGGAATAAAAAAAAATTACCTTTGTTTATTCCGAAATAATAAACTAAATAGACAACTAATTCACCAGACTCTTTTATACCTTTCCACCATCGACGAGCTTCTAGTCTAAATTATATATTTCAGCACTAACAAAAATATTTGATACACCTCGTTTGCAGCGACACATTACAAAGTGGGCTGAAGAACAAACTGGAAGGATTCAAGGGGGTAGTCATAGACTATTACATAGTAATATAGTATTCTGTGGGGGTAGTCAAACAAAATACGTTAGTAGGGGGCAAGGCAATCTTTCTTGGAACATGGATTTGTGGTTTTTAGTACAGGTGATAAAGAGACCAAAGAGCACGTGCAGATCTCTAGTACAGACATAATACGTCTTTTGAGTGGCTGGCTTAAGGGGCTTCATCAGTCACAAGTTTCAATCTTCACCTTCCATGTTAATGTATGGCCGTTTTAGTGCTAGTGCTAGATAGCATAGCTCCTTCAAAAATCAACCTATTTCAATTTTGTTTTCAGGATCTCAAAGTTAGAGAAATTGAAGTTTGCTCTAAAATTTTACTTTTTGTTAAAATTATTGTTAAGTATTTTTAACAATTTATTGAAGTTGAGAGTCACTAAGAAAAGTCAAAACCAAAAGTTTAACCGTCTTTTATCAATTTGCATTTCATAATACTCGAATTTGAAAAAAGCAGTGCACATGAATAGAATTCTAGCTTTCGATAGATGCCTAAATTTTTGCGCTACCATAAATAGATTTCCAGCAACTTTTAATTGAAGCAAATATGGATCTGAAAAAAATTGTATTTTGCTTTCCCCCTCTTTCTTATTTCCTTCAGGGGTTGACAGGACTCCCGTGGGGAGACGTTGTTTATGGTGTACAGGCACGTTTGTGGTGCTCATGAAAGGAAGAAGGGTAAAGGGTGTGAAAATTGTTCTCATGTTACGTGGAGAGGCATTTCGAGTTGGTGGGAGTGGAGAACGGTTTAGATACTGGACCTTTTTATTTCAGTATGCTTACTCGATATAGAGCGTCTCTTTCTTCATTCTCGAATTAGCTAGTCTTACCAATCACTATTTAATAATATTTTGCTGCAATGAGTGCTGATATTGGTATGTATCTTATTAAAGTTGCAGACTCCAATTTATTGGAAATATAAAAATCACGTTATTTGCGGAAGATACGCGCCAATATATAAATTGGTTTTGCGATTTGGAGGGGGGGGGGGGGGATTATGTATACGGCTTGCATGCAATTTTCACTGTTATTTATACGAATAAAAATTATATATTTTGTTATTTTATATAATTACCCTACTTTAACTCCCGTGTAACACCGGGTGCATTTTCTGGTCCATATAAATAAAATTAAAAATCTGTCTGTCTGTCTGTATGTTTGTCTCATCACCACGGAAGAACGGCAGAACCGAATTTAATGAAATTTTGTGAGTAGCCTTGAAATATCCCCACTTAAAATGGAGTCCATATTTCGAGTTTCGAAGATCAGAGGTTGTCTAGATATTAATTAAAAACAAACAATTAAACCTGCAATAGAAATAGCATTATGTAGACGATATTTTTTCCCCACCAATTTATTTAAAGAAAATTATATCATGCCGCTTAGCAACGGATTCAAATCCAATGTGTTTAGGCGGCAGACTATTTTTATTAAATCTTTTTGGATTTAATAATAAAGATATAGGCATATAAAATAAATTTCACCGATATTGCATTTTTGACCGGATTATATCAATTACGATCTTCAGGTTTAAACATTATTACGACATCACCAATCGAGCACTGATTGTACTGGATGAATATGCTTAGAACGCAAAACGGGTCTGCAAGCCCGGTTTCTGTGTGGGTTTTTTTTTTTTTTTGGGGGGGGGGGGGGGGCAAAATATATAAAAAATATAGCCACTTGCGTAAATTAGTCTCTTATTCGATCTTTTCGGCCAAAAATGATGGCCTTGAGCGAAAAAAACTCGGCTATGGCAGCCATGTACTATACACAAAATTCACAAACCTTTAAAATGTAGTTGAATCTAGTAGATATTAAAAGCATATACATATTTACAGTTACTTTAAACCTTTGTTTCAAACTAAAATTCTTCTAACAGTAAAGACCCCCCCCCCCCCTCCCCATCCAAAGAGTGCTGCATATTAGGAAAAAAGTTCTCACCAGCTATTACTTTTTCGCCATCCTTGGAACATGGATTTGTGGTTTTTAATACAGGTGATGAAGAGACCAAAGAGCACAACATTCATTTCTGCCAAAAGCAGCGTTTCTTTTGGGCATTCTGCCCCCACCCTCGGAGATATTTTATGTTAACCTAGTTTTTATGTGACACAACATTTAGATATACTTCTATAGGGCAAATAGAAAACTTGCCCCCCTTAAAATTTCACCCCCCCCCCCTCCCAAAAAAAGTCCTGAAAGAAACACTGGCCAGAAGTAGGATTGAATGGATTGATTTCAAGCTAGTTTTCCCGAAAGGGTTTAAAAATATACATGTCCACTTATATTTGTCCCTTTTGAGTTAAACCCACACGAAATTATATCATAACTGAAAAACAGACATGATTGGGCCAAGTAAGAAATTAGCCGAGACTTTTTTCGTCTCATAGTGTAAGAAATTATATTTACAACCAAACTTTTTTTTTACTCAAACTTCCATAACTCAAAGTTCCGATAATTGATTTTATTTCAATTTTAACTGATTACATTAACAGTTGCAATTTTGTTAATCATACTCAGTTTTGAAAACGGAAATTAAGGATTTTTTAACGGCATGCTTTAAAATGTTTAGAGTTTATAGATTACCCAATTAAACCCTCTACTTTATATCAGCATTATTTAAAAAGAAAAAAAATATATACTTAAAAGAGTAATTAATCAATGTCAGTAAGTAATATTATTTCGAAGAGCAATTTTTTTTTAAATATCAATATATCAATTCTGCAGCTTCATAGAACGGCAAATTTTTTCGAATAATACCAACATACAACTAAGTGCTATATATCATATAAATTGAATTAGTATCATGTTAAACTAAGATTCGTATTAGATTTTTTTTAATTGATTATCAAATCATTATTTAACCTTTTATGTACAAGAACAAATAAATATGTACTCGCAAAAATTTTAGCAACTTATTTTTACTTTTTTATTTATTGTTTTATACGTTATCAATTAAAGAAGATACATCATAGAATAAAACACGATATCTTGGGAACAACATAATAATAATCATTTGAAAACTTGAAATATTAAAGCAGAAGCTTTCTCATTATGATGCTTGACCCCTTTTAACCCCATCAATTCCTGCCAAGATGACTAACCACAGACATAATTCTTGCTATCAACCAGTAATTTGACATATCTGGCTCAATGTGAACACTTGGTGAAAATGTGGTTTAGAAACTTTGACGCCTAACAATGCTATTGTTAAATATCAGTCTTCCCTTTCCCTTTGACTAAATTACGATCCCTGGTAGAAGACTGGACAGGGTTGGAAAGCAGCATTTTGTACACCTTCTCATTGATAAATCAGCAGGTGGTACACAGACAGTAATCCCCCTCTGCCTATTCAGGGAAAGATAACATTGGGAGGTTTATTGTACTTCATTCATCCAGGTAGTACCATACCAGGTAGTACCAGGTACTAACTTGTTGACTTCATCTCACCCCCACCATTCAAGACCTGTAAATTGCACTTCAGAAGAATTTATTTGTTTTTCCTTATCCTCAGACATTCCGATGTTCCAGACTCCCAATACTTAATGGGTTTCTATTGCTCCCCGCCTCTTTATCCCCTCATACATCCATGTGTCCCACTTGGAAGAAAAGGGAGTGATCCTGCAGTCTTTACATTCTAATTGCTTACTATTATAGAACACACTGCGTTCCAGGGGTATGATTTATATTTTGTCAAAGCAACAAGAAAAAGTGTAGCAACTGTAAAACAAAAACTTGCAAATACTGAACCCTAGATGCCAACTCTGCATTTCTTCGTGAAGCTCCGGTATTTGCATCGACTGCCGATCTCCGAACAAATATTCAAATTCTCCCCCACCCACCCCCCTTTTTCTTTAAACTTTTAAGATGAATATAGTAAACAGATTTTAAAATGAAATTCCATCCTTTGACAAAAAAAAAATTCTCCAAAGATTCCCTTATAATATTTTAATTGTATATGTGTTTAATTCTTATATTTGTAAATAATATGAGAAAGATTATATGGAAATGTCACTTAAATGTGCATTTATACGTGATTCTCGGTTTATCCCATTTTATTATCACATATTTTCCATTTTTGCAATTTTTTTTTTCTACTAAAACTTTTATATTAATTGTTATTTTAACTCAGGAAAATTAATTTTCAAGCATGAAATGAAGGAGTATTGGGGCAATGATTGTATAAGATGACCGTAATTTAAAATTGTTAAATAGAAGTTTTTTTTTTTTTTTAATTTTTTGTTTTTTATGTCCTTTTTGCCAAGTAAAAACAAATTAGCAATTTTTTCTATTTAATTCCCTTTGGATTTCTTTATCAGTTTAATTTAAATTTTAAGAAAATTTAAAACAATTTTTAATACAAAAATCAGAATTATTCTTTGTTTATATCTTTAACAAAATTGGACATTAAAAAATAGTTGTTATTGTTAGAGATGTCAAAATGGCAAGTAGCCGTGTCTATTTGGCACCTAGAGTCAAAACTATAGGCATCAAATGACGCCTAGTACAAATTTTTAATTTCTAACACTCGAATACTTTGCGAATTGACATTAACTGGAATTACACTAAATAAAATTGCTACTTGAAAAAGAATAATTTACTAAACTATATTCATAATGTAAGAAAAAATGACGCGATAAATTATAGGAATATCGCGCTCACGATGACTGAAAAAATTACGGAATAAGTGATTAAAAAATAAAAACAGGAATATAAATTAATAAAAATCGGGAAATTTTAGCAATAAATATGAATTTAAATAGAAATTTGTTTCCGGTCTCTAAGTATAAAAAAAAAGCAATAAATTATTTTAAATGGTACTTCAGCTGGCAAAGCAAAGAATAAAAAAACCAATATGAAAAATTTAAAAAAAGGGGGGAGGAAGGGGCAAGCAATATCGGAAATAACAGGTAACATTGCTAAAAAAAAATAAAATCTGAAAAATCTTGAATGATTAATTGTGTGTGAAATACCTGAATATCTTATAATGAAAAACATTGGTACAATTTTAAACAAGGTAGTAAAATAATTAGTGGTTATAAATGTTTAGAAAAAAAAAATCTGTAAATTTGAGAAACTTAGGAAATGGATAAAACTGACAATGGCTTAAAGGTAAACTTTAAATTAGAAAAGGTTAGAATAAGACCAGAAATAAGTTTTTAAAGTTTCATAAATAAGAAAATTTAGAAGATAACAATTATAAATGCATATTAATAATTAACATTGCTAAAAAAATTTCTGTAAAGTTTTGTTTGCATTATTTTCAGATAAAAGCAATATGCTTTACATTTCGTGTTTTTTTTTTTAATCTCCCCTGATATTTCAATCTATTTCTCACACATATAATTCATAATATTCTCTTAAAGTAATTAAAACAATGAGAAACACTTATAAATGCAGTCATTTCGGGAGCATAAACTAAAATTTGATATATGCTCAACTGTACTTACATGTGCATAATTTTAATTAAATATTAATTTACTGAATTATTAAATATTAATAAGTATGTATTATCAAAAAAATTTTTAACCCCAAAATTGACACCCACACACAGAATAATTGAGCAAAAGTTGAAGTTTGTAAAGGATAAAGAAACTTATAGTAAATTATCGGATAAAAGGGGGGGGGGGAGCGTACAACTCAACAATTTTACAGTTTCTTTCAGCAGAGGTGAAAGAACATAAATAAGTGAGGCTGTGTGTTTATTTCCGCGATTATTAGATTATCCCTTGTTTACATCGTTGATATATAATTAGAGATCGGGTATAGAACGCAGTGCAAGAAAACAGGAAATAATTATTTTCTTAAAAATAAATTGAGTATCGGTAATTTTTTTAATTTGAATTTTTTGTAGATTTTTCTTAATTTTCGAAATTCTTGGGCTGTAGCGTAAACACGCCGGATGAGCCTGAAGAATATTTATCGCTATTTACAGCGGCCGATAAGTATCCTGGCATCAAGAAAACTTCCTACGGGAAAATGTACTACAGGTATATTTACAGATGCTGATACGAGGACTGATACGTTTCGTACAAATAAAAAGTAAACTTTTAAACAGCTAACGCGATTTCAACGTGCTCCTATATATTATTTATATTTCTACGATTTAAATGTGTTACTTTAAGAGTGAGAGTCAGTAAATCTTCCCTATCCGCGCTTTGTTAATTTTCGCGGCACACCTTTTTTCAGAAATTCTGCTCAAACAGTTGCGAAATATTTTCTGACAGATAAAATGCAAAGCTTAGATTATATTAAAACTAAATTTAATACCCAATAAAACATAGAATATATTTTTTATTTTAATTCAAAATATTTTTGGTGCTGCCATCTATTGTCGTAATTTAATCCATACCGACTATTTTTATTTTTTAATGAACATTTTTAAACGTCTATTCCTTCTAATACGCTATTAAATACAGCAACAGATCATATATTATAATGCCACAATCACGGAAACGTAATTGAACTTGGAGACAAAGGAACTTGAAGATAAAGCTGCAGTCCTCAGTGGTGTACATTCAGATCTTCTTATCAAATTTATAGAATGAGAAATTACTTTCCGTTATTGTGGCATTATTATATATGATCTGTTGTTATATTTAATACTGTATTAGAAGGAATAGATATTTAAAAATGTTCATTAAAAAATAAAAATAGTCGGTATGAATTAAATTACGACAACAGATGGCAGCACCAAAAATATTTTGGATTAAAATTAAAAACATATTCTATGTTTTATTGGGTATTAAATTTAGTTTTAATATAATCTAAGCATTGCATTTTATCTTTCAGAAAATATTTCGCAACTGTTTGAGCAGAATTTCGGCGAAAAACGTGTGCCGCGAAAGTTAACAAAGCGCGGATAGGGCAGAAGATTTACTGACGCTCACCCTTAATTTCATTGTTTTTCTGTATTCTATCTAATTTTATCTTTCCCTGCAATACATAGTAATGTATAGGGAATCATGTCGAAAATCGCAACTAGTTTTCGACGAATCTATACGTTTTGTCACCTCAAAAACTCTGGGAAAAAAAAAATTAGCGTGTCTGTCTAGAAACCTCTGGAAATATCTCATATATTGTAGAAATCTGGTTATTTCGACGTGTACCAGTACTCGAAAACTGCAACAAGTAGGAAGTTGAAAATTTGCATACATAAAAAAAAATTGCACGCAGATTTACAGAATCACAATTTCAGTTATTAAAACGAACTGCAACAGCCTATTTTTAAACTGTGTATGCTCACTACGCTTCCTACAACTAGCAAACAACTTTTAAACAGCTAATCCAAGCGTTTGCACGTGGATTGTGATTTAAACGTGCCCCCCCCCCCCACACACACACACACACACACCTTTATACTAAATACGTTTTTGCGATACGAATGTGTTACTTTAATGTAATTGTGTTCCTGCATTTGATTTAATATTCAAATTCTAAAAACTTATGCTCTTTTGTATTAGGATTCTCAAATATTGAAATTCATTTTCTTATACCTCTAATTTCGTCATTTGTTTATTAAATTAAGTTCTAATTTGAAATGTTTCACAGCTCGCATACTTCATAAACGCGAATCCAATCAGAGCCGGGCATTTTGCTAGTTTATAAGAAGCTCGATTGCAGGACTGAAAATAAAATTAACTGAAGTGTGGGTTAACTCGACTTTTTCATATCAGAACCCATTTTTAGTATTTCTTTTTTCCTTTTTTTCCAAAAAATCGGTATGAGTCCAAAGGATTAAAATGATAGCGTGTTGCCCTTTACTTACTTCCCAGGGTTGGTAATAAAGCAACGAACAAAAAAAAAAAAAAAAAAAAATGTATTGTGGCTATTTTTCTCAACAATAATTGAAACCATAAATTATTGTTATCATTGAGCCATAAATAAACCCTTATATGCATGATTATATAACATTTTGTTCTATGCTGCAATGTTAAAAACATAAAATTTAAAATAAATTTCGAAGTTTCCGCACGAATTTAAAAAAATTATACCTAGTTCCACATTTTTTTTATAACAAAGCCGGATATAAAGCTTCGTGGAAATCCATTATTATTTGTAATAATATTTGTACATAAGAAACAGACAGCAGACATCACTCCAAAAATAGTCAAAACATGTTCAGGAGGTCTTAAAACATATATTGATGTCAAAAGCTCGAATTCATTAAAAGCAACACTACCTCTATATGAGAAAGTAAAAATTAAAATACTATTATTTGCGCATTCCTTAGTCTATTCAAAATGATGAAAACATAAAACAGCCAAAAACATTTCTACCACAACACGGTTTCCAATAAATATTATTGTCGAAATAAAGATATAGACTGAAGAAACACATTTCACAAAACATGAATAAACGTAAAATACGCAAAGTACACCCGTTTACTTCAGCCTGTTGATTATCAAATGACATTAAAAATCAGATTTAATTAATACATACGCAATACAGCTATCAAAATGAGGATTTAAATACATATTTTATGAAATTTAAATTTTTCTCTGACACAAAATTAA
Source organism: Amaurobius ferox (assembly GCA_951213105.1). NCBI lineage: Eukaryota > Metazoa > Arthropoda > Arachnida > Araneae > Amaurobiidae > Amaurobius > Amaurobius ferox. The sequence continues at coordinate 39,571,834 of OX578150.1, forward strand.
AACATCTCAAATTCAATTCCTCCAGATAAAAAGTGCTAAGATCTAGACAAGATACAAACCTCAAGTCTTCTATACAACTGATCTGGTATTTCTACACAGCGATACTAAATGTTATACAAGAGATTACAGAAATAAAAAATTCAATTAAAAAACATACCTTATTCTCAGCCTGTAATAAACTTCTATAAAGACGAAATCTGTTCGAAAACGGATACACTGCTTTAATTAACAATAAGCAAGAAAAAACAGCTTAACACGTGTAAGACGTATGTAGAAAGCAAGGTTATTATATCGATGAGAAGAAAGTGTAGAAAGCATGGAGGTAGAAAGAAGGAGATAAAACTCCTATGGATGAAACGCTTGACAATGCCATAATGCTTTGAGAATTATATCTAGGTGTCGCTAGTGTTTGTAAAGTAGTTGCTATTGCTAGTTGACACTATAGAAAGGCGTAGTATTTAGTATATGTATTTTTAATAATTTTTAAATTAAGGATTCCTTAATTATGAGTATAATTAACCAGTATTTTTTCATAGTTGTAGAATAGAGTACAGAATATGTGGAGATAAAAATGAATTGGAAAGTAAAATAATTTTGACTACGTAGGAATATTCTCTATGGCTTCAGTTATTCTTTGCGTTGTACTAATAATTAATTTTTACAAAATTGACAGTTTAAATAAATATTTAAAGTATTTCGCCATAGGAATGCATACAATACAGGACTACTTATCTTATCCCAGCGCCATCTGAATTATTGTCTCAAACGATATTGGCGTTTTCTTAAATATGAAGATTTAACTCCTTACTTTTACCTCCATGGTAGAAAGCTTTAGTCTTGTCCAATGATCATGAAGTGAAATGAAATAACGGCACGAAAAAATCGTTGCCATTCCTAAAATTATTTCAAATGACTTGAAACGATTCTAAGTCTCTAAATCGCTCAAAAATCGAGTTTTTAACAGTCTGTAAATCGCATCCAAATTCAAGTCAACCATTATGTAATTTATATAAACTAAACGATCCTAAAATTTGATTTTTAATTTAATCTTATTAAAACTATTCGAGATTTGAAAAAATTTCAAAGCTGAACCTAGCTATGTACCGGTGAACTTGCGGTACCGTACGCATTTATCTCCCTGAATATACAGCAAGGGTTGCATATGTAAAACAGCTGAGCAGTGGAACTGCGTAAGAGAGGGGGGGGGGGGGGGGAGCTTTCGATGCTCATCGTCCTAAGATCCAATAGTAGGTGGTCCTAAAATTTGAAAATCATGCTCCTAATGAAACGACTAACCTCGGTAAACCAAATTTACTCTTTTTAGCGCTCTTCAGAAATTAATAACAAAATTGGTGCTGATGAGCACTAAAATGTCTAGTTTCATGGGATTCAGGGTCAATTTAAAAATACTAATATAACTTCTATATAGGTATACTGTTTATAATTGTAAACAGGGTTGTCAAAAATCTGGCCCACCTGGCGTTGTCTAATTTGGTGAAGGAGAATCTGAATCTATAAAAGCAACTTTTACTGATATCCACTTCATCAGATATATTACAAAGTGACACGACTACACTGCCTCCAGCTGTGGAAGGACTTAATTCAATCAAAAGATCTTAAAATTATTCAAAATAGAACAAGAAAATAATGGAGCCAAAGCAGTTCCTATCTATTATGATGGATGCAGGATTTAATGAAAGCATTGCCAACATGAAGAAGAAAAAGCAGTACAATGGATTATGTAAAACCATGCAGTGATTTATGGATTTTAAAATTAAAGATGAGGAATTTCCCCCCAAATCCCCCGTTTTTATCAAAAAATACTGTGTCATAATTTTCAGCAGCAAAATGATAGAAAATACTAAAAGAGAAAATAATGAAGAAGCACAAGTTGGATGCTAACTTTTATACTTTTTTCCCAATCCCAACATTCCATAACAACAAGTTCAATATCTATAGAGTAAACATTTTCTTGAGTAAAAGATTAATTTTTCGTAATTATAAAAAACTCATACCTCGAACATTCTGAATAATTTTCCCAAATCATTTTCCTGAGTAATTATTACCAAATAGAATGAAATGAAAAGCTTGATCCAAAAATGCTGTTGCTATTTTGAAGTTACTTAGTTTTCATGTTAGTTATGAAAGTAGTCTTTTATTACATAAAATATCATACTTTTGATGTAAATTGAGATCAACAACATTTTTTATAAGTTGGTTATGATTTAAATTGTATATGTGTTTTAGGTTATAGTTCTTTACATTAAATATTTATTAACAGCGAAACACAATATGCAAGTGTTTAAGAAAAAAAATCCTTAGAATGTAAAATTGTAAAATGCTGCAAAATATGGTATTTCTCAAACACTGGATGATGACTGATATAGATTCAGCATCATATTCAAGAGGAAGTAGGGAACCTCCTGCCTCCTCTGGAATTTAGTTTTCTAAGGATTTCTACTTACAGTTTTTCATCTTATGGTTCAGAACATTTCCTTGAAATGTACATTTTGATTGACTATAGAGCTTAGATGATGACTGATATGAATTTAGCATTGAATTTCAAGGATGGTAAGGGGTGGGGATTTACTAAGGATTTTCACTTCCAGTCCTTTTGCCAATTCTGGATAAAAAAAAATTTCATTTTCCTTCAAACATTTATTTCTCAAAATCGGCCATGGATAGAGCTTAAATGATGACAGATATGCATTCAGTATAAAATTGCTTAAGGGTTATGAGAATTCATTAAAGATTTATACTTCTGATTCTACAGATGTTACTTCTTATTAAAAATATTGCAATTTTCTTTACAATACCCATTTCTCAGGATTGGCTATAGGAATAGCTTAGATAATGACTGATATGGATTAAGCATCGAGTTTTGTAGGGAGTAGGGGTCACTAATGATTTACACTTCTGGTTCTGGAGATGTCACTTCCGATTTTTCCTATAATTCATATGACTATGCGAACTATATTATTAATATATAGTTCGCAACGGAGTATAAAAATATTTTGTTTAAAATGAAATGTACACACCACTTTTCCGTCATATGAACGATCTTTCATAGACTTCTTATTTTTCTGTGTTATATATAACACACACAGTGTTATATTATAAACCTTGTACTTGATATGTTTTATTAAATTCATTTCTACCCCAAAATAATACATAAAAAAAGTGGCCCCCCTTCCCCTTTATTTTTACCTAGGACCCGCAGCTTGACTTAGTACCCGGGTCCAAAATAGAATATGGGGGGCCTGGTAGCTACTACATGATTAGGGCACTACATTGTTGCAGGGAAAGAGGAATGCTGTACATGACAAGTATAGGAGAAGTGCATGGCCAATGAATGCCAGTATTGTGTCAGTTTGCATATCAATGACACATTCCAAAAATTCTCATTTTATGGCACTCGTACATAATGTTTTCTAATATTGTGTTGTGGTATTTCGGGAAAACAAGTTATTTCTTTAATAAAATTTGAAATCCTACAAAATGGAGACAAAAAAAATCAAACAGCAAAACCTCAAAACCTGTTAACCTTTGGGACAACAATCAGAAGAAAAGTAATTATGGTACTGAAAATATGCCAAGCACTAGTGCTTCAAATTTAGAAGAAAGAAAGAAAAAGAAATATCTTGATACTTCAGAATGTGCAATATGATCCAAAAAGAGAAAAGGAAACTGTTAGGCATTATGATAAGTATTTAAAGTTTGATTCCATTGTAGTCCCCAGCAGTGAACTATTGCCATGGCCTTGGTGTTTAGTATTCTGTCAAATGCTGCTATGAAACCTTCCAAACTTGCTCGTCAATTGCATTCAAAGCATAGAGATTTTACTAATAAGCCACCTGACTTTTATTTTTTATTGAGATGTTTTGCGATTTAAAATGTGGGTTCAAATGACGTGAGTAACCATGTTATTCTACTTTACTCTGAGGTATAGTGAAGATGAAAACTAGGGAAGAACTTCTTTGTTGCCTTGACTTACATGGGCGATAAGTGTAAGGTAGTTAATGCTCTTGATGGTATTTTAAAGCACAGGGCTTACACTGGAGCAAATGCGTTGAAGTGTGTAAGGGTGGGGTTGCGAGCCTGACCAGATCTCAAGCAGGAGTAGTTGCAAAAATAAAGGAGCCCAGAAGTTTTGTCCACTCATTGTATCATTCACATAGAGCACTTAGCTGTAACAAAGCCTTCTACAGAACAAAACGCTTTGTTAAATGACATGGTGAAGATCATTAATGAAATTCGCAGTCAAGCTATGAACTCTGTTCACAGCAATGGGTGAGAGTGTGGACTCAAGCCACCAGAAGTGAAGTGGTTATCAAGAGCAATGGTTCTTGCAAGCCTTTTTCGAACTGATGGAAGAAGTAAAGCAGTTTTTACGAGAGCAAAAATCTAGCCTAGTAGAGCCCTTGTTAAATAAGAAATAGTAGGCTAAGCTTGCACATATGGTAGACATATTTAGCCTTCTTAATTAATTTAATATTTCACTTCAGGGGTCTTGTACGAATAGTTTTTACAATGAGAAATAAAATGGATTTGTAAAAAAAGAAGCTGGCTTTTTGTAATAGTCACGTACAAGAGGAAGATCTAGAAATGTTTCCACTTTTAGAAGATTTTTTTATTGCTGCTGATGCCAACAAGAAAGTCCTATTCAACATAACAAGTCAACATTTAAGGACATTAGATGAAACCTTTAACCATTTCCCAGAAATTGAGGATCGTAGTAAAGGTAACTGTTGGATTATAATCCCTTCTTGGAATATTTATTTGATCCCCGTGAAAAGAAAAGCTGCTCGAGTTGTCTTCTGATGTCACTCTAATGTCCAGATATAAAATACCATCCTTGTCTCAATATTCGACATCACTCGAAAAAAAATATCCATCTTTGAGTCATAAAGCTATCAAATTGTTGCTCATTTTTTTGACTTCCTATTTGTGTGAAAAGCCTTTTCAGTCATGTCAGGAATAAAAACCAAATAGAGAAATCAAATCAATGTTAATGCAGCGCTTCGTCTCTCAGAAAGAATGCCAGTGCTCCGTATATCAAATTTTCTAACAAAGAAACAGGTGCAGATGTCGCACTAACTAAAAATTGTAATTTTATAACATTATATTTAATAAATAAAATACTATCTAGATTGGTTTTTATTTCTGTCTTAGCCGTGCACAGGTCCATGAAATATTTTTCCTACTTTCACTGGTCAGCAGGTGTAAAAAGGTTGAAGAATGCTGGTTTATACAACCCATGCCATAAAGATCGTTATTTCCTCTGTGCAACAGATAAATCTGAAAGGTCTTTAATGCCACATTTTTTTTATAGGAATGCCCATTTATTCTCTTATAAAAAGAAACTGCCCACTATTTGAGTATGATATTTTTCATCACAAGTCTAACATACCAGTCCTTTTACAAAATGGTCACTTGAATTTGTCGTTATGTTGTCTCTGAAGCATTCATATACAATTTAGCCTATGCTACACAAAACTACAAAGGCAAATACAAAATAACAAAACCTGCCTTAATGGGGCATTCGATTCTAAATATTAGGAAGCATTCTCATTGCAGATAACAGCATCTATGGGCCAGTTTCATGCTTATGATGCACTCCACATGGAGTAGTCATTATCTGCAATGGCAGATAATCGCTAATTCCATGCTTACTATATTCCACAATTTTGAAAACTTCTGTAGGAAAGATTTACGCCTTCCCATGTAACTGGCATCAAATTAATATACAATTTTACTTGGGCTACACGTAGCTGCACAGGCAAATTCTAAATCACAAAACTCACTCGTAAGGAACATTCCCTAAAATTAGGAAGACACTCCCATTTCAGATAACAGCATCCATTGACCAATTTGTGCTTTTTATGCACTCATCAGTAAAGTATAGCTGTTAGTTGCAATAGCAGCAAGAAAACTTGCTATATGCCACAATTTTGCATACTTCTATGGGAACTGACTCCTTTGACATGCATGTTTCATATAGTGTTCTTGACAAGGACTATTAGAGCCTTAAAGTGTAGCAATAATAACAAATCAATGCTACACTGATTCTAGACCCTCCCAGACAATTGTTAGTCTAGATCCTCCATCACAACAACTTATATTAATGAATTTACTTCTAACAATTTTTCGTGCTTTCTTTGGCAGTTTGTCGCAAACTATTTGACTGTAATGAAAGTTATATCATTATATTCTTCAGCCTTTAGTATTAATTCATCAGCAGATTTTGTCAATGCTCGGATATCTATGCATTTCCAAACATTGTTTTCTTCTTCTTTAATATTTGTGTTTCTAAATAATCAACCTCACACATTTTTTCTTTCTTTTTGTAAGGATATCTGCTTCTATTCTAAATATTTCTTATATTTTTGGCTTACACGACACATATGCAAGCATTTGTTTTGTTACATTTATAGCAAACATCACATTAATCCTTGTAACACATAAGAAATCTTTATATTGTCAACTTCATTCTTTTTGTTAATGCTAAAACCCATTTTAAAAGGCTTTCAACTATAAGAATAATCTTACTCTTCCATTATAGTTAACTCTAATAACATTTGGTTAATTATGTAAAATATTTCTTTTAAATAAGTTTTAAGATAAAAAGAAAATATTCATCAGATCGTTAATCACAGAACTCTTGCTCCCCTTCTGTGTTTTGATTTGACTAATACAAAGTAAACTCGTAATTGCTTAAGTTGTTATGATCAATTAATAAAAACATCATTCACACAAATGAGGAACATAAGGGAATTCCAATAACTATATTTGTAAATATAGGTTTTGAAGCAAAATTTCTTCAGTTCAAATTTTCAGAACTTTTTATACTAAATTAACACTAAACAAAGAATAATTGCGAAAAGTATAAGCTTTGGAAAAAACCAGAAACTTATAGTAATATATTAGGCAGAAGGGGAAGAACACCATTTAACAATCTACCAGTCTCTCCATTTACTTTTTTTTTTTATCAGGAGGTAAAAAGAAACTTAAGAAGAAAAGAAATAAAACATTTGCATAATATTTTAATGGATTCCTCACAATCAAGATTGAAAGCTATTTTTATAGTTTAGTTATTTGGGGAAAATTCAAGGCCTATTTTTACTTTTTAACAAATTCAAGGACTTTCAAACACTTGGAAATGAACTTTTATTTCAAGGATTTTTCACAAATGCATGAACCATGATATAGCCGATATCAATTCACATACAAATTAGCTTAGACTACCCAAAGCTTCAAAGGCAAGTTCAAAATCACAGAACCTGCCTGAAAGAAGCACACCCAAAAATGTGGAAGACACTCCCACTGCAGATAACAGTATCCATTGACCGGTTTTTGCTTATGTACTCATTAGCATGAAATAGCTGTTTTTTGTAAAAATGAAAGCAAGAAAACTTGCTATCACCTCTCTAAAAGTGCAGTGTCAGTATGTCAGAGCAGCAAATGCATGAAAAACTCATGTATACTAAGTTAACAATCTTGAAAAAATTCTGAAATTTGTTTTCCACATAAAGCCTTGGATCTGGAGAAATTGCCTTTTAAAGTTTGGCATTTTTTACTATTTTTGTGTCTATAATCTCAGGCCAATAGCTTTGCCATAACATGATGCAATTGCATGGTGATGAGATGAAGAAATAATAGGAAAACTGTATTGCTCATTAGTTATAGATGAGACCACCTCCATAATTCAGCTGAATAGGAAAGTGAATATTAAGAGGCCATTCCAATTTAAAAATTCAGAACATAAATTCTTAAACCATAGAGCTACAGTGACTTGCTTCCTGCTTTACCTCAAATTCATGTTTTAAACAATTCGATTAATGCAAACTTTGTTTATAGATAAATTGATTGGAGCTGAATTGTATGACCCATAAAGTTAGAGAGCTAGTCCCTTTTCTTCCATAATATGACTAGAAATTGAAAACTTGATATAAAAAGTTTAAGGTATTAAACTTGATGAATTGGTTTGTTAGAGAATATAAGGGAGCGTAAATTAACTGTGTTATGTTAGAGATTGGTATAGAATATATATTTTGATATGGGGTTCATATAAGAAATAGTAATATCAAATGCAAGGGGTGTATGGCTTGTATGTGCCTGTGGATATTAGGAGCAGATGGCATAATATAAGAAGGGGTGTAGGTGGGAGTTAATGTCCACTAGTTTTGTTTTCCATGCATGACCGTAAAATACTTAGACGAGCATAGTGCACGAAGTGCGTGGAATCTGCTTGTGTGTCACAATTTTGCAAACTTCTATCGCACTCCATTTCAGTTCATTTCTTCCATATAGCCGGTATCAAATTCATATACCATTTTAGCTTGAACTACATGAAACTGCAAAGGCAAATTCAAAATCAGAGAACTTCCTGTAAGGGACATGCAATTATGTACAATGGGCGTATCTCACAAATACCTCTTATTGGCATTGTGACTTTATACCCTTCATGGCAATTTTTAGACAAATACATTTCAATAACTCAATTGGAACAATCCATGAGCTTGATTTTAAACATTATCTTGTGAAATGGATCCTTAACTTACAAATTATAATTCTTCAGATCACGGGTGTAACAACATGCAAATTGGGATAACTTCCATTATTTCTTTATTAAAATTAGCACAAAAACATCTCAAAAATACCAGCATGGACGACAAAAGCATCTGAAAAATGAATCAGTTACTACTCAAGGCAGAAGCTGCAGCCTCAAAATCAACATCTACCCTGCCTGTCACTTGCTCTTGAATGATATTATTGCCAAGATTAAGCAACAAAACCATCAACAGAAAAATTGACAGTGAACTAGATTTCTGGCATATGGAGCAGAATACTGTAGACTCCAAAATAAGATCAAACTCTCATTAATAAACATGTGAAAATGTTGCTGGAAAACACACAGGAGGTGTAACACAATTTGTTTTAATATATGGAAGAGATCCGGTGGGGCCATTATCTTTATTAAAGGTTATATGGGTGGAAAGTAAATCAAATCCCATTAGATGGAAGGAAAGTAAATCCATCCTCTAGATTACTTTTGAGACGGAGTCTAAATAAGGAACATGGAACAAAATTAATTCAACATTGCAAAAAGAACCATTGAAGTTATGAGGATGCAATTTAGACAATACATGTGCTTAAATTTACAGCAGCAATAAGGAAAAGCTCAGCAGCATTCACCGATGAAAAAGTTGAAGAGCTTGAATGAGGTAGCATGAACGATTCTTGCTATTATATTCAAAATAACTTGAAACACCCAGACAGGCATAAAGTCAGGAGAATCCACTGGAAAGACTTTACTCTTCAACTTTCTTTACACACAAGTCAAAGGAATGGCAGCCATTAGCAATTACAGAACACGTGTCAACTAGTATCATGGCAAGGATGTCTAAGGCAGTAGAATGACAGACATTCAGCATCCAGACACTATGGTTTGTTGAGCATCACAATGTCTCACTTCATGAGGACATCAGAGCCACATCACCATAGACAGAGAGACTTTAGCACTAAGTCAACTCATACACTACTGATTCCATCTTCTCTCTGCACATTGTATTGAGCTGTTATATGGTGCCCTGCAAATTGGTCTCTTCCGGAATGAATTCACTGCAGCGACTACCAGGTTTACTGCTGACTAGATTGTGCATGAAATCTTCATTCAATGTGGTTCAAGCATTATGTAAATATGTGATAGGCACAAAGCTCTTCCCAGCTGTAAAAGATTATTCTGAATTGTAATGCGACCATAATTTGTTTTTGCAGTATTTAAATTAAAGTTCATACTAGAGATGGTGCTATCTTTTGCTAACACTGTAGGCCTGCCCTGTACAGTGTATGCACCAATCAGACATAATCACATTTGAAAGAGCTAACTCAGCAACTCTCGTTTCGAATCACTTTCACTAAAAAAACCTTATAATTCATGCAAAAAGCAGGCCTCCACCAATATACTGGACCTAAGAATGAGATAAGAAATTTTATTGGCTGAGACATGTCAGGTGATTTTTTGGTCAAATAAGTTTTTGCTTCACTTAGCTAGGCAAACTTTGCTTACTTCCACTCAAAATATTTTCAATATTATAAAATATAAACAGTAAGCAATGAAAAAGTTCGATAGGAAATGTAGTTTCTAGATCAACAATTTGTGTTTAAAAAGCTCCTATAGTTTTTGAGCAATCTTCTTATCAAGTGGTGAAAGAATAAAAATTTTCCTTATATAAAGTTTATAATGCTTTCTCAAAAACAAAATTGCTAGCTACGAACTGCAAGTTAATAATTTGAAGCTCCTTAAAATCCCTACAAGGATATATAATTGGATTTTAAATCGAGTTCTTAGTTGATAAAATATAAGCTTCAACTTCAGAGTTGTGTCAGACATATTTTGAGCAAAAATTAATTGAAAAATTACATTTAAAAAATCAACTATGTGCAATAAAAACTGTGAAAGCAGTTTTAAATGTTAAGAAAAAGCGATTAAGACTTTGAAACAATCTAAAATTAATTTTAAATCAAGTATCATCCGGAAGAGTGTAACACCCTCCCATTTTCTGACCGTAAAATAGATGTTTAAGTATTGAAATAAAAAAAAGTTTTAATAGCATATTGCTGATAGTACTAGTCACACCAGATTTTAAGAAATTGAAAAAAATGTCTGTACTGCGAATTCGGAAGGAATAAAAATACACTATAAAATTTATGAAGGGAGGGGTTAAAGAGCATGGACCATAATCCCTCTCCCATGGGTCGTAATCTGTGATAAAAAATATTACTTTTTCTTTATACTGGGGATATTTTCGAAAATAAAAATTGTACATTTATGACAGTGATGAAATTTTAAAACCTTTTTCGATGAAATCATTTGTTAAGAAATTTGGGTCCTTCCAAACAGTTCTCAATATTTTGTTCAATCCAAATGTTTTTCAATAGAGGTTTTGCACAAGATCTCTTAAATGAGACAGGTATATTGGCTGAATTCAAAACATTAGTTATCATTTTAATATTTTGAAAAATTGCCATGCAAGGAATAACAGATGTTTATAACTCTATGATAAGGAAAATAAAACAATTAGCAGAGCAAATTATACAGTGCTACAGAAATTTTATAAAGCTCTAAAATTAGAGCTAAGTTTTTGAAGGCAATACCTCCTATGAAAATAGACATTGTCCATGATACTCAAATCAGAGATATTAGATATCTATTTCCTCTTTATCTCTTCTAAACTTGTTCGTATCTCAATCTCTAATGTTCAAGAATTGATCATGCTTCCTAGAAATCTTCTGTTCAGCCAATTATCCTCAATCACCCAGTATATTGAAGAAAAAAAAATGCTATATATCTTAAGTAATCAAAAAATTCATCCAGAGTTGGACAGTATCGAAAATATATGTACATTTCCAAAATGCATTTGTATTTTGCATTTCAAACTGAAAAACATAAGTATTGATTGGATGGTCGACTTGACGTGAAGATGGATGGTGACTAATTGTGGCTCCTACTTTTCAAGTTGTCATCGTGAGAATGGTTTTACTAACTTGTGCTAGTGTTATTCATTTGTAAAATTTGTGTGTAGTTTTCCTCTCAGATGTAAGGTTTTTATTTTGTATGAGGTTTTCATGGCTTTTTGGCATTTATTTTCGTCATGTGAATGCTACGGTGATGGCTCAGGGTGCCTAAGTGAAATTTGTTTCTGCCCAAGATTAGATTCAGTCTGTTTCTAAGAACAAGCTAGTCTTTAGAGGTCTCCCTGACGGGTATTGCAGCATGCTCTGAGGTAAGCTTTCAGTTTAGTATGACTACTATGAATTCAAGCAAAAAACGTGTACATACACGACACTTGCTTATGCATAACCCAGTCCCCCATAAAGGACAACATTCTTCTGCATGGACCACACAAAACATATCTCTGATCATACAAGGTACTGACAGGATAATTCACTCACCCCCTAAACAACTGAAAACTGAAGGTATGTTTGTACTCTGTCCAAGAATTCATTTACAAGAACTAATAAATTATTCACGTAAACAGCCCAATTAAATACAGGCTACTGAATTTTGAAATGAAATTCCTTGTATCAGTATCCACTAAAACCTCCATACAGTTCAAATATATATTACATATTGCTTCCTACTACTTAACATCAACATGGAAGTCACATTTTTGTATATAGTAAAGGAACTTAGGGATAGTGGTTTAGAAATTAAAGAAGTTCACCACTTTTCAAAATTTCTAGGAGGAGTCTGCCATATACACATGACTGCTTTAATTATCACTCTTGAGGCCCAGTTACCAGACAGTTATGCTCTGGTTTGAAATTCACAAAGATTCACTATTCATTGACTGGCCCTGCCAATGCACATAGTGCTACAAGTATATTTACAAATCAGAAATTGTCTCATTGCAGGACGCTCCAAGCTCTTATAAAACAAAGGAAAAGAAATCAGAACTGGGGACATATACGGATAGATATCATCATTCACAGCATCTACTTCTTCACAATAAAAGGAAGCACCTCGATACAATACAAGGAAGGACAGAAATCACAATAGCTTCAGCTGACATTAGCACATTATATACAATTTGGAAAATCTGTATGCAGCACTGCCAACCATTTAATTTTCCAGAATTTGTTTTGTTGCATTATGCTTTTTTATGGGGATTTTTGCTGAACAAAACTATCTGATTTTTTTTCATATCTTAAGAGAAATCACAATGGCTTACGTGGGCATGCCGTTAATAATGATGTACCATACAAAATTCATGCTGATGTGCATAATTAATGCAAATTTCTTGGAAATAGTATGAAACTGGAACATCTCATCTGGATATACAAATTTTTTGTGTCACTCCCTGCATGTAACTTTTAGTTTAACTAGCCCCCACAAATTTACATCTCGTCTCCTAATTGAGCAATTTTGGTTTTGCTAGTGGCTATAGTCTCGGCACCATTTGTACGTATCACCTGGATACTTGTATTTTTTCAGTCAACCCCCTGAGCATAACTTTTACTACAGTCAGACCCCAAAATTCCAATCTTGCTTCTAATTGAGCTATTTAGATTGTGCTGATAGTCATGCCACTATTTGCATGTGTCACTTGAATATCTTTATTATGTCATTAAAAAAATTCAGACATTCATACGTAGCATTACGTTTTAACACACGTTTCTCAAACTCACTCAGGACCTCCAATAACAATGAACTGGTTTCTGGATTAAATGCAGGGTTCATCCTAGATGTTTTTCATTAGGGTGGCTAACCCTGCTCGCTGCAGAAATTGAAAAAGACTGATCTGACTGTCCCAGTACTACAATTTTGTGCTTGACATCAAAAATGCCACCCCACCAGCCCTTTTTTCCCATTCATTAATTATTAAAGCCACACAACAGTCACAGCAGAATTTATGACCAAATGAATGGGAAGCGTAACAACATAAATGGGCATCACCAGTGGCATCATTCACACACAGGGTGAATGGTGAAGTTGCATCCAACGGAGATTGACCCCCAAATTAAACAATACAATTCAAAATGTTATTGCACACGATTTCTCATTGCTTATCACCCTTTAGACGAACATTCATTTCTCCCCAGTGTCAATCCTTAAAATTCCCACTCATCAGTCACTACATGATTAAACTTGAAAAACCGGTGATTAACAAAATACTAACTGGCTAAACTGTGTAATATCATAAAATGTCTCTTTTCTTAAATAATATCTCTTGTTGAGTGATAAAAATCCACCAACAATTACTACGATACTGCTATAGCTCCTCTGTAGTTTTCCACTACTAGTCAATCCTAATATAATAAACTTGACGCCGAAAATTAGTGCAATCCACATTCCTTTCTCTCTCAAAAACTCAATATCTCAAAAACTAAAAGTGCTAGCTATGAAAAATAAGAAAGGATAAGTAGCTCTTTTAAAGTCTTATGTGCCAAAATGGGTTGTTTTCCCATGACAGTCAGAAAGGCGAACTTTGAAAACTAATAAAACATTAAATACAGCTTAGAGAATAAAATTTTTTATGCTTTTCCGTTTTGCAACATTTCTAATCAAATAAAAAAAATGAGGTCAGAATTGTCCAATGTGTTGCTATTAGTCATTCAAAGTGTTGTGCCGAATTAAATTAATTCACCAAATGAAACCATAATTCACCAAATGAAATCACCAAATGAAACCCACCCCAGGCAGTTGCGATTGAAAGGAATTCTCCCCTTTTTCGTCTGAGAGTCTTACGGTTAAGCTGGGAAGTAGGGAAGAGGGATTAGTGTATTGTGGGAGAAATTATAGGTACTGTGTGTATTGACTTTGGAAAGGGACGTTTTAGAAACTAGATTGTTGTTATAATTAAAGCAGTGTGTTAGTGATTCCCCGTGAATTCACGAATTAGGTGAAATGGCGTTTCTAAAAAGGCATAGAAAAACTGATCTTCAAAGTCTCGTTGTGGAACTAGGTTTAGAGTTGGGAAATGACGAGAAAATAATCGACCTTGTAAAAAAAATTCAAGGTAGTCCGGATTTTGACGAACCAGGTGTTAAGGCCATGTTAGAGACGATTATAGAGGAATGACAATGAAGTGAATCCAGTAGGGAATCGGAATCAGAAAAGTTAAGAGAGAAATGGGCATACGAACTTGAAAAGTTATGTTTGGCTCAAAGTGGGGAAACGATTAGCTTGGTCTCAGCGAGTCACGAGACCCCCTAAAAATCTAAAAACGGCGATGCAGAAATATGAACCCGAAAAGTCGAATATGGCTCTATTTCTGACGTTATTTGAGCATCAAGCTCGTAAGAATGGGATTGATAAGAAAGAGTGGGTACTTAGTTTGATAACGTTTGAGATCACCGAAATTATAATTAGAGAGCCTGAAGATAAAGTCGATGACTATGAGCATATTAAGTCTATACTGATGGAAAGGTTTAAACTTAACTCAGAGACCCTTAGGACCAAATTCCAAACGCATAGAAAATGGGAAGGAGAGCTCTGGAAATACCTCATTTTTGAGTTACGGGCATATCTCGAAGGATGGTTAAGAGAAATAGAGGTCCAGGATTTTGATTCTTTAAAAGAATTGATGGTGACGGACCAATTAAAAAGACGTGTGTCGGCCGAAGTGAAAGAACACTTCATCGATAATTGGGGGAAAGTTAACAGGCCGAGCGAACTAGTGAAGAAATTAGATGATTACAAGGCATCTAGACGTTTTCTAAACAACCCCCAAATTTTTAAACCTCCCGAAAAGAAATTTGTAGGCAGTTCAAAAACAACCGAAAAAACCCAAGCTGAGAAAAGGGTGGAGGTAAATAGAAATGGGTCTAAAAATGGGTCGAGTGATAACCAGACAAATAACGATTGGAGAACAAAGGAATTCGAGCGAAAGAGAAGTATAACATGCTATCTCTGCCAAAAAACCGAGCACATCAGCATGAACTGTACCGAATCAAAAAGAGATGCAGAGATTATAAATAATCTAGAGACGACCGGCCATTTTATACATCGTTTAAACCCTATTTAAGCCAGGCAAAAGTGAATTCGATAGATACACTTGTACTCCAGTGGAAGTAGCCTAGATCTTGCGTCCATCAATTTAGTAAAACCTGAAGCCTTTACAGGGGAGACCGTGTTGGTAAAGCAACCCATAGGAAATGATTTTAAGTGTTTACCGCTAGCCCGTGTGATTTTGGAAAGCCCTGAATTCGGAACCATTCGGACCAAAGCAGCCATTCTGGGCAAATCAGTAGAAATGAGTCACTAACTGTTGGGGAACTCAAGTCAGGAATTGAAAGGAATTCTCCCCTTTTTCGTCTGAGAGTCTTACGGTTAAGCTGGGAAGTAGGGAAGAGGGATTAGTGTATTGTGGGAGAAATTATAGGTACTGTGTGTATTGACTTTGGAAAGGGACGTTTTAGAAACTAGATTGTTGTTATAATTAAAGCAGTGTGTTAGTGATTCCCCGTGAATTCACGAATTAGGTGAAATGGCGTTTCTAAAAAGGCATAGAAAAACTGATCTTCAAAGTCTCGTTGTGGAACTAGGTTTAGAGTTGGGAGATGACGAGAAAATAATCGACCTTGTAAAAAAAATTCAAGGTAGTCCGGATTTTGACGAACCAGGTGTTAAGGCCATGTTAGAGACGATTATAGAGGAATGACAATGAAGTGAATCCAGTAGGGAATCGGAATCAGAAAAGTTAAGAGAGAAATGGGCATACGAACTTGAAAAGTTATGTTTGGCTCAAAGTGGGGAAACGATTAGCTTGGTCTCAGCGAGTCACGAGACCCCCTAAAAATCTAAAAACGGCGATGCAGAAATATGAACCCGAAAAGTCGAATATGGCTCTATTTCTGACGTTATTTGAGCATCAAGCTCGTAAGAATGGGATTGATAAGAAAGAGTGGGTACTTAGTTTGATAACGTTTGAGATCACCGAAATTATAATTAGAGAGCCTGAAGATAAAGTCGATGACTATGAGCATATTAAGTCTATACTGATGGAAAGGTTTAAACTTAACTCAGAGACCCTTAGGACCAAATTCCAAACGCATAGAAAATGGGAAGGAGAGCTCTGGAAATACCTCATTTTTGAGTTACGGGCATATCTCGAAGGATGGTTAAGAGAAATAGAGGTCCAGGATTTTGATTCTTTAAAAGAATTGATGGTGACGGACCAATTAAAAAGACGTGTGTCGGCCGAAGTGAAAGAACACTTCATCGATAATTGGGGGAAAGTTAACAGGCCGAGCGAACTAGTGAAGAAATTAGATGATTACAAGGCATCTAGACGTTTTCTAAACAACCCCCAAATTTTTAAACCTCCCGAAAAGAAATTTGTAGGCAGTTCAAAAACAACCGAAAAAACCCAAGCTGAGAAAAGGGTGGAGGTAAATAGAAATGGGTCTAAAAATGGGTCGAGTGATAACCAGACAAATAACGATTGGAGAACAAAGGAATTCGAGCGAAAGAGAAGTATAACATGCTATCTCTGCCAAAAAACCGAGCACATCAGCATGAACTGTACCGAATCAAAAAGAGATGCAGAGATTATAAATAATCTAGAGACGACCGGCCATTTTATACATCGTTTAAACCCTATTTAAGCCAGGCAAAAGTGAATTCGATAGATACACTTGTACTCCAGTGGAAGTAGCCTAGATCTTGCGTCCATCAATTTAGTAAAACCTGAAGCCTTTACAGGGGAGACCGTGTTGGTAAAGCAACCCATAGGAAATGATTTTAAGTGTTTACCGCTAGCCCGTGTGATTTTGGAAAGCCCTGAATTCGGAACCATTCGGACCAAAGCAGCCATTCTGGGCAAATCAGTAGAAATGAGTCACTAACTGTTGGGGAACTCAAGTCAGGAATTAATCGACTCAAGTAAAGATAACCCCCAAAGAATTAATGCGATGATTATGAGGAGTCAAAGCAAATCTATAAAAGCGACCAAAGAACCAAAAGGGAGTGAGGAAACTGGAAATAAAGGAAATTTCGGGGAAAGATTAGAGTTGATTGAGTCAGAACCCGCTAATGTAGTGGAAAATGAAGAATTAATAGAGGGGGGAAGAAGAACCGATTGATTTACCTCCGGTTGAACCATACCCTACCCTACGCAAGGATTAGTAAACGTAGACGCTACTAAATTCTTAGAGGAACAGAAGAAATGCCCAAATTTAAAGTCTCTCTGGGAAAAAGTAGAGCAAAATAAAACGTCGGAATTTGTAATTGAACGCGAATTACTGTTCAGAAAATGGACAGATCACCAAGGGTTAGTTAGGAAACAGCTGTTGATTCCCACTAAGTATAGATCAAAAATATTAAATGTTTGTCATGAAGGTTTTGGTTCGCACATGGTAACTACTAAGACCAAGGATAAGCTTTTGAGACACTATTTTTGACCTCAGTGCCTTAAAAACGTCAAAGAAATGATAAAAACTTGCGATGCATGTCAGCGGGTCGGGAAATCATTAGAGAAGAAAAAAGCTCCACTTAAACTCGTGCCTGTGATTTCAGAAATATTTTCAAAAATAAACATAGATACCGTGGGACCACTGCCGGTATCTTCGAAAAATAATAGGTACCTCCTAACTTGTATTGACATCGTCTCTAAATATCCTGAAGCTATACCCTTATCTACGGTAAGATCGCAGAACATAAGGGAAGCTCTGTTGTTGTTATTTAGCCGCACTGGGTACCCGAGGGAAGTCCAATTGGACAATGGAAGCTATTTCACTAGAAACTTGACTATGACGTTCTTCGAAAAGTTCGGAGTGAAAACCACCCATAGTTCGATTTATTACTCCCAGTCAAATCCCGTCGAGAGATTTCACCGAACTATTAAAAGACTGTAGCGTGCAATGTGCGCCGAAACTGGGGTTGAATGGGAACGACATTTGCCCTCAGTCTTGCTGGCATTACGCAAAGTCACCCACGAATCTACTGGATTTAGTCCGCTCGAGTTAGTTCACGGCAGGAACCTGTTGGAAACTTGGTTTTGTTTATGCCATGATTTTCGTTTCGCGGGAGCATGACGTCATTATTCTAAATGATTTTTCCATTCTCGTGAATGAATCGCGATGTGGACAAAACTGGGCTTATCATGCAAATCACCTTCTCGCCGCTCACGCATCCTGTTTTGCATATCCAGAAGGCGTTGCTGGCAACGATTGTGTTCTGGAACGTACACATAGTCGAATATAAATGCTGGATGCATTTTTGGTTTAAGCGGACATATTGACGACACACAGATGATCACAAGATGCAGATCGCTGATCGATCGATGTTAAGACGGATCTACATAGAGTCTTGTTCGAAGTAGTTGAATGTAATGATAGTGTTTATCGTTGACGCGGATGTTTGATCCAAGTAATGGTGGATCTTAAAGTTTTTATGGTTCTCAGTCAAGGAAACCATGTTGTTCCATGTTGTGGACTTTACGCAGTGTTAATCCGTGAAGCTTAAAGTTTTTGCCGTAGTGTGTGTCCAGCGGGTGGCAGCGGGAAATGCACGTAGTTATGTAAGTTTGAAAAGCTTTGTCTTCTACTTTCCCGTGTATTTCAAAGATTGCTTAAACCAGGAATGTGTCTGAGCATGAAACTTTTCTGAAATCTTATGATTGAGCTTGAGAGCTCAAGTTTTTTTTTGTACATAGTATACTTGCTTTGCCCCACTGAATGATGTCTATGCCTTGCCGTGGTGGTAGGGCTTGGGTGTTCCAATGATCCTGAGAGCTATGCCGGCGGTAGCTTTTTGCTACTGGTAGGGTCTCCCATGCCACACAGGTAAAAGGTGAGGTTCCTGACTAAATAAGACATCCTGGTCTTCCAGGTTGGGGGTTGGAAGTGAGACACTAGTCCCACTCTGCAAAATCCTCAGGGATCCATTTCTTTTGCGGATACGGGTGTTGCTATCCCGAGGTACCCGAGCAAACTTTTTCTTCTAGCTGCAGATTGCATCAATGCTAAGCCCCTTGTAAACTTCACTTCTGCCTTATGGGCCTTAGTACCACTCTTCGGCCTCTGCCGCAAGGTATACCATTTGGGCTCGGGAACGGGACCAGGTGGATGTGTTGTGAAAAGGGCAAAGCAGCGTACATCTGTAGTTTTGCTTTCAAGAAACGTTTGTAGTAAACGGTTCCAGAGGTCGAGTCCCTTGGTTGCGTTGGCTGGATGGTGGGGAGCATTTCATATCGAAAAATCCTCCTTGGATCTTTGTTGATCCTTGGGCCCTGTGCACCTGGTGCATGTTATGGCCCGCTCCTTATCATCTAGCTTTGCAAATGACTCTCACGGTTACACTTTTCACGTTAGAAAAGTGTGCGGAGACGGAGCCTAGCGGGGGCTCCGATCGAACTGGAAGTAATCCGTGGTTTTATTTTCTCATTAGTGGTTACAGCATGGAGCAATTAGATGTGCCATTTCCTAGTTCTCCGTGATGTCATGATGAAAGTGTTAAAGGATTGCGTTCATCTTCGGGAGATTCCCAATTAGCCATTGAAACAACCCCTCTGGGTTTGGATCTTGGTAAAAAGGAGGAAACCTGCAGTCCGGCTGTGGAAGGAAGTGGAGTCGCGAGCCTTGGTGACCGACACACTGAAACCATGGCTGTGATGCAGGATATACTCACTAAATCTCAGAGGCGCAGGAGGAGGCGCATGCCTAGGCAGCAGGATCAGAGGCTTGCAAAAGCTGGAGCTGTCAAAGAGAAGGTTGGAGGCACCAAACGACTTAGGTCGGAAGGAGCCACACCTTCTCAGAGAGATCTGGTCGTTAAGAAAAGATCAAGGACAGACATCCAACCTGGAACTTATGCTCAGGCGGTCCAGGTTATCAAGATGGCAATTGTCAAGAGTTCCTTCATTTCTAGTAAGCTGAGCAAGGAAGAGGTTGACATCATCCAGATGGTGACTCTCGATAGGTTAGATGAGACCCCCACTGGTGAGCAACTTCTGAAGATTCATGGCTGCAGTTTAAACGGTTCTTCAGTGCAATGATGCAAATACTGTGGAATGGGTCAAGAAAACCTTCCATAATAACAGTCAGGTTTTGGGGGAGGCACTTAAAGTCTTGAGTGCCAATGACCTTCCCAAACTTGTCAAGGTGGCCTTCAAGACCAGAGATGTTTACACCAAGGAGCCGAGCGTTTTGCTGAAACGGCTGAACTGTTTCAACCCGAAGTTGAAGTCTGAGGAGTGGCGTGTTCTGCAAAAGTTTGTGGAACCCCTCTCCGTAAGATGGATCTTCGAGGTGGATTCGGAGGCTGCGGATGCGATTCGCAAAGCTGACCTTGGTGTTTTCACCGGTTTGGACCGCGGAGTCTTTAAGATTCTTTGGGACACAAACGAGAAGCTCAAAGGGAAATTCTAGATGGAGGAACAGCCAGAAGATCAGGCGACCTCCTCTCAGGTAAGTATCAGTTTGTCTTGAGACTATGATACCTACACTTAATGATCTAGAAATTGCTTCTGGTTCTGATGGTACACTACATGCTAACCCTCTGATTTCTGATGATGAGCTGGAGAAACGCAGGTCTGCTACAGGATGATCTTTTAGAATTTTGACAATGAAATTGTGCTTGATGCTGATCATTGTTATATTACTAGGAGGGCCTCTCTGTCCTAGGTTTTCTCTGCCCTCTTTTTGTCCCTGTTTATGGGATGTTTTAACGTCGTGCAAATAAATTTGGATCACAGTCGCTCTGCCTCTGCTATTCTTAGCAAAAGGCTGTTAGATGGTAGTGCTGATATTGCTCTCATCCAGGAACCCTGGACCTGCAATGGAAAAATTTTGGGTCTGGTGATCAAGGGATTTAATGTCTTTTATGATACATCCTGTAGCAGACCTAAAGCCTGTATTGCTGTTAGCAAGCTCAATGCTATTCATCTTGTTAAATTCCTCGATGGGGACAATGTTGCCATCAGTGTGAATCTTAAAACTAATGAGCATAAGATAGAATACATCTTTGCTTCGGCCTATCTTCCTTATGAAGATAAGGAAACCCTTTCTAATGTCATTATCAATCTTATTGAGTATTGTAATGGCAAAAAAATGATTATTGGTTGTGATGCGAATGCCCATAACACTGTTTAGGGCAGTAGTGATTGTAACCGTAGGGGAGATGATCTTTTAGAACAGATCTTTCTCTTCAATCTCTATATAATGAATAAGGGTAATTCTCCTACCTTCGTGACTGCAAAGCGTCGCGAAGTATTGGACATCAGCTTAAGCAATAGTAATGCTTATGACCAAGTGGCTAATTGGAAGGTCTTAAATGATATATCTCTCTCTGACCATCAATTAATCTCTTTTTCTGTTAAAGGTCCTGTGAAACCTGAAACTGACAAGGGTAGGAACACTAAAAGAACTAATTGGGGTTCCTACAAAGAAGATCTCAGGTCCAGGTTGGCTAGCCACCATGGTGAGTATTCCTCTATTGAAAACCTGGATTTGGCTGTTGACTTCGTGCAACAGGCCATTATTCAATCTTTTCATAGTAACTGCAGAACCACAAATGCTGACTCCCCAAGGATTGTTCCTTGGTGGTCAAATGAGCTCAGCCGGTTGCATGGGAAATGCAGGAAGATCTTTAACAAAGCCAAAAAGAATGGTGAATGGCAGGTTTATAAATCTGCTCTTACCTCTTATAATAAAGCAGTCAGGGACTCCAAGAGAAATTCTTGGAGAACGTACTGCGAAGGTATTAAAGATGCCCCTGCCACGGCAAAACTTGTTAAGCTGATGGCAAGGGACAGAGGCAGTAAATTGAACACTGTCAAGAAGTCAAATGGTGACTTTATTTTTACTGGTGAAGAGACCCTGACTGAGTTGTTCAGGGTCCACTTTCCAGTTTCATATCCCAATGATCATTGTGACAATGTTAATGCCTGCTTCACGTCTTCTTCTGATGACTAAAGTTGGAGTATTGCCAGGAGCATGGTTACTCTTGACAGGGTTAAATGGGCAATTAATTCCCATAAATCCTATAAAACTCCGGGGATTGATGGCATCATTTCCAATTCTTCTCCAGGAGGGAATTGAGGTGCTAGCTCCCATTCTCTGCAGTATCTACAGAGACTGTATTGCCTTAGGACATGTACCAAATGCATGGAGGCATACTAAAGTAATCTTCATTCCAAAGATTGGAAAGGATAATTATTACGAGGCCAAATCCTTTAGGCCTATTAGCCTCACGTCTTTTCTTTTAAAGACCATTGAGAAGCTTATTGAGAAGTGATCCTGGCTTCTAAGCCCTTGTAAAGTTCTCAACATGCCTATCAATCGGGAAAATTCACGGACACTGCCCTTTACAGTCTCTCCTTTATTTTGGAGAGAAACTTCAATGCCGGGGAAATTGCTCTTTCCACCTTTCTCGACATTGAAGGTGCTTTTGATAAGGTACCCATCGACACCATTCTTGATTCTCTTGATAAAAAAGGTGTTGATACTACAATCTCTTATTGGATCAAGAACCTGTAATCTAATAGGTATATATGTGCCTCTTTACTTGGTGATAGTATGACTGTGCATGCACTTGCGGGCTGTCCACAAGGAAGTGTGCTCTCACCAATTCTTTGGTGTTTAGTTGTGGACTTTCTTTTAGAGAGTATCAATGTTTCTGGTGTTTCCTGCGTTGGTTATGCAGATGATGTCATCATTACCAGGGGCAAATTTGGCAACACTGTCTCCGACATGATGTCTACTGTTCTTAGGAGGGTTGAGACATAGTGCAAAAATGCTGGTCTTACTGTCAATCCGCATAAGACTGCTTTGGTTGTGTTTACTAGGAAACGCATACTTAATCTTGGGGACATTCGCTTCTTTGGAGGCTCCAAGGAGGTTAAATTCTTGGGAATTTACTTTGACAAGGGACTCAATTGGAAGAGACACTTGGATTATTGCACGACTAAAGCCAGAAGAATCTTCTGGTCTTGTAGGAATGCCATTGGGAAAACCTGGGGCTTAAGTCCTAAGGCTATCCATTGGATTTACTCCATGGTAATTTGTCCTATCATTTCCTATGGATCCATTGTTTGGTGGTCCAGAATTGGATGTGAAACAGCTAAACTAGAACTAGTTAAGCTTCAAAGGATGGTGTGCATTGCAATCTCTGGATGCATGAAAACTACTCCTACTGTAACTCTTGAACTTTTACTTGGTTTGCATCCGCTCTACATGCGTATTGAAGCAGAAGCACTTATCTGCATGAACAGACTTAAATATCTGAAGTACTGGAAAGATTACTCAAGGTACCTATCTTGGGGAGAACTTAACAGTAATGCTGCTAGTCATCCTTATCTCTGTATGGCACCTGATGGCATTCATGTCAAATACACGTTTGATAAGCCTTATGAAATTTTGGTCCCCTCGCGGGACGACTGGAAGAGGACTCCCACCTACAATAAACGGAACTGTTTTGTATGGTACACGGATGGCTCGAAGATTGGCACAAGTACTGGTGCTGGTGTTTGCTGCTCTGATGATGGTACTGAGCTGTCTTATCCACTTTGCAATTTTGCTACTGTCTTTCAGGCCGAAGTCTTTGCCATCCTTATGTGTTGTAGAATCTGCTATGACAGGAAGTATAAGAATAGTCAGATTTTCATCTGTTCTGATAGTCAGGCTGCTCTTATGGCTCTTGGGAAGTTCACTATGACGTCTTCCCTTGTTTGAGAATGCTATAATGCACTCTGTGAAATTGCTAGCAATAACAATGTCATTCTTTACTGGGTGCCTGGTCATTCGGGCATTCCTGGCAATGAGTTGGCAGATGAACTTACTAGGAAAGGCTCAAATACTCCTTTTGTGGGCCCTGAGCCGGCCTTGGGAATCCCCAATGACCTTGTTAGAAGAACTGTCTATGACATCTTCAGGAAGCTTCAATGTAAGAACTGGCGTAATACTAAGGGACAAAGGCAAGCGAAAACTCTAAACTGCAATTGCCCTAGTACACGTCAAAAAGAACTTTTCAAGCTCAGCAGAACTGGCATCAGGAGGGCTATTGGGCTCCTTACTGGGCAATGCACCCTCAAGAGACACCTTAACACTATGGGTATCACTAAAGATTCGCTTTGCAGAGGCTGCAATTACAGCGAAGAAACTGCTGCTCACATTCTCTGTGAATGTGAGGCTTACTCTGCTCACACATTCGAACACATTGGTCATCATGTGATTGAACCCTGGGAGCTGAACGACATACCTATCAAGTGCCTGCTTATTTTCGCATCGGCTACTGGTCTCTTTTCTTAGAGATTTTTCTTTTTTTGGGGTAGTACAATAGACCTCTGGTCAATGTGCTGGGCTCTTCTGGAGCCACCCACCTTCATTTCACTTCATTTCATGCTTGCTTTGTGTTACATTGCCAGAAGTATCTTGTAAGCAAATGCAATGGATTCGCTTCTTAATAAAAGTGATTTGAACTAAATTGGACCTGTTCTTTTTCAACACCTCTACAATTAGTTGTATTTTTTACAACTATCATTGACGTTGTTATCACTGCAACTCTGCTTAAATTCCAGAGAAGTTGTTCAACTGCAATTTTTACCTCGTATTATTTTTTATAACCAGCAGGTTATCTCCTGTACATCCTGACAGGTTATCCTGCCCCCCAACAGGTTATGGGCCTAGCTCCCCCATAACAATGTTAAAGATCTAATTTAGAAGTGTTAGTGTTCAATAAAGAAGCAGAGAATCCTGTTGACGGGGGCCGCGGACGGCGCCATTTGCATGTCGATGAAAGCATAAACAAAAACTGTTCAGTTCAGTTCTAAAAGACCATCTTGCCATGGAGGCAAATAAAATTAGTGCATTAACAAGAGACAATTACGTCGCATGGAGAAATGAAATTTCATTCGCTCTGAAAGGAAATGGGCTGTTTCGGATTTGGATACCGGTGGATGATAAGACGTCACGGCGTGACTATGAAGAGTACATGAGCAGAAGGGACAGCACGTTAGCTATCCTGTTTCAGAATGTTTCATCTGACTACCAAGAGTTAATAGATATTAACAACGATCCGGCAGATGCGTGGGACAAGTTAAAGTCACATTTTGAAGCGTCGACACGTGCTAACTTAATGTGCTTATTGGATGAGTTCTTTAGCCTGCGTTCGGAGCCAGATGAACCGGTGGATATCTTCTGCACACGGTTGAAGAAAGCGATCGCCAAGCTGAAGGATATTAAACACCCAGTGGAAAGTGTCTATGTGGCATTCCAAGCCATCAGATACCTCTCGGACGATTTTCAAAGTATGGTTCAACAAATTTACTGGTGGGAGGACAATGATTTTACTTTGGAAAAGATCCAGCGAGAGCTATCAGATGAAGAATGAAGGCCATATCCGGCAACTCCGTAGTGACAGAAATCATGTCAGAATTCATCTGTATTTTTATCTCAATGTAATGCAAATGTAAAAAGTAAAAATAACAGTGTGTTTAAAACTGGAAAACCAGTTAAAAAGGTCATAGGACTGTGTTATTTTTGGAAAAAAGCAGGTCACTTAAAAAGAAATTGCCCTAAGCTTAAGTCTAGCTCAAATAATATAATTGAATTGTATTATTCTGCTAGAATTGAAGCAAATACTGTGCAGGATCCTAGCGATAGACTCAGCTGGGTAATTGACACCGCTGCTACGTGGCACTTTTGCAATAACATTAATCTGTTCTCAAAATTTAAAGAAAACAAAGGTGCATCTATGTCGCTAACAGTGGGTGATATTGAGAGCCCAGTTGAGGCTATCGGTACGGTCAAAATGTTTGCTCAGTTTAAGAACGTAAGAAGTGATATTGTTCTTTCTGATGTTATGTTTTCACCTAAGTTAAGGCGAAACTTATTAGCTGCATCTGTTCTTGAGGAACAGGGGTATACATTTAAAGGGGTTAATGGGATATTGTGGTTTAACACTCCAAAGGGGGAAAAATACTTCTATGCTAAAAGAAAAGAAGGCTTATATTTTTTAAAACCTCAATACGAAACTCAGACTGTAAATAACAATGTCAAAGACCATAAAACTAAAAGAAAGGATCAGGATAGGGATAAAGAATCCAAGAATGATAAAAAAAACCTAAATAAGAACAGTATTAACAAAATGAAAATTTTGCCTAGTATAAATAAAAGTAAAGATAACTCTGAGGTGAAGTCAAGGTCAAAGGGAAAAGTTAATGATAAACCAAGTTGTTCGGTTTCAGAAGTTTTAAATAAAACTGAACTCTGGCATAGGAGATATTGCCACATTAACACTGATTATTTATATCAGACTAGTAAAGTTTTCGTGGCTAATGGACTCCCTAGACTAAAATATGCAAAAATTGATTGTACACATTGTAAATTAGCAAAGTCTAAGAGAATTTCTTTTAAGCCAATTGGTAGGATAAGGTCCACTAAACCTTTACAATTACTCCATATAGATGTGTGTAGTCCCTTACCTACAGCTTCAATGGGAGGAAACAAATACTTTTTGACGATAACTGATGACTTCAACCGGAAGGTGTTTGTGTATATCATGAAACAAAAATTAGAGGTATTTAAGATCTTTAAGGAATTCCAAGTTAAGGAAGAAAGGCAGCTAGGCAAAAAGATTTTGTGTATCCGTACAGACAATGGTATGGAGTTCTGTCACAACCAATTCAAGGCATACTTAGATAAATTGGGAATTAAATCAGAAAGGTCAAAGGATACACCGAACAGAACGGGGGTTTCTGAGAGATTTAATCTAACAGCACTAGATTGTGTAAAAGCTATGCTTGATCAAAGTCAGGTTGGTGACAGGATGTGGGCAGAGGCGATTTTATGTTTTGCACATACAAAAAACAGGATATGTCACAAGTTTAAAACCAAAACTCCACACAAGTTATATTATGGTAGGAAGCCAGCCGTTGCTCACCTCAAAGTTTTTGGGTGCAAAGCCTATGTTGGCACAGCCAAACAACTTAGGAACAAGTTGGACATGAGAGCCCAAGTAGGAATCATGGTCGGTTATGCCAAGAGCACCAAAGGCTATAGGATATATATAGCAAATAAAAAGAAAGTTGAAGAGACTAGTAATATAAGATTTGAGGAAGAAGAGGTAGTGGAAGGCGTCCTGGGCCCTAATTACCCTAAAGTGATCACCTTGAGGAAATCGAAAGTTACTCAGTCGATTGACTCGGAATCAGAATGCTTGGGAGGAGTGTCAGAGGAAGAAGCAGGTGAAAGCCATGGCACTAGCAAGTCTAGTGAGGGAGAGGACTCTCCTGCTGATTCTGATCCGACATCCTGCTCAGATATTAGCTGGGTACGGAAAGCAGTACCTAGGCCTGATGGGAGTAGGATGGACGTTTACTACTCGGTAAAAGGTGACAGTAAAAGGCTGAGATCTCATAATGATGTCAGAAAATTTTGTAAGAAATCCAATATTCATTATGATCAGCAAATGTTTAATTTTAGAGAGAAAAAAGGGGTAAGTGAGATCAAAAGAAAACCGGAAGCAAGCAATGTCGAGATCTTGATACCCAAAAGCTATAGATCGGCAATTGAATCAACCCAGTCCGATAAGTGGCACGAGGCCATGAACGATGAAATAGCTACAATGCAGAAGAGGGGTGTCTGGGGCTTAGTGCCTGCATCCATCTCATAACAAAAAATAATCGGAAATAGATGGGTTTATACAATTAAGAAGGATGAAAGGGGAAATGTCAGAAGATTCAAAGCTCGCCTAGTAACTCAAGGATATACCCAGATAAAAGGGGACTCATATGATGAAGTGTTTAGCCCTGTGATTAATTTTAGTTTGATCAGAGCCTTCTTCTCCATATTCGTTTGCATGCTTAAATGGAAACATTTTCAACTGGACATTAAGTCCGCATATCTTTGTGCAAAACTTAATGATAAAATTTTTATGAAACAGCCACATGGATATGTCAATCCTAACCAGCCTCAATATGTATGTTTGCTTAAGAAGGCAATATATGGTCTTCATCAAAGCGGAAGGGAGTGGTATACAGAGCTTGACACCACTTTGAAAAAAACTAAACTTTTTAAAATTTAAATGGTGCAACTGTGCTTATATATACCAGAATAAGGTATTAATGCTGGTTTACGTAGACGACATAATTTTGTTTGCTAAACAACAAAAGGATATAGACCATACTGTTTCACTTTTGAGTAAAGAATTTGATATCAAAGAATTAGGAAAAGTCAAAAGACTTTTGGGTGTGGAATTTAAGGAGATAGAAAACAAATTTCATATACATCAAGGTGATTACATTGACAAAGTTTGTCAGATGTTTAAAAGGTTCAAATATCCAGTTTCCTCACTACCTATTGTAAAGGGAAGCATCTTAAGCAAGATTGATTGCCCAATGAATGATAGTGAATTAACACAAATGCAGGGTTTCCCATACAGAAGCTTGATTGGATGTCTATCCTATCTGTTCAGTAGAACTACACCAGACATATGCTATGCAATTAATATTCTGTCTCAGTTTCAAGAGAGTCCAGGGATAAAGCAATGGGATGCATTATTAAAATTGTTGGGATATGTTGAAAAGACCAGAGAGTATATGTTAAATTTGTCAAATATTTGTGATTTAAGGCTAAACTGCTACTCAGACTCAGATTTTGCAGCCAATAGAGATGACGGAGTGTCACTTGGTGGTATGTTGTTCTTGATTGACAAAGTACCAATTTCTTGGTGAACATTTAAGCACAATTGTGTTAAGTCTGTCAACGATGGAAGCTGAATATGTTTCGTTGGCAGAGGCTGCTAAAGAAATGATCTGGATGCAAAACGTTATTGAGGAATGTAAAAAGCTAGGTTTAAAATTTAACAAAAATAATTGTATAATATTTTGTGACAACCAGGCAGCAATAAATTTTTCAAATTCCCCAATTGAGAATAGTAGAATTAAGCACATAGATATAAAGTATCACTTTTCAAGGAACTTAGTTCTAAATGAGTCTTTTAAAATTAACCTTGTCAATACTAAAGATAACATAGCAGATTACTTCACAAAACCAATGACTAAAGATAAGGTTTTAAAATTTAGTAATGATATCTTTAAAATGTAAATTTAACTGTTTAAATAGAAAATTTTCTTAATTTTTACACATTTTTCAAAGGGGGCGCAGTAGCCCATTGGTTAGCGCGCTGGAGTTGCACTCGGTAGGCCCAGGTTTGATTCCAGCCGCTGCCAAAACTGCCGCCGTGTTCACGCGGAGTACGATCACGTTAAACATGTGGGTCCGTAAGTCCTTCCGAGAGGTTGGTGGTAGGGCAAGGAGGGTACGGTCCCTGTGGATGCCTCCCCCACTGGGTTGCGGTCTAAATTGGGTGGCACTTCCCGGCCATCCAAACAGTTACCTTACACCTTTCTGGTAGGTCGGAAGGTCTGGGTCTCAACAACAACAACATTTTTCAAAGAATAAATGGTTAGGGTATCTTATGATTTACTCCTCTCTCATTGATACAAATGAAATGTATCTTGAGTATATATTTTTATTTGACAATGAACTGTTATTTTTCTCAAATTACACTTGAAAAATATATATCCATTTTTTCCTACATGCATAATGCATTTTTGCTTATGTGAATAAAATGTGCGTTTGATCTCAAGGAAGAACATCAATGATATAATTCACATGAATCATAAAATTTTTAATCGGTGCTTATCTCATATGTATGTTTACCTTCTGTATCTTCTTTTATTATCCTTGCCATTGTATTTGGTATTTATAGTGTATACTAGTCATGGGCTAAGATAATAAAACTTAGACTTACATTTTTTAATCTTAAATGCTAAATTTAATAGTTACACATAAAATTTTCTACAACTTGAATTTGATGTTTGGACTTAAAATTTTCTACAACTTGAATTTGATATGTATAATAAATTTTTTAATCTTAAATGTTAAGTTTAATAGTTATACCTAAATTTTCTAGAGCTTAAATTTTGATATCTTTAGATTTTTAAATTTTAAACTTAATGTTTCTATACATTTGCAATGTAGTAAAGAAATAGTTTTCTTTAGTATGAGCTAGTACTTAAGATGGGCAATAGTATGTTTATACTCAGTTTCTTTTACTATGTTGTCCTTAATCATGTACTTTAAAGAATGCTTATGATCTGCATAATAGAGAAGTGTACTTATTTGGTTGTTGCCATTTTGAGAAATAGAAAAAGGCTGTTCACTTTCTAGAATGTTATAAGTATTATAAATTTTTATAATGTATTAAATTTAGTATGCATACATTATGTTTTTAGGATACTAAGGACCTTGACATTTTTTTGGTCTTGATTTTTAGAGTAACCTTCCTTGGATGAGAGCATGGGCGCTGAGAGTTGGTGTTTTGCATGAGGGGGCCGATTGTTGGAAACTTGGTTTTGTTTACGTCGCGATTCTCGTTTCGCGGGAGCATGACGTCATTATTCTAAATAATTTTTCCGTTCTCGTGAACGAATCGCGATGTGGACAAAACTGGGCTTATCATGCAAATCACCTTCTCGCCGCTCACGCATCCTGTTTTGCATATCCAGAGGGCGTTGCCGGCAACAATTGTGTTCTGGAACGCACCTATCGTCGGATATAAATGCTGGACACATTTTTGGTTTAAGCGGACATATCGACACACAGACAATCACAACAAGATGCAGATCGCTGATCGATCGATGTTAAGACGGATCTACATAGAGTTTTGTTCGAAGTAGTCGAATTTAATGATAGTGTTTATCGTTGACGCGGATGTTTGATCCAAGTAATGGTGGATCTTAAAGTTTTTATGGTTCTCAGTCAAAGAGACCATGTTATTCCGTGTTGTGGACTTTATGCAGTGTTAATCCGTGAAGCTTAAAGTTTTTGCCATAGCGTGTGACCAGCTATAAGTGGCAGCGGGAAATGCACGTTGTTATGTAAGTTTGAAAAGCTTTTTGTTCTACTTACCCGTGTATTTCAAAGACTGTTTAAAACAGGAATGCGTCTGAGCATGGAACTTTTCTGAAATCTTACGATTAAGCTTGAGAGCTCAAGTTTTTTTTTGTACATAGTATGCTTGCTTTGTGTTACATTGCCAGAAATATCTTGTAAGCAAATGCAATGGATTCGCTTCTTAATAAAAGTGATTTGAACTAAACTGGAACTGTTCTTTTTCAACATCTCTACAATTAGTTGTATTTTTTAAAACTATCATTGACGTTGTTATTACTGCAACTCCGCTTAAATTCCAGCGAAGTTGGTTATGGGGAGACCTCTTAAGTGAGTAAAAGCCCCCATATCTTAGTATGGCAATAAGTATATGTGTCAGATTACTTTTCGCTATATCCAAAATGAGTCCTTAATTAGACAGAGATTAGTTTCACAACTATGTCTCGTAATTTTAGATAAGTTACTTTTTAACCTATACTCATTACCATACCGTAGTATATGTTAATCACTCAATTGAGTGCATGCCAGAAAATTCTGGTTTCGTGAGAAGACAATTAAGATTTAATTAGGCCGTACAATCACTACTATTATTTTGCATTATATCACTTTTATTATAAATATGAAATCATATTATATTGTACTTTAAAATTCTACTCGAGCAGTATTAATTCATTTTAGAATAGTTTCACAAAATCTCATAACATTCTTAATTGCAATTTCATAATTCATTTTATCACTACAGTCAATTATATTAAATTCAAATCATTAAGCTCTACTTGTAAATTAATTACCAATTATATACATAATTATACAATCTTTTAATAGGTAAGCTTCTTTTAATTTCTCGTGGATCAGATTGTTTTTGATTAATCATTAAAACTAATTTCCGAAAGTTCAAACATCAGTCTCTGAGGAGATATATATATACGTAAGAAATAACTCACCGATTTCTTGTCATAATTATAAGTCTTTGCAAACAGATTCGAAGTAGCTTATTACCTTTAGGAAAATTCATTTTGTCGTATCAGTCTTTTTATATGTCCATATCAAGTTCGATGTTGCCTTCGGGCTCTGCATTGGTCAGCTATAGTCTGTTCTGCTAATTCCCTTCGGCTTCTGATTTACAAATCCCTTCCAAGTATATCAACATTCCAATTTTTGATTAATTTCACAGGAATCCTTTTCTATCAGGTTCTGCTTCATCTATATTGAATTCTGAAGTAACTTGTTGCACTGCGCTAGTTATATAAAGTCATGTTCATTGATTAAATGAAATTCCACAATCCATAGTTCAATTGAATCCTAGGAGCTAATTTTTGAAGCCACCATCTTCGTCACCTTCCACTAGCAGATTTTTTTTACTATCTGAAAATTCTCGAACAAATTGCACATCGAGTAATAAAATGGGAGAGGGGAGAGGCGAGAGGACAGGTTCCTCCCTCTCCCCCGAATTTATCCAACCACTTTACTCTTCTTTTCTTACGAACTAACAGAAAACATACACATCTACCTATGTTTTTCCAGTCTATCTTGACAGTATATAGTGTCACTTATATGTGCTTGCTGTGCATAGTAATACAGGAGTTAAAAGTCCATAACATGCTCTGTATTCATCCGCTACCAGTTCACTTGTTAACCACGTGACCCTATTGCCACGGTCGCTGTAACAGTTCGAGACATTCCCACCTCGAGTTCCGCCGTTGTCATGCCAACGTTCTTTTTCTCTTTTTCCCATGCCCGCTGCGGTGCAAATGGTGTCTAGGGAATTATAAAGTTTCAATCGGCATTTTCACTTGTCACTCTTTTGTACATTTTAGTGTCTGCTCTCTTATGCTCTGCTTCTCTTGCAAACCACTTGGGCTTTGTACATGACACTTTGTCATTTGCTATCCTCTGGAATATTGGATTATCTTCTTTATCCTTTATTCTTAGATATGGCTATCGGTGTTTGCTTTAGGGAGGTCTCCTTCCCGTGAGAACTTTTGTCTCTGAGAATCACCTTTAAGAAGGCTTGGTTCGCCCTTGAACCAGGTACAGAAATTGCATTCATATCTCCATTTTTTTTACACCATCTTTTTGACTTAATTTTCATACATAAATTCAAAAAATTGCACAGATATGTCTAGTGGGTAAAATCCACTACGACATTGGTCAACTGCAATTTTTACCTCGTATTATTTTTTATAACCAGCAGGTTATCTCCTATACATCCTGACAGGTTAACCTGGCCCCCAACAGAACCTTCGGACGCCGGAGACGCTATTGTTCGAGAAGTGTTCGCACGAGCCGATAACAGACAATGTGATCACGGATTATGTATTTGACCTTTTAAACCGATTAAGGCATTGTCAACAGATGGCTTCGGAAATGGAGACAGATAAAAAAATAAAACGAAAGGGGTATTATGATAGGGCATCAGTTAAAAGAGTTTAAGGCAGGGAATCAGGTTTTGGTTTTGGCGACACACCGACTAAATAAATTAGCCGTTAAGTGGATCGGTCCCGGGACTATTGAAAGACAATTATCCGAGACAAATTACACTGTAAGGATGCCAGGGAAATCTGAAAAGGTACAAGTGTACCATGTGAATTTGTTAAACCATACCACCAGCGCGTGGAGTGTGTGAATGTTTTAATAAGCGAAAATGTTGCAAAGGAAACAAAAGATTCGGAATTGGATATTTCATATCCCATAGCTAATTCCAACATTTTTTATTTCAAGGAAAGCGTCAGAGACAATGCTTTACGAGAACAGTGCACTTCAGAACAGATTGAAGAGTTGAGGAAATTACTGAAATTGCATGGAAAACTATTTTCTAATGATCCATGCAGAACGCATTTAATACAGGATGATATCGAACTTTAAGCAATAAACCTGTGCGCTCTAAACCGTATAGGGCGTCCCCGAGACAGAACGATATTGTAAAACGGGAGATCAAGAGAATGCTGGAATTAAAAATCATTGAGATTGGGGAGTCGGACTATACTTTACCCATAATTCTAGTGAAAAGTCCAGAGAAGGATCCGAGATTATGTGTAGATTACAGGCGGTTAAATTCTATTATTCGCACAGAATATTATCCGCTACCTAACATGGATGATACGATAGAGAAGGTGTCGTCAGCGAAGTTCATTACAGTAATTGATCTGACCAAGGGGTACTAGCAGATCCCCTTGAGCCCTACGGCTCAGAGATTAGCTGCATTCGTCACAACCTTCAGAACGTACCGACCATTAGTGCTTCCATTCGGTTTAGTCAACGCCCCCTATTGTTTCTCCAAGTTCATGGTCTCCCCTAAATGATGCCTGTGCCTTGATGCGGAGGTGGAGCTTGCGTGTTCCGATGATCCTAAGAGCTATGCCGGCGGTAGCTTCGGCTACTGGTAAGGTCTCCCCTGCCGGACAGATCGAAGGTGAGGTTCCTGACCAAATGAGGCATCCTGGTCCTCCAGGTTGCGGGTTGGAAGTGAGGCACCTACTCGCACTGCTGCAGATTGCATCAATGCTAAGCCCCTAGTAAACTTCACTTCTGCCTTATGGGCCTTAGTACCACTCTTCGGCCTCTACCGTAAGGTATACCGTGTCGGCTCGGAAACGGGACCAGGTGGTTGTGTTGCAGAAAGGGCAAAACGGCGTCTATCTGTAGTTTTGCTTTCAAGAAACGTTTGTAGTAAACGGTTCTAGAGGTCGAGTCCCTTGGTTGCGTTGGTTAGATGGTGGGGAGCATTTCATATCGAGAAATCCCCCTTTGATCCTTGTTGATCATTGGACCCTGTGTACCTCGTGCACGTTATGGCCCGCTCCTTATCATCTAGCTTTGTGAATGACTCCGGCGGTTACACTTTTCACATCAGAAAAGTGTGGGGGAACGGAGCCTAGCGGGGGCTCCGGTCGAACTGGAAGTAATCCATGTTTTTTCTCATTAGTGGTTATAACATGGAGCAATTAGATGTACCATTCCCTAGTTCTCCATGCTGCCATAGAGAAAGTGTTAAAGGATTGGGTTCATCTTCGGGTGAATCCCAATCAGCCAATGAAACAACCCCTCTGGGGTTGGATCTTGGCAAAAAGGAGGAAACCTGCAGTCCGACTGTGGAAGAAAGTGGAGTCGCGAGCCTTGGTGACCGACACACTGAAACCATGGCTGTGACGCAGGATATACTCACAAAAGCACATGCCTAGGCAGCTGGATCAGAGGCTTGCAAAAGCTGGTGCAGTCAAAGAGAAAGTTGGAGGTACCAAACAACTTAGGTCGGAAAGAGCCACACCTTC
The DNA here is from genome assembly GCA_951213105.1 of Amaurobius ferox. NCBI lineage: Eukaryota > Metazoa > Arthropoda > Arachnida > Araneae > Amaurobiidae > Amaurobius > Amaurobius ferox. The sequence goes on from OX578150.1 coordinate 39,607,506, forward strand.
TCCAAGAGATTTGGTCGATAAGAAAAGATCAAGGACAGACATCCAACCTGGAACATATGCTCAGGCAGTCCAGGTTATCAAGATGGCAATTGTGAAGAATTCCTTCCTTTCAAGTAAGCTGAGCAAGGAAGAGGTTGACATCATCCAGGTGGTGACTCTCGATAAAATAGATAAGATCCCCACTGGTGAGCAACTTCTGAAGATTCATGGCTTTAGCTTAAACGTTGGAGCCTTGGTTCTTCAGTGCAATGCTGCAAATACTGTGGAATAGTTTAAAAAAACCTTCCATAATAACAGTCAGGTTCTGGGGGAGACACTTAAAGTCTTGAGTGCCAATGACCCTCCCAAACCAGTCAAAGTGGCCTTTAAGAACAGAGATGTTTACACCAAGGAGCCGAGTGTTTTGCTGAAATGGCTGAACCATTTCAACCCGGAGTTGAAGCCTGAGTAGTGGCATGTTCTGCAAAATTTTGTGGAAGCCCTTTCCGTAAGATGGATCTTCGGGTGGATACGGAGGCTGCGGATGAGATTCGCAAAGCTGACCTTGGTACTTTCACCGAACTGGACCGCGGAGTCTTTACGATTCTTCGGGACCCAAACGAGAAACCCAAAGGGAAGTTGGAGATGGAAGAACAGCCAGAAGATCAGGCGACCTCCTCTCAGGTAAGTATCAGTAGTCTTGAGACTATGATATCTAAACTTAATGATCTAGAAATTGCTTCTGGTTCTGATATGCTAATCCTCTAATTTCTGATAATGAGCTGGAAAAACGCATGCAGAATTTTAACAATGAAAATGTGCTTGACGCTGATCACTGTCATGTTACTAGGAGGGCCTCTCGCTCCTACATTTTCTCTGCCCTCTTTTTTGTCTCTGCTTATGGGCTGTTTTAACGTTGTGCAAATAAATCTGCATCACAGTCGTTCTGCCTCGGCTATTCTTAGCAAAAGGCTGTTAAATGGTAGAGCTGATATTGCTCTTATCCAGGAACCCTGGACTTGCAATGGAAAAATTTGGGGTCGGGGGATCAAGGGATTCAATGTCTCTTTTGATACATCCTGTATCAGACCTAGAGCCTGTATTGCTGTTAGCAACAAGCTCAATGCTGTTCATCTTGTTAAATTTCTCGATGGTGACAATGTTGCCATCAGTGTGAATCTTAAAACTAATGAGGATAAGATAGAATACATCTTTGCTTCGGCCTTTCTTCCTTATGAAGATAAAGAAACCTTTTCTAATGTCATTATCAATCTTATTGAGTATTGTAATGGCAAAAAAATGATTATTGGTTGTGATGCGAATGCCCATAACACTGTTTGGGGTAGTAGTGATTGCAACCGTAAGGGTGATGATCTTTTAGAACAGATCCTTCTCTTTAAACTTTTTGTACTTTATAAGGGTAATTCTCCTACTTTTGTAACTGCAAAGCATCGTGAAGTGGTAGATATTAGCATAAGCAATAGTAATGCTTACAAAAATGTGATTAATTGGAAGGCCTTAGATGATATATCTCTTTCTGATCACCAAATAATCTCTTTTTCCGCTAAAGGTCATATAAAACCTGCGACTGACAAGGGTAGGAACTCTAGAAGAACAAATTGGGGTTCCTACAAAGAAGGTCTCAGGGCCAGTTTGGCTAGCCACAATGGTGAGTATTCCTCTATTGAAAACCTAGATTTGGCTGTTGACTCCGTGCAACAGGCCATTATCCAAACCTTCCATAGTAACTGCAGAACCACAAATGCTGACTCCCCAAGGATTGTTCCTTGGTGGTATAGTGAGTTCAGCCGGTTGTGTGGGAAATGCAGGAAGCTCTTTAACAGAGCTAAAAAGAATGGTGAATGGCAGGTTTATAAATCTGCTCTTACCTCCTATAATAAGGCAGTCAGGGACTCCAAGAGAAATTCTTGGAGAACGTACTGTGAAGGTATTAAAGATGCCCCTGCCACGGCAAAACTTGTTAAACTGATGGCACGGGATAGAAATTGTAATTTGAACACTGTCAAGAAGTCAAATGGTGACTTTACTGTTACTGGTGAAGAGACCCTGACTGAGCTGTTCAGGGTCCACTTTCCAGTTTCTTATCCTTATGATCATTGTGGCAATGTTAATGCCTGCTCCACGTCTACTTCTGATGACAAAAGTTTGAGCATTGCCAGGAGTGTGGTTACTCTTGATAGGGTTAAATGGCCAATTAATTCCCATAAATCCTATAAAACTCCGGGGACTGATGGCATCATTCCAATTCTTCTTCAGGAGGGAATTGGGGTGATAGCTCCCTTTCTGTGCAGTATCAACAGAGTCTGTATTGTCTTGGGTGATGTACCAAATGCATGGAAGCATACTAAAGTAATCTTCATTCCAAAGATTGGAAAAGATAATTATTACGAGGCGAAATCCTTTAGGCCTATTAGCCTTACGTCTTTTTGATTAGACTATTGAGAAGCTTATTGATAGGTACTTAAGAGTTCAAGCGAACTGGCCAGACAACTGAGAGGTTTATGCCCATTATTAAGGCCAGTCGCGGGGCTACCAAATCTCCATTCCAGCGGAGCCGCAGCCAGGTCACTGACTTGGCGAAATCATTCACCAGGCAGGGGTCAAAGAACATCCGCCAAGCTCGACACCAGCCAACGGTCAGCCCTTGGCTCAGGCCATGAATAGACGCAGTCCATGGGCATGACCACCTGGAAGAGTCGGGGCCCTACCAACTCAGTGGTTCGTCGGCCACTTCATCGTCAATAGGGTAACCTGATTGATTTTCCCCCAGCAGACGGAGGACCAGAGATACAGACCTAAAATCCGTGCACCGCAATCAATGGCGTCGCCACCCCCTGGGGGGAGATAGGTACTTAAGAGAAGTGATTCTGGCTTCTAAGCCCTGTCAAGCTCTCAACATGCCTATCAACTGGGCAAATCCACGGACACTGCCCTTTATAGTCTCTCCTTTATTTTGGAGAAAAACTTTAATGCCAAGGAAGTTGCTCTTGCCACCTTCCTCGACATTGAAGGCACCCATCGATACCATCCTTAATGCTCTTGATAGGAAAGGTGTTAATATCACGATCTCTTATTGGATCAAGAACCTGTTATCTAATAGGTATATATGTGCATCTTTACTTGGTGATAGTATGACTGTGCATGCAATTGCGGGCTGTCCGCAAGGAGGTGTGCTTTCGCCAATTCTTTGGTGTATAGTTGTGGAATCTCTGACTCTCTTTTGGAGAGTATCAACGTTCCTGGTATTTCCTGCGTTGGTTATGCAGACGATGTTATCATAGTTGCCAGGGGCAAATATGGCAACACTGTCTCTGACATGATGTCTCCTGTTCTTAGGAGGATTGAGACATAGTGTAAAAATGCAGGTCTTACTGTTAATCCGCATAAGACTGCTTTGGTTGCGTTTACTAGGAAACGCATACTTAATCTTGGGGACATTCGCTTCTTTGGGCAGAAGCTTATCTGCTCCAAGGAGGTTAAATTAATGGGAATTTACTTTGACAAGGGACTCAACTGAAAGAGACACTTGGATTATTGCACGACTAAAGCCAGAAGAATCTTCTGGTCTTGTAGGAATGCCATTGGGAAAACCTGGGGCTTAAATCCTAAGGCTATCCATTAGATTTACTCGATGGTAATGTATTTTATCATTTCCTATGGATCCATTGTTTGGTGGTCCAGAATTGGATGTGAAACAGCTAAACTAGAATTAGTTAAGCTTCAAAAGATGGTGTGCATTGCAATCTCTGGATGCATGAAAACTATTCCTACTGCAACTCTTGAACTTTTACTCGGTTTGCATCCACTCTACATGCGTATTGAAGCAGAGGCACTTATCTGCATAAACAGACTTAAATATCTGAAATACTGGAAAGATTACTCAAGGTATCTATCTTGGGGTGAACTTAACAGTAATGTTGCTAGTCATCCTTATTTCTGTATGCCACCTGATGGCATTCATGTCAAAAACACGTTTGTTAAGCCTTATGAAATTCAGGTCCCCTCGTGGGATGACTGGAAGAGGTCTCCCACCTACAATAAACGGAACTGTATTGTATGGTGAACGGATGGCTCAAAGATTGGCACAAGCACTGGTGCTGGTGTGTGCTGCCCCGATAATGGTACTGAGCTGTCTTATCCGCTTGCCAATTTTGCTACTGTCTTTCAGACCAAAGTGTTTGCCATCCTTATGTGTTGTAGAATTTGTAATGACAGGAAGTATAAGAATAGCCAGATTTTCATCTGTTCTGACAGTCAGGCTGCTCTTATGGCTCTTGGGAAGTTCACTATGACTTCTTCCCTTGTTTGGGAATGTTACAATGCACTCTGTGAAATTGCTAGCAATGACAATGTCACTCTTTACTGGGTGCCTGGTCATTCAGGCATTCCTGGCAATGAGTGAGTTCCATGGCAGATGAACTTGTTAGGAAAGGCTCAAGTATACCTTTTGTTGGTCCTGAGCCGGTGTTGGGTATCCCCAATGACCATGTTAGAAGAACTGTCTATGACACTTTCAGGAAGCTTCAATGTAAGAACTGGCGTAATACTAAGGGACAAAGGCAAGCAAAAATTTTCAACTGCAATTGCCCTAGTACATGTCAAAAAGAACTTTTCAAGCTCAGCAGAACTGGCATCAGGAGGGCTGTTGGGCTCCTGGGCACTGCACCCTCAAGAGACACCTCAACATTATGGGTGTCACTTAAGATTCGCTTTGCAGAGGCTGCAATTACAGCGAAGAAACTGCTGCTTACATTCTCTGTGAATGTGAGGTTTACTCTGCTCACACATTCGAACACATTGGTCATCATGTGATTGAACCCTGGGAGCTGAACGACATACCTATCAAGTGACTGCTTATTTTCGCATCGGCTACTGGTCTCTTTTCTTAGATATCTTTCTATTTTGGGGTAGTACAATAGACCTCTGGTCGATGTGCCAGGCTCTTCTGGAGTCACCCACCTACATATCATTCAAGTTCATGGCGCAATTATCACAGGGTTGTGAGGAATTTTGTGTCCCATACCTGGACGACGTTGCCAGTTTCTCAGAGACCAGAGGTGAACATTTAAAACACCTAGATGTAGTTTTGAGGAAAATCGCTTCTGCCAAACTAACAATAAAATCTTCCAAATGCAAATTTGGGCAGAGTTGTGTTAAATACTTAGGACACATGGTAGGGAATGGTCAAAGGACGCCGGCCGAGGCGAAAATTAAAGCAGTGCTAGATTTTCGGACTCCCGGAAATAAAACCCAAGTCAGGCAGTTTTTAGGCCTCAGTAGTTATTACGCACACTATATACATAATTATGCAATTATTGCCGAACCCCTGACTCAGGCACTGAAAGGAATGAACAGGAAAGAGGAGGTAGTATGGTCGAAAACAAAACTGACAGAAAAGCCTGTTATACGCACCCGAATTTCACTAAGGAGTTTATCCTTCAAACTGATGCATCAGACAAAGGGCTGGACGTAATAATGGCATAGAAGAGGGCAGATAATACTGACCACCCAATATTATATTTGAGTAGGAAATTCACGACAACGGAACAAAAGTTTGGAACCACGGAGAAGGAATGCGCAGGCATAATTTTTGCAATAAAAAAGCTGCGCCATTACCTTGATGGCTAAAAGTTCTCGATCGAAACCGATCATAACCCATTAGTGTTCCTTAAGGCAAATTCTGGTCAGAACCCTAGATTGATGAGATGTGCCCTAGCTCTACAGCCTTTTAACTATCAGATAAATCACCGGACTGGAAAGGAGATCAGACATGCAGACTGTTTGAGCAGAATGCTGCCAGAGTAAATTAAATGGTATTGCATTGTGCTGTATGCATTTTTATAATTTTTGTAGAAATTGTGTTGTGTATATTTTAATTTTTTTTTTTACCTTAATCCTTGTTGCCTCCAATGATGTTGCCAGGTGAACCATGTCTAACCTTTTGCCTTATAGATTTTGCCAGCTAGACAAAATCTCCCTAAGGGGAGAGGGATTGTGCCGAATTAAATTAATTCACCAAATGAAACCATAAATAAATCATTGATTGTGCACAAATGCTGGTTTTCGCTGTACTACTGCAAAATAGCCTGTCATTTCATTAATAATGCGTTTGAACAATAGTTTTTCTACATAAAATACGAAATAATTATAAAAGATTTTGATGATGCAAATAGGTTACAAAAGTGGAAAAATAGTTTTACAATAAAGCGAAATATAAGAAGGATCATGCACAAATGCAGTTTTTAATGAAACTGCTGCAAGAAAGACTTTCATTTCATTAATAATACATTTGAAAAATAGTTTTGTATATAAAAAAAATAACTTAATAAAATTTTAGTCAATGCAAATAAGTTTCTCCCACATTAATTAAATAATCATTGGTCATCACTCTACTTCGTGAAGCTGTGGGAATAATCGCCGCTTGAGATAGCTGGGAAACTGAGTTTTAGATGAAAAAATGGGTAAACTTCAATCTCAAAATTTGTGACTAAGTTTCTCATTTCATGACAATTTCAGAACATACGTGATTTATTTCGGATTTTTTGACTTTTGTAACCTGTAGATCCAAATACAAACGTTACTTACGATATATTCTTACATTGCGGTAGCAGAAAATTGAGAACTGAAAATCACGACTTGCATTTGTGGTATTTCTGTTTAAATAGGGGGAAAATAAGGGCAGCTAAGTGAAAACTGGGAGACTGAGGGACTTACCCGGGAGATATAGAGAAAAACTAGGAGTCTTCAAAAAGTTTGAATGTGTTGGGAGAGTGCGTGGAATCTTTTTGCTGTTTACTTCTCTTCACAAAACCATACGTTTCCAGGAATTTAGAAAATAGGGAAAATATATACATATATCTAAAAAAAATTATTTGCTTTGAAAAATCAGACTTCCTGAATGAGAAGATGCATTGTCATGGTCAAGTATGAGTCCTCCAACATTCACTGACTGAAGAATTTCTGGAAGACACTTAGTGGTGTACCAGTTGCTGTCACTGTCTTCTGTCTCTCTAGCTTTATGGCTTTGACCAGACCTGTACTTCTAAAGAACATGACATACATTACTTTATTCATTGTTTGTTATCTTTTCACAAATTGTCGGTTTGGGGTCATCTTGAAAGACCCATACTTTTACTTTCTTGCCGTGTTTGAACGTCAAAAAGTGTTATGTACATTTCATAACCAGTTATGATTTTAGAAATAATTCGGTGTCCACCATCATTAAATAATTTTAGGGTTTCTTTACCGATTCTGCACACTCTGCTTTTTGGTGTTCTGCTAAATTATGGGTGAACCAATGACAAATTAATTTTTTCATATGCAGTTTATGAATAATTTTATGTATAGCTGTGGATCCAATGTTAAGTTCCTACTGTATCATTTGGTAGGTACAGCGATTATGATCGATTAACATTTTAGGATCAGTGTGCTTAGTTCATTCGTAAAGTTGGAAATAGGCTGCAAATGAGACATCACCAACTGGCAAGGGGGGGGGGGGGGCCTAGTGTTTGACCGGGAACACAGCCACAAAGTTCCAGAGATTGCAACATTCTTGGGTGTGACAGTATCTACAGTACATAAGCAATGGCGTTTGTCCGGAACAAATAGTTCATGGCAATGTAATGCTGACCTCAAGACGATACTAATCCCGGGAGATCGCCGGCATATCAGGCATATGTCTACCGCTAATCACTTCCGAAAGGCAACAATCGGATAAAGGCAGTGGATAATATCCCCATCTTGGATGACCACGTCACATCTTATGTGGACTTTCTGCACGGAGATGGCCTTACCACTGAGCCTGTCTACCAAGATGATAATTGTACTGTGCTTCATGCCAGATGTGTTCAGGACTGGTTCATAGAACATGAGGTTGATTTCCCACACTACACTTGGCCCGCCAATTCCCCTGACATTAACGTCATCGATAAAATATGGGAAGCTTTGGAAATTGCTATCAAGAGGAATGTTGAATGTCCGCAATCACTAGTGGAATTGATGGCAAGATTGGTGGATGAGTGGGCTACTGCAGACACGATCCAGCCCCATTTAGACAGCATAAGATCCAAGCGGTGATCAAGGCACATGGTGATGTAACCAAATATTAAATTCAATAAAACCTTATATCGCAATATTTTCTCCAGGGTACTTAGTATAAGAATCAATGACGACAAGATTATTTAAAAGGAGGAAATATTTGTCATTTTAAAACTGCAAAATTTGTAACATTTTAGGGAAATTTGCTTGGCATTTTTCAGTTTGTGGAAGCAATAAATAATTGTTACTTTCCCGACATACATAGTATAATGCAGCATTTTTCAAGATGTGTTCACCAGAACCTAGGGTTCTGTGATGTAATAGTTTCATATACATTGTCTTAAAAATTTAAAAATGAGTATGATTTTAATGCATAATTTGGACAACAAGAGATTTTTCTTATTTTGGGGTTCTGCCATCAATGGTATAATGTATAGGTAAAGTATTGTGATAGGGTCGAAAACTCAAATTCAAGTTTAGTTTTCGATGAAGAGTTCATTTCAAACATCGCTAAACTCAAATCGAATATTTTTTAAGTGATATCTGTGTGTGTGTGTGTGTATATTATTGCATATATATTAGTCTGCGTGTTGTACAGAATCATGCTGCTCTAACCGGGAATCGAACTCTGGATCTTCGAACTGGCCAGCCGATCCTCTACCATTGAGATACTGGGATGAAATTGCAACCTCTTATCATCGAAGTGAACTCTGCAATGTATACATGTTAGTTTGTGTGTCCTTGAGTCAGTGGGTGTGATATCTAACAAATGAATAAAATGTTTCGAACAAAATTTTTTACAATTTTTACAATAAGTAAATAATGGTAGTCTATTGATTTTAAAAGCAATCGAATATTTGTAAACTTGACTCTCAATTTTAGAATGAAATTTAAAAAAAAATTATTAAAAATCAGAACCTTTAATAGAAAATGAAGAACCCTTGGAAAATGAAATATAATTTATCTGGTGATTCCTGTCCTTTTGGGGAAAAGATATATTGAGTTTCATGATTATAATCATTTCAAATACAAAATATATTGCTTAGCAGATATTAGCTATATTTCTATATTAATTATATTTGCGCAAAGTTAATTTGGTTAAGCTGTGAAGGATGCAAAGTCACTGACAAAGTCTTTTTGGCACCCCCACCCATTTTGTCCGTCCTAGGGAGAGAAATAAAAAGATCCATTAGGTTCTGTCCTGTTGTTGATTATAGAAGAATGGGCGATCATAGCACTTTTTCCAGCGGACAAACTTAAGAATGATATGTACAATATTAACTAGCTTGATACCTAGATTTGGTACCTTGAATGCCCAGGGGAGTGTAAGTGACCCTTGCCCTTCCCTATGAGTGCCCATGACAGTAAGTGTTCAAAGTTTCAGTTTCCTATGTTGAGGAGACTTCCATAGTCTGGAAAGAATTTTTGACAGCCCCACTCATTTTGTTCGCCCTCAGAAGAGAAATAAAATGATTCAACTCAGGTACGTTTTGTCTCATTGTCAATACTACAAGCACTTATAACGCTTTTTCCAGGTTGCAAACTCAATAATGATACGCACAATATTGACTAGCTTGATACCTACATTTGGGACCTTGAATGTTCAGGGGGAGTAGAAGTGTATGGGTGCCCACTGCAAGGGTTCCCTACTTATACTATTATCCTCAGGACAAAACTTAACAGAGCCGAAGTTTTGATTTCCCTAGGGACAGAAAAATAGTCTTTTTAGGCCCTACAATAATCTCCATGAAGTCTGAAGCTTTGTATACTTATAGTCATGGGTACCTATAGGGGGGTTCAAAGTCACAAATGTGAGTATCAAACTAGTCAATCAATATTGTACATCTCGTCCTTTTGAATTTGCCCCTGCTGTTCCATGGGAGCACAATAAGGTATTTCCCCTCTTATAGACGTTAACAAATGCACGTATCAAGCTAGTCAATATTATAGTCTTATCCACGAGTTTGTCCTCTGGAAAAAGTTCTATTGAATCCCGTAGGGGAGTGCAAGAGGGAACTTTTCATCCCACGGACGTTTAAGGTCAGAAATGTAGGTATCAAGCTAGTAGATATTTACCTCTCATCCTTATATTTACCTCTATATTATTGACACACACTCTCTCTCACTCATGTTCTAATCACGTTAATTACATAATGATCTAGCAAATTCCAATTTCTTACAGAATGCATCTACATATAAAATTTCGTGGCTGTACGTACTCTCTCTATTTTAAAATCTTTAATTTTGAATGTTTTAATCTCATTTATTACAAAATTTTCTACAGAATACATCTACATATACATTTGCATAGTGATACATGCATTTGCACCTCACAGATACACACACACTGATGATAATATTTCCAAAAATGTTCAAAATGTGCTCATGATGTCTTTAAATGCATTTTTTCATCTAAATATCGCATTAAAAATTATTTGTGAACTTGTTCTATACAATAATATTAGAAAATAATAAAATTATTCTTTAATTTAATGAATATTGAATAAATTTAATTCTAAGAGATAATGCATTTAAAATATGTCTATATTGCTTAATTGTAAGTTATATATCCGCTTCTTTAATTTAGTCCATATTGAAATTATTTAATTCTAATCTAAGAGATAATAAATTTAAAATGAGTTTATATTGCTAAATTGTAAGTTACATATCCATATAAAAAGAAAAACAAAATTGCTGGTGTTTCTCCTGATGTAGAGAATAAATAAGGTGCTACTATAACCTTGAAAACGAGCTCTTCTTGTGTCGAAAGCCCAGACCACCCGGCTCGTCCGAAGACTTAGAGCAGCTGGTTGGATGGTCAGGAGCTCTTCTTGTGTATCAAGAAGAGCTCCCGACCATCCAACCAGCTGCTCTAAGTCTTCAGACGAGCCGGGTGGTCTGGGCTTTCGACACAAGAAGAGCTCGTTTTCAAGGTTATAGTAGCACCGTATTTATTCTCTACATCAGGAGAAACACCTTGTGTATCAATGCTAGCGATAAAATGACGTTTGGCATCTGATTTGAAAGAAGGGTTCTGAGGTAGTTCATACAATGGAATAATGTGTCTCCAATAGACGGTGTTGCAATACTTACATTTGGACCACGTATGAAGATAATGGTTTGAAAATGAGGATTTTACTTAGTGCTGTATTCTCGATTCCATGAAGATCATTATCTGCATACTTAAACACTTTGAAATACTTAAAATATATTTTAATCACCATTGTACTTCTAATCCCATACATTTCCCCTTAATGAAATAATTTTCAGAACTCCCACCATTCACAGCACTTCTTTGCAGAACAGATTACAAGGTTTTCAAAAATATTATTTTACCAAAAACATTTATTTATTGAATTACATTTCATAAAACAGTAGAAAAATCAAAAGTAAAGATTTGATCATAAAATAAACAAATTCAATGAAATGAAAATAGGATCACAAATTGAAGAAATTTGAAGATACAATATCAGAACTGCCAACCTCTCACAACCAAAAAGTGTAACACGACGCAGGCGATAATGTACGCGTGGTATATTTCAGCTATGTAAATTCTTGATAATCAGGCTGTAGGGATTTTTTTCCCCTACATCAAAATTCCATTGAGAAACCAATTAAATTATTACAATCCACAGCAAACATTTTTATGTTGTTAATTTTTAAATTAAGCATTTTAAATTTAAATAAAAATATTAATTTTTCAGTAAAATGCATCAATATAAAACAATTAGAAAATTATAATGCACATCATGGATTTTTGCTTTCTATTAAAAAGAAAGGTAAGGACATAATTTTCACACATTACAACAACATTAATAAATCTAACTTTTATTTAAACCAACATATGTGGCTGACTCTGCCTTTTTTAAAAACCCAGAAGAATATTTTTGCTGGAAACAAGGTCCAGACATACAGGATTTTGCAATCAAAAGTGATTCAAGTGTTGAAGTGCTCAAGGAGCCTCTTACATCGGTTTTATTTCTCCTTACTAAACTAAAAACTCTTTCGCAAGAGGCATTGCTATGAGGCAAGGTTAAAATGCCTAACATGACTTTAGAAAGTTTGCTACAAAGAAATTTGCCATCAGAGTTCTTTTCTTTTGATAATAAATGCCATTGTTCACTAATACTTTTACTATTTAAAACATTATCTGGTAAAGTTGCAATTTGAAAATTTAGAAATTCACTTTCTACAACATCAACAGCTTCAGAAAATGTTTTATTCTCACATCTTACAAGGAGACATGGGAACATACCTACTAAATACTGAATTGATGAAAAATTAAACTGCTCTCTTTTAGAAATATCAGCAACTTGGATATGATTTAAAATTTCCAGATTCCATGGAAATTTAGAAACTATATAGTCACAGCCAGTAATAAAATAATTTCTAACTTTAGAAAAAAATTCTTTCTGCTCCTCAGTGCTAACTGTTTTAACCAATTGTCTGGTTTCAAAACCAATTGATAACTCTTCGTTTTCTTTCTGGTTTTCTATTTCATTATATTTAACATAAAATGTTGATTTTGCTTGCTTAATAACAATTACCTTTACAAACTTAATTAAGAGTTCAATAAAAAGACATTACATATCGGATTTGAGTGTCTGCACACGAGGTTTCTCCTGCTGAAACATTATATTGTATTTTTCAAAAACTATTGTAACATGACAAACAAATAATGCATAAACATGATTCACAGTAGAACTTAATGTAAAGTAAATTCTCTCTTGCTTATTTAAAGCATCTCTTGAGATACTTTTTTCAGACTGTTCTTGTTGCTTCTTTTTAATTAGATGTGCTGAAGATTTTTTATCATATTCAGTGTTAACTGCATTCATTTTAAATTTCCTATTAACAGAAGTCAAATTCATAATTTTCCTCTTTAACGTTTCATTGGGTTTAAAACTTTCTGATTTTGAATTATCAAGTTTTGGGATGGTATACGAAGAAATTCTTGGGGAGAAACCAATTTCTTTTTCTCTTACATTAGAACACTCTTTTTTAAAAAATAAAGTTAAGCAATGCCACTGCTGTAATAATCTCTCAAGGCATCTACCAAGAGAAAGCCACCGAGTGCAGCCATGTCTTAAAATCTTTTGTGTTTCAACATCACACAACTATTGAATTTCTTTTAAAGCCTGTTTCCTTTTAAAACTTTTTTCTAGATAATAATAAATGTCAATTAAAAGTTCATGAATTAGTATAGGTAAGCTTTCGGCAGAATTTTGTGCTGCCAAATTAACCAAATGGCATAAACATCCAAATGCAAATAAATTTGGTTGCTTACTTTTTAAAAATGATGAAATTCCTTTTTTTTTGCCGATCATAACAGGTGCGTTATCACATGATAGAGCAAGGCAGTTTTCCCACGGAATTCCATAGCGCTGAAATTCCTCATTTATTAACCCCTTGCCTGTGGAATATATTTCAGGAAAGTGGGTCAAAAATGGAAAAAAATTTTTATGCTTCAGTTTTGACTATTATAACATTTAAAAAGGTTAGAAAAATTTTATTTTGTAAAAATATAAATGTTTATATGAAATAACTACTATATTTAATATTTTGACATACATGTGGAAAATTACTGGATTATATTCATATTTTACTCAAAATTGTTTAATTATAGCAAAATAAATCAAATAATCTTTTGAATTTCACAAATCATTTCACAGAATCCTTTTTCAGAATTTCACAAATCTTTTATAGTATGATATATACGAAAAATATGACACGGCACACAAGCCGACATCCCACTCTTTACAATAAACTCAGTTTATATCCCGCCTAATCAAGCTAGCTAATCCCACTTACTTCCAAAAAAAATGTGGACACGTATCGCCATCTATTGGAAAAACAACGAATTATATTGTAGAACATTTGGTAAGGCAAAACGGACTCAATTCGGGATCAACGGAATAGAAACGCTGATTTTTCGCTTGCCCGAAGTCAGTTCGGGCATTCCAAATTTGGTGCAGAGGGGTTGCAAGAACTGGATTCGGGTGGCACAGGTAAGGGGGTTAATTTGGCAATGTTTTCCCCAGTAGGGGATTCAATTAATTTTGGCAAAGACAACAGCTCAGTTTTTACTCCATTTGATGATTCTTTGAAATACGTTAAAACAATTGGATACAGTTGATCATCGACACAATGACTCCCATCAGTAGACACCGTAAATGGATTTTTAGTAGCTGCAATTATTTATTTTTGATTTTCACTGGTTAGTTCTTTAATAATAAAAGCTGTTTTTGTTCGCACACAGGAGTAATGCTTTGCCTCTTTCGAATCCAGAAACATCGCTTGAAATAAAGGGTGAGCATGGTCTGCAGTAGCTAACGGAAGATTATGTTCTAAAATGAATGAGATGAACATAACTTCCGCTTTAGTAGTCTGCAATTCTTTATTCACAGTTAAAAATTCATTTATAGACTTCGTAGATTTGGAAGTCTTGAATTTATCCACATGTTTGGCCGTTTTCGAATGTTTAACTATGTCCGCACGTCCGCCATGAGAAATGGAGACATCACAGTTACATACAACACAAAAGGCAAGAGATGCACTTATTCTTGATTCCTTGATAAATTCAAAGTCTCTGCAATACTTTTCGGAAAACGTTTGAGATCGGGAATTAGTCTTTGTAGACATCATTCAATTAATTAACTATATAAACTAAACGGAACTCAGCAAAAATTTAAAACAAGCATCGGGGGAAATCAACAAAACATCACGTGCTCCCTCCGCGCATGGGTTTTTGCAGATAATGGGAATAGCTACCAGTGTGGCCAGGTCTTTGCCAAAACTCCAGCACAAAAATTGACAAAAACTAGTCCAATGTTAAATGTTGCCGGTTTTTGCTCAATGTCGCAGATACCAGCTCAGTTGCACGAAAATACAATTGAACTAAGCAAAAGCTGGAAGTAGCCCAAAAATTGCAACCCGCACGGCATCCAGAAAAATTTTCCTCCAATTCTTCGCCAAAACTAGCTCAATTGAGCGGAAAAATCGCAAAACTGGCAATACTGCAAATAAGTGTCTACATTCCAGTGCCGACCAATCAGTAGCTTTAAATATGACGGGAAAGAATGGGAAAGCCGAATGAGTCCCGAACAGAAAAGGAAAAGAGACTGGATTGGTCTATTAGTTGCCGATGTATTTTTGTTTGTTTCCATTGGAAAACCAAAGGCAGGGGAATTTGTTAGAAATCAAAAGCCTTTTGAAATTCCCTACATCGGTCTGAAAAAGGGAAAAAAAGGGAAAAACGAAAAAATAGGGAAAAACGTAATTTTTTTTTTTAAATCGTACTTTTGGTGGCAAAATCGTATTATCGTACTACTCGTGATTTATCATACTAAATACGATTAAATCGTAACAGTTGCCAGGTCTGCAATATATACTATCAGCTATTGTATCTATAAAAATGTAATTAGTATCGTATACAAGTGTATTGATAGGAAATTTCCATATACTAGCTATATCTGCACAGAACATGTTCCCTCTAAGCATTTACGAAATTTTTGATGATGGATTGCATTTCCTTTTCAGTACTTTCTTCGGCTTGTCAAAATCTACCAGCTTCATTTCTCAATGCTTTTCTTTCAATAGCTTCATCAACAGTTTTATTGGCACTCCTTCCCCTTCTACGTGCTTAATGATAAATATAAACTTTCCTTGAAATCAATTAGAAGCACTAAATCATTTTGGTTTTAAAAGGTAAGTAGAAGTTATTTCAAATGAGAGTATTTTATTCAAATTATTACCATTTGTTAAATGGTGTGTATCTAAGCGAAATATATATATATATATATATAATTGAAGATTTTTATGATTACTTGTAATATATATATATACCCGAGAAATACCTAAGAAAATTGCTTATAAACTGAAGGTAAAGGTAAAAATTTTTTTTGCAAAACAGAAGCCTAGTGTAGCACGATGAGGTATGCAAGAAGTTGGGAAACTAGTGAATATAAAAGGAATAAAATGAATATGAAAAGCATTTCTGAAACCATGTACGTTATCAAGGGCCATACATGTTTCATTAATGCTGATTCTACGTTTCTGTTTACACAACTGTAAAATGTACTACAATATAAATTTCCAAATAGGACAAGTAACAATGTACTCGTAAAATTTCTAGAAGAGTGATGGAAGTAACGGCCGGGGGGAGTTGAGACCCCCAACACTCCGGTTAAAGCTTTTTTCCGCCATGGCAAATGCTCCCAGTAGCCGATACTCCCTACACTATTTTCTTCATGACCCTTATGAAACCGTAAAAATTACATACATACATATACACTTTCAATAACATGTAAATTTTTAAAAGTTTACTATTCTACGCTAAAACAAACCAAAGAGCACACTATAAAAATATAACAATTAATTTAAAATACTAATGTATGAAATTACTTCACTCGTGGTTATTTAATACCCTAATATCAATATATTCAAAACTAATGTTTGAAATCCAAGTCAGAGTGGTTATATTTAAAAATTTGGATACAAGACCTACTGGCAACACTATTGCCATATAAATACTAATGAAGTTACTTCACTTGTGGTTATTTAATACTTTAAAATCAATATATTCAAGTCTAATGAAATCCAAGTCTGAGTGGTTATTTTTAAAAATTGGATGCACGACCTATTAGCAAAATTATCACCGTATAAATACTAATGTATGAAATTACTTCACTCGTGGTTATTTAATCCTTTAAAAACTATATATTCAAAACTAATGTTTGAAATCCAAGTCAGAGTGGTTGTTTTTTAAAATTGGATACAAGACCTATTGGCAACATTATCGACATATAAATACTAATGTATGAAATTACTCCACTCGTGGTTATTTTAATAATTTAAAATCAATATATTCAAGACTAATGAAATCCAAGTCAGAGAGGTTAATTTTAAAATTTGGATACAAGACCTATTGGCAACATTATCGCCATATAAATACTAATGTATGAAATTACTTCACTCGTGGTTATTTAATACTTTAAAAACAATATAGTCAAAACTAATGAAATCCAAGTCAGAGAAGTTATTTTTAAAATATATATATATAGTAAGGTCATATGTTAATGTACCCATGGCTAGTTCATACTCATACTTGAAAATACCAGAGTTTTTCAGAAGAATTTTTGCAGAATTTCAGAGTTAATCATGGCATTTTGTATAACAATTTTATTTAGTGAAATAAATTCAAATTCAAGAACTGATAAAAAAATTAACCAATTTAACTAAAACCACCATGAAATTAAATTTTCAGTATCAAAATTTGGGTTTCAAATTGAATAGGAAAATATTCCATATAAAAGCAGCTTGAATCTTTCAAGACTACAAAGCATATACCTTTACTAGGTTCTAAATGAACTTTTTCCGTAGGGGAAGGAGGGTACGGTCCCTGTGGATGCCTCCCCCACTGGGTTCCGGTCTAAATTGGGTGGCACTTCCCGGCCGTCCAAACAGTTACCTTTCTGGTAGGTCGGACGGTCTGGGTCTCAGCAACAACAACCTGTTTTCCCTGAGAATAACAGTTGTAGAATACACAAGAATACACACACAGAAAAATTACTATTTTTACTTAATAAAACTACTAAAAATTAAGTTTCAATCACCAAAAAACAGCAGATATAAAAAATTATTTGGAACAATGTTTGTGATAAATTTAACTGGTGGAAGGAAGCAAATTTAAGTCAAAATAAAAAATGTGAATATAAAACTACATGTGCTAGCGAAATAATTTTTTTATAAAATAAAATTCTATATGTAAATATATAAAAAAAATTTACCTGAACCATGTTATCAAAACTTCAAAATGTATATCCTTGCTTCCTTTAACTTGATATTTTTTCAGCTTCAAGCTCATTGAACATCTAAAAAATATATTAGACATAAATTACTTCCGATAATAGTCTAAATATTAAGAAGTACATTTATTCTACATATTCATAATGAAACATAGTATATTTAGTGGCACTAACCTTTAACCAGAAATCTGTCTCACATAGAAAAAGTGTGTAGTCTTAGGATTAAATATGTGTTCAGAAGGACTCCCTCCAATACATTGAATCTAAAAGAAAATTACATTTTTATAATATACAAATATATTTAATATTTCATTAAACATTAAGTGAAAACAGTACAACCTTTCATCTTAAAAATAATTTGCTCAATGCAAGCGTATTACAGATTATCACTTATGTTTATAACCAATGAGGGGTCCATTACTCCATTTGCACCTCCCTACAGAAGGTAGTACAGAGGTCAGGAGAAATGGCTCCAAAAATTTTGTTACAATTGCCTTTTCATTGAATAAAAGAAAAGAGTATAGGCATTAAGATTAAATTCACTTTCAAATAAAATGTGAATCCAAGCACATGTGACAAAGCAGCAGTCCAAAATGTGCTTTCCCCTGTGTAGAACTATGACTGATAAGTCAACCACCATTTGAAGTGATGCGGAGGGACGTTCTTTGCAGCTGACTGAGTGCTAGAGGGACACCCCTATGGGCACACCTGTTCCAAGAACATAAGTTCAGGCAAAGCATCTCAAAGAAGTTGAAGGTATCTAGTCTAGGACAGCCACTTACTTTAGAAAAAATAGAAATGGTCAGCTACATTCGAAAGAAAAATGAACCCGTTGCAGAAAACAAAACAGAATTTACTGTTTCTTATGCCAGAGAAAGATGTTTAGGTCAATATTTAATATCGAAAACTGTAATTAAATGCTTTTACACACTTCTATTCGACTTTGATTAGAGTATACAGGGTGATTCAAAAAGATTACATGACTCAATACACCTTGAACAAAAGCGGCCACTCAAATTGCTGCTCGTGACCTAGGGTGAGTCGGGTTGTCTGGGTTTTCGACCTTGAACAAAGGATCACAGGCCTTTGTTCTTCAGAATACTTCATATAAGATACTTCATATAAGAACAGAAATACTTCATATAAGATACTCACTATGACAGTTTTGATCATGAGACACTTCCTAGTAAATAAAACACAAATTTTAACTTTGTATACTAGCCTGTCATGGGCCAGCAATACACTTTATAACTCGAAAACATTTAGAAGTTAGAAAGCTCGAATTTAGCATATTGCTGCCTTTTACAATATATTGCTATTGTTAGGATGAAATTCAATGTCTTTAATGGAATTGCGCCCACTTTGCGACTTCTTTGAATATTGCAAAATTAATGAAAGTGTTGCAAAATTGATAAAAATATCACCAAATTGATGACACTAAATGGGAGGTAATGATTTGCAAATTTTTAATTCTGTTATATGAAGGGCATACTTTCCAGTATACTTATATAAGAAAGCTCTTCTCCCCTATTTGTCTGGAACACTTGGGTGAAACATTTAGCGAACTTGGGGAATAATCTATTGACATATCGCTAACCTATCAATATTTAGCACCAAATTGACGAACATATCATCAAAATAGAAAAAATGGCACCAAGTTAATGAAACTAATACCCAATTGATGAATTTATTGTTTACATATTTTAATATACAGAGTGTATTGTTTATTGTGGATATGCATATTGATAATTATTAGTTTAGAGTTAAGCAAAATATAAGTTAATTGGTTATGAAATACTTTTGCCTGTTGTCATCCGGAAAACCCCAAATGTAAAATTTCAACGTTAAATACAGTGTGTCATAGATCTTATACATACACTTTGAGAATAAGAGCTTGTAGATCCAGAGTTCTGTTGTTCCTGGTTGGGGCAAGGTTCTTTACAATCCAATAGATCAATCTTTTCACTGTGAAAGAAGTAAATTCATTGCATTATATAAGGAAAGTCATGTGCTGTCCACATCAAATTTATATTAATATATCGACAACCCCTGAACAAAAGAAATTCGAAACATGAATTGCATTTTAGGTGGGGCTATTTCAAAGTTACCATAAAATTTTATGAAATTCTGTGCGGCCGTTCTTTGATGATGACAACACACACAGATTCTCAATTTTATTTATATAGATTATCACTAATGTATGAAATCAATAATTACATAAATTCAGTTCTGTTACTTTAGCCTTTAGAGTACAGGGTGTATCATATTGAATAGGACAAAAAGAAAGAATACCTGTGAACGCTGTAATTACTTTATTTTGATAAATTTACAGTGAAACTATAGTTATCCAAACAGAAGCTTATTTGCTCCAAGGAGGTTAAATTCTTGGGAATTTATTTTGACAAGGAACTCAATTGGAAGAGACACTTGGACTACTGCACGACTAAAGCCAGAAGAATCTTCTGGTCTTGTAGGAATGCTATTGGGAAAACCTGGGGCTTAAATCCCAGAGCTAACCATTGGATTTACTCGATGATAGTCTGTCCTATCATTTCTTATGGATCCATTGTTTGGTGGTCCAGAATTAGAAGTGAAACTGCTAAACTTGATTTAGTTAAAATTCAAAGGATGGTGTGCATTGCAATTTCTGGTTGCATGAAAACCACTCCTACTGCATCTCCTGAACTTTTACTTGGTTTGCATCCGCTTTATATGCATATTGAAGCAGAGGCACTTATCTGCATGAACAGACTCAAATATCTGAAACACTGGAAAGATTACTCAAGGTATCTATCTTGGGGCGAACTTAACAGTAATGTTGCTAGGCATCCTTATTTCTGTATGCCACCTGATGGCATACATGTCAAATTTACGTTTGATAAGCCTTATGAAATTCTTGTCCCCTCGCAGGATGATTGGAAGAGGACTCCTACCTACAATAAACTGAAATGCTTTGTATGGTACACTGATGGCTCGAAGATTGGCACAAGTACTGGTGCTGGTGTCTGTTGCCCTGATGATGGCACTGAGCTATCTTATCCGCTTGGCAATTTTGCTACTGTCTTTCAGGCTGAAGTATTTGGAATTCTTGTAGAATTTGCCATGTTGTAGAATTTGCTATGACAGAAAGTATGAGAATAGCCAGATTTTCATTTGTTCTGACAGCCAGGCTGCTCTTATGGCTCTGGGGAAGTTCACTGTGACGTCTTCCCTTGTCTGGGAATGTTATAATGCACTCTGTAAAATTGCTAGTAATAATAATGTCATTCTGTACTGGGTGCCTGGTCATTCGGGCATTCCTGGCAACGAATTGGCAGACGAACTTGCTAGGAAAGGCTCTAGTACTCCTTTTGTGGGCCCCGAGCCGGCCTTGGGTATTCCCAAAGATCTTATCAGAAGAATTGTTTATGACATCTTCAGGAAGCTTCAATGTAAGAACTGGCGTGACACTAAGGGACAAAGGCAAGCGAAAATCCTCAACTGCAATTGCCCTAGTACACGTCAAAAGGAACTTTTCAGGCTCAGTAGAACTGGCATCAGGAGAGCTGTTGGGCTCCTTACTGGGCACTGCACCCTCAAGAGACATCTTAATATCATGGGTGTCTCCAAGGACTCGCTTTGCAGAGGCTGCAATTACAGCGAAGAAACTGCAGCTCACATTCTATGTGAATGTGAGGCCTACTCTGCTCACAGATTCGAACACATTGGTCGTCATGTGATTGAACCCTGGGAGCTGAACGACATTCCTGTCAAGTGCCTGCTTATTTTCGCATCGGCTACTGGTCTCTGTTCTTAGGGATCTTCGCTTTCTTTTTGGGGTAGTACAATAGACCTCTGGTCGATGCGCTGGGCTCTTTTTGAGCCACCCACCTTTATTTCATTCATTCATTCATAGTTATCCAAGTTTCTATAGATGTTCTATGTGTTACTAGCACAACATGTTGATTTTGTGGGACTTCGTAAAAATGTTTCACGAACTTTTTCAACCACTTCGGTTTTGGCTCCTGGTCAGCCTGGGCTGGCTTTCTTACACAAGCAGCCTATGTCCTCAAACTGCCTCACCCACCGTTTGATGTTGTGACAATGCGGTGGTTCTTTATCAAATTTTGTGTAAAAATGTCTTTGAATAACGATAAACTATGATGCTTTGGCATATTCCAAAACACAGTACGCTTTCTCCTGCATGGAGGGCGCCGTTTTGATTAACAGTGCCTCTAGCGGCGATTTCGTAACCGGAAGGTTTTTCGCTGTTGCCAGATAAAACTTGTATAATTGTAGTTTCAGAATTAATTTGTTTTGGCTAAATAAATCAATTACAGAATTTGTACTATGCTATTCTTTTTGTCCCATTCAATATGATACACCCTGTATATCCCCGGCCGTCCAAACAGTTACCTTACACCTTTCTGGTAGGTCGGACGACCTGGGTCTCAACAACACCCTGTATATCCATATTTAATAAAATATATGTTTTACACTTATCCCCCGATTTACATGGCACTTGTTTTACATGAAATCGCTTTTACACAGTTTATAAAGTAACAGATTTCAAAAAATTGATAAAAATGCATATTCCGCTCCATATACGCCTATACAAAGATTTGATGACATTTTTTAATTTTATTCCTTTGGTAACACTGATGAAAACAACAGGGGATTCCTGGTGTTGTAAAATATATACATTTAGGGGAATCCCCATATAGGGAAATCCCCATATGTATTTCACAACAGTAAAGCTATCTGGTTCATGCAAGTACATAGTGCAGAAACATTTTAGCAGCAAACCTTATATTATTGTGCGTTTATCTTTTGAACTGGTAAGTTTTCAACATTTATAGTTTTTCTTGCATCTTTATAGTTTGCGTAAATTTGTTAAGGTTCTATAATGTCAAAGGATTTGAAGAAAAATCAAATGAAAAAAAAAGTTATTTCTTTAGAAACTAAAATTCAAATATTATACCGTCTACGTAATAGAGAAAGAGTAACGGATATTGCTAAATTTTACTCGTTGAATGAAGCCACAATAAGGACAATAAGAAAAAATGAAGACTCCATTAGAAAATGTGTAGCAGCTGGAACCTGCAGCAGTATGAGTACGACTTCATATGTTAGAGATGTTACAATGGAAAATATGGAAAAAGCCTTAGTGATATGGATAGAAGACCAAACTCAAAAGCGAATCCCAATCGATACCAATGTTGTAACAAATAAAGCTTTGAAGATTTATCATTCACTTAAGAATCAGTCGTCGTCAACTTCATCCGATGAAAAGAAGGTATCTTTTTCCGCAAGCCATGGGTGGTTTGAGAGATTCAAACAAAGACATTCTTTACATAATCTGAGAATGAAAGGTGAAAGTGCATCTGCTGATTCGAATGCGGCACAACAATATCCGGCAAAACTTGCTGAAATCATTGCCGCTAACTCCTACACTTCTGATCAGGTTTTCAATGCTGACGAGTCCAGATTATTATGGAAAAAAATGCCGGAAAGAACCTTTATAGCCAAAGCTCACAAATCAGCTAGAGGTCATAAAGTAGCGAAAAGTCGTATAACAGTTCTTTTCTGTTGCAATGCTTCTGGCGATTATATGATGAAACCATTGGTGATTAACAAATCAAAATCACCACGATCATTCAAAGGAATAAATATCAAAAACCTTCCCGTCTATTGGATGGCTAATAGAAAAGCATGAGCCACTGCCATAGCTTTCATTGAATGGTTCCACAACTTCTTTGTTCCAGATGTCAAAAAATATTTAACTAAAAAGGAATTGCCTTTTAAGGCTCTTCTATTAATTGATAATGCACCAAGTCATCCTCCAGATTTACAACATGAAAATGTAAAAGTTGTTTTTATACCAAAGAATACAACTTCCTTATTACAGCCGATAGATCAAGGGATAATTTCGACTTTTAAAGCACTGTACATCAAGCAAACTTTCAGGTATATCTTAGAACAAATGGAGAATGATGAATCTCTTACTCTGATGGATGCTTGGAAAAAATTTACACAATTTTAGTTTGTGTTAAGCATGTTGGACTGTCATACACTCGGATCGAACAATCAACGATCAACGCCTGCTGGAAAGCAATATGGCTGGTGTAACGAACTCGGCTCTCATTTCCAATGCTCATCGCCTTGAGCCCGTTCGATAGTTCGTTTTTCTGAGCTTATGCAAACCACTCTTATAATCACAAGACATCATATTTATTACATATAACTATTTACATATATATATACATCTTCACAGATTCAAATTGATATATCACAATTCTCGGGACTCCGAGAGTTCCATCCTCCATTCAGATCCGAGTCCAGAAAGCAAGTCTTTCTTCTTCCCAACTGCCATCCCCCTTCCCTCCAATTTCTGGCCCTTGAACCTCCGCAGTCCGCAGTATCAAATTGCGTGGTCAGCTGCAAAACTCTCGGAGAAGTAAGATGGCAGGCCGAGTACAACCTTTCCCAGTCTTCTTGGCATGGACAGAGAGGGGTTCGTAACACCTTCCCCCCACTTTTCAGTCCATCCGTTGACCAACGATGACTGGAAAGTCCAAATCCTGCACCCCCTCCTGTTATGCCGAGATTTTTGGTTCAAAATTTAATTAATAGTTCAAAATTTGATAATAGCTTAAAATTCGTTATTTTCCCCTTTCCCTTCAAAATTTATTGGTTGTTTCTGAATATTTCGGCGATTTATTCCCCTTTTAACGTAATTTGCTATCTTTTTCCTTGTTTTCATTATTCAAAATTATACGCAATGCATCTTAAAAATGTTAAAATATCATATCCCTTGTTCATCTTTTGGCTTCCCGCTCTATCGTGTTAACTTCACTTCTTTCATGAGAGCGAGGAAAAAAGATGCATTTTTAGGAAAAGTTTGGCCTTTACACGGCTTTTCTGCTGAACACCTGCAAAAGGGGTGCTAGAACATCCGGTGGGGTTGCTGCGCGGCGGTTTGCCGCTTGACGGAAGTTATCTGTTTAATGATTTTTGGCATAACAGCGTTTTTATTTCCGCAGTATATGCGTGAGCGCTCGGCGCAGGTTTTCACTCGCCAAATTTAGAGTCTCCTGGGAAGGCAAGCGTGTTGCCAAGGCATTCGATTGCTGACCAGCTTTAGGCTAGGTGGTGTTTTTTCCGACGGCTGCTGAGATCCGTAGAACGGGCCGGGCCCCATGCAAGGGCGCCCGTATCCCACGGTCGCCAGGAGTATGTTTTAAATTTGTGCAGAATTGCCTGACATCGCAGGGGCGTGCCTCATATTTGGACAACTTCCACGGGATACCAACAGAATGTAAAAAGGTGGTCTGGATCTGTGACCCACGGACTACCCTCCTCGGAAAGCGCTCTTAATTGCGCTGGCAGTATCAATTGCTCTATCATCTATCTACCTCAGTGTCACCGCTCTATGGTCATCACAGGTTATCACCTATTTTCATGCCATTAATTGTGAGCGTTCAAGTCTTGGGGGGCCCTGAGTGAACAGGGCTAGTGTTCAAAGATCAGTGTGCAAGCCCTCAGTGATCGAGTGCATACAAGCAGTGCGTTTAATTTTAAGAGTGAATAAAATCAATGAAAACAAAGGTTACATATTGCAAGTAAGTTAAAGGCATCTAATTTTGAATTTCAATTTTAAGAGTTGTGATCTACCATCTAGTACTATCGATTTGTGAGTGTTCAAGTCTTGGAGGGCCCTGAGTGAACAGGGCTAGTGTTCAGAGATCCGTGTGCAAGCCCTCAGTGATTGGGGTGTGTGCAAGCAGTGTCATTTAATTTTTAAAGTGATTAAATTCAAAGAAGAAAAAAAAAAAAGAAAAGGGGAATTATAAATAATTTGTTTAAGTGTTAGTACCGAGAAAGTTTTAGTATCTAGAAAGAAAATGAGTTTACTTGATTATTTTTAACAAAGCTATATTGCTGTAATGTAATGAAGAAATGTGATTTTTAATATTTTCCTTTTATTTCAAATTCAAGTTTTGGTGGACAGCTCCTCAGGCAGACCAAACTCTGGTCTTCAGACCAGAGTGGATTCCGTTTCCTGGGTTATTTTAATTG